>CM034146.1:671269900-671869900 GCA_019776745.2 Taxus chinensis
GATATCCTTTTATGTGTGTATATTTAGTTCTATAGTATGTTTTGGTTTTAAAATTAAAAAACTATGGTGCAACATATATGAATATAATGTTACTATGGTGCAACATGCATGGTACAATGTTAAGAAATTAATGGAAGCATGTGTATTCCTTCCTCCATCAACACGGAACTTATTATCATTTTTCCTCTTAAGTCCATGAAAAATTTTCTACCTTGATCTTAAAATAAATGTCTCCTTGGGTCATTTGGTTTTAACCTATGTATTTAATTTTACTTATCAGAAGGATTTTTCATTACATTTATGAGTATGGTGGTGTATGACTACTCCATCTTTATATCCCCGCCAATATGTGATAGAAACTTGGCTTAACAATATACCATCGTAGCTGTCATGTTCTTCCAAGTCATTTTCACTTGATTTTCTTGTTCAGGGAAGTCCTGGCAAATTCCTAATTGAAAGATCTTTCACCTAGCCAAAAAGAGGAAATTATTTTGTTTTCATATAGTAACAATGGCCCATAGTAGGGCTGAGAGTATCCAATATAAAAGAGTTAGCAAATTTTATAAGCATGACATTGGCCGAGGCGCACCGGAGTCAACATACAATTACCAACAAGGAAAGAATTAATGTGTTCTTATTTCCTAGAAGAGGAGGATTTTAATAAGGAAAGAAGGTTCTAGGAATGAGTGGTTCTAGAGTGAGAAGTGATTCTCTAGTGGGTAGGATCTTGGAACATGTAATTTTTACTAATTCCTTTGATAACTAGATTCGTTTATCAAAATGCTTGGGGTGTTTTTTTATTACTATATTCAGATATTTGAATTTTAATCTTTCTTAAAATGGGCACGATGTAAAATAATGAGAAAGTGATGGTCACTAGGAAACTTTGGGAATCCCCTTAAAATGAGAAGGATTTTCATTCTTAGGAATAATAGAAATTAAATCGATTGACCGAGGAGGGCAAAAAAAGACTTACTCAAAGAGGTAGAAGGATTCTTGCTAAAGTAGTATTAGGATTCTTCTTGGATGACCCCATAGAAATAGGAAATGATTTTTCCTCTTTTTTTTGTTTTTTTCTATCGATTCACCATTTGAGGATTAAAGTGTTTTTGCTTGGGAAGCAAAGAAGAGGCTTTTTTTTTTTTATGATGGAGTGACCTAACAAAGTAACTATTCATATCATCTATGGATTGATTATTTAGGATCTTTGTTGGGTGAGTTTCACAATACTAAAGAATTGCCTAACCATCTTCTTCTTCTCTTTCATTGTCTGACTCAAACAATTTCTTTTTCCTTCATCTTCATAGTTTCACATATTTCAATTAACCGATGGATATTCTAGGAAGTTTTTACCAGTACCGGATTGTGCTTTGGCTCTATTATGTGGCAATCATGTAGATTAATTTATTGATTTGTACATATTTTTGGTATAGCTTATGACTTCCAAAGAGACTCCTCCATATATGCAGACTGTGGAGGCTGCTGTAAATACTGCCATAGCATCTGCAGATACACTAACTGAGGTACAATTTTTCAAATTTGTTAAATTTATTTAGGAATTATTTCTTATTACTTAAATCTACAATATCAAATTTTGTACATGAAATATTTAATTTGAAATTAAATTATTTGTATGTAGCTTACCCCTCGTGAGTCTATTGTTGTCCCTGCCACGTGTCAACGACAAATTGATAGGGATCATGACATTGCGGTAAGACAATGTATTTTAAAAATCTGGGTGTTAAAAACTTATTGTTTATGAATGTGCAGATTGGGTTAAAGGCCTGCTTAGAGACTCCTAGGACCACACAGATGAAATCCATAGTGGCATCTCCCTCCACTACATCCTCAGGTCGTGGACATGCTACTTCTAGCATGGTGAAGAAAGGGAAGATTTTTCATGATTAGATTCATATAGGACCTGGATTGTACATATATATATGGGCCAGCTAGTCCTAGTTCATGATTCTTCATAGGACATTGTATATATACCCTTATGCGACCACATGTGGTCCTATATGTATGAAACACTTAGTTCGAGATGTACACATGTTATGAACTTATATTTTCAGAGACATGTGTCCAACACACTTAGTTTGAGATGTACACATGATATGAACTTATTTTTTTAGAGACGTGCATCTAACACACTTAGTTTGATACATTATATATCCATGTGTTGGTTTTCATAATGATATTACTTTTATGTTTGATTCGATTTCATTGCACATGATATCCTTTTATGTATGTATATTAGTTCTATATGTATGTTTGGGTTTAAAATTAAAAAACTATGGTTGCAACATATATGAATATAATGTTACTATGGTGCAACATTGCATGGTACAATTGTTAAGAAATTAAGGGAAGCATGTGTATTCCTCCATCAACACGGGAAACTTATCATTTTCCTCTTAAGTCATGAAAAATATTTCATACCTTGAATCTTAAAATAAGATGTCTTCCCTTGGGTCATTTGGTTTTTAAACTATGTATTTAATTTTACTTATCAGAAGGATATTATTCATTACCATTTATGAGTATGGTGGTGTATGACTAATCCATCTTTATATCCCCGCCAATATTGTGATAGAAACTTTGGCTTAACAATATACCATACGTAGCTGGCATGTCTTCCACAAGTATTTTCATCTTGATTTTCTTGTCAGGGAAGTCTGCAAATTCTAATTGAGAATCTTTCACCTAGCCAAAAAGAGGCAATTATTTTGTTTTCATATAGTAACAATGGCCAATAGTAGGGCTGAGAGTAATACCAATAGAGTTAGCAAATTTTATAAGCATGACATTGTCAGAGGCACCGGAGTCAACAATACAATTGACCAACAAGGGAAAGATATAAATGTTCTTATTTCCTAGAAGAGGAGGATTTTAAGGAAGAAGGTTTCTAGGAATGAGTGGTTCTAGGAGTGAGAAGTGATTCTCTAGTGTTGGTAGGATTCTTGGAACATGTATTTTTACTAATTCCTTTGATAAACTAGATGCGTTTATCAAAATGCTTGGGGTGTTTTTTTATGTACTCATATTCAGATATTTGAATTTTATCTTTCTTAAAATGGTCACTGATGTAAAAATATGAGAAAGTGATAGGCACATTAGGAACTGTGGAATCCTTAAAATGAGAAGGATTTTCATTCTTAGGAATAATAGAAATAGAAATCGATTTGACAAGAGGAGGTGCAAAAGACTTACTCAAAGAGGTAGAAGGATTCTTGGCTAAAGTAGTATTAGGATTCTTCTTGGATGACCCCATAGAAATAGGAAATGATTTTCCTCTTTTTTTTGTTTTTTTCTATCGATTCACCATTTGAGGATTAAAGTGTTTTTGCTTGGGAAGCAGAAGAAGAGGCTTTCTTTTTTTTTATGAGTGGGTGAACACTAAACAAGAGTAACTATTCATATCATCTATGGATTATTTAGGATCTTTGTTGGGTGAGTATTCACAATAACTAATAATTGCATAACCATCTTCTTCTTCTCTTTCAATTTCTGACTCAACAATTTCTTTTTTCTTCATCTTCATAGGTTTCACATATTTCATTAACCGATGGAGATTCTAAGGAAAGTATTTTAACCAGTACCGATTACAGGTTTTGTACCCCTAGATATAAGATATATATAGGTCGAGGACTTATTTTGGTAGCATGCAAGAAGAGATATCGTTTTCTTCCGGGCTACTTCATTCGGGCATAGACCCTTAAGAGCCTTGAGACCAAAAAAGCATTCAACTTCGACGAGTGACTACGCAGACTCCATGGCACCCTAAGGACATCTCGTTCAATCCTACACCTTGGAGTAGGGGACCTTCTACAATAACATGTCTCATTTTTTACTTCTTCAATTGGTGCTCTTGTTGCCCTACTGTTTGCAAATGCATGAAATAGTGCAGTTTGAGCCAGTGTAAGGTTGTCAAATGGTATATTTTGTAAATGGTGGGGTCATATCACCAAACTGATTATGCTAACACATCTGAGTGGCCAATTGAATGCTATAGTAGGTGTTTTTTTTAATGCTTGACAACATCATTGCTTCTGGGCTACCTCGTTTGGGCATAGTCCCTTAAAATCCGTGAGACCAAAGAATCATTCAACTTCGACACTTGACTACGTGGAATATGTGACACCTAGAGACATCTTGTTCATCCTACACCTCGGTGTAGGGACCCTATATAATAGTCTATCTCAATTTTTTCCTTCTCCAATCGGTGCTCTCGCTCCCCTATTGTTTGCAGACATGCCAAATAGTGCAATTTGAGATAGTGTAAGGTTGTCTCTAACGGTATATTTTGCAAACGGTGGGTCATGGCACTGAATGGACTGCGTTGACAGATCTAGTTGGCTAGGTGAATGCTAAAGGAGGCATCATTTTGGTGTGTGATAACGTCATTTCTTTAGGCTACCTCATTCGGGTGTAGTCCCTTAAGAGCTCTGAGACCAAAAAATTGTTCAACTTCGATGGGTGACTACACACACTCCATGGCACCTAGAGACGTCTCGTCTGATCCTACACCTCAGTGTAGGGGACCCTCTACAATAGCCTGTCTCAGTTTTTCCTTCTCTAATCGGTTCTCTCACTTCCCTATTGCTTCCAAACATGTGGAATAGTGTAGTTTCAGCCAGTGTAAGGTTGTCAAATGATATATTTTGTAAATGGTGGGTCGTGGCACTGAACCGACTGTGCACACACGTAGGGATGGTCCTAATAAACACTTAGGGAGGCACCATTTTTGGTTCTCTAAGCTCCAAGTATTTCTGGGCTACCTCCTCTAGAGCCAAGAACCCCCTCCACAAGTACATAAATTTTTGTTAATTACTTCTCTTTTCTTATAAAATCAATGAAAGCTTCTCTTAGCTTTGAGAATTTATAATTCTCTACTAAACAATGTCAATCACGTGAAGGTGGAAGCTTTTCTGGCACCACTAACCTTCACATAAAAGTGTTAGTCAAATAAATTTAAGTTTCAAATCAAAATCATACTAGATATATACAAAATACACAAATTTAATAAAATATATGAACTTAAATTTATCTAACTAACAAATTTATATATACCAAAGAAATTATATATGCCAGACATGAGCATTTGTAAATTCATTCCAATGAACCATCAGGATCAGATCTCCTCTGAGTAGGGGAAATGATTACTTCATGATCTGACTCTCAAACTTTCTAAATACTCTTGTTATTAGGCCTTCCTCAATATCTATACAGATAAATATTTGTTCACTAGAACTAGATGTGAATATAAGATTATTTTTCTGTGTGTCTTAAAGTATTCAAACACCCAAACAGAGGAGTTTTTTTAATGGATACCGTCGAAGCCAAGTTCTAGTAACTACCACTGACCCTGTATAATACTCAATATCTTCACCATCTATTATAGGAGACGTCAACTTCTTTCTTTCCTCGATGCAACGACATAAGAAATAGTCTGTTCTTTCTTCATTCTCTTCTGTCACAATTACTGCAAACACATATCCTACAAAAAAAACAACTTGGTTGAACAACTCAAATTTAAATTGTACATATTAAAATTTCAATGGACATAACTCAATATAAAAATTAAATAAATAACCATAAATACCTTATCGCACCAAAATCAAAATTCTCAACAAAGTCCTTGGATGTTGTAACTTCATCTATCAGAAACAAGTCATAATGCTTATGTAGGTTGATAACTAGGAGAGTGGAGTTAGAGGCCTACAAATCCATCCTTTCACCCATTCTTGTGAATCACACTTAGTAATGACAAATTCAATACAAGATGCACAAAAACATATCAACTTTCTTGTCCATATGGCCCACGAAGTAGCGTTTGAGTTACAAAATGAGTGCATATCACTAGACCCAGTGAGTGTTATACAATCCTCATAGTTAGCAATATGTTGTTTCTCTATCAACAAAAAATATCTGTGAACTCTAGAATTTTCTTGAGAACCTCAGGCCATGTTGTCAGTACAGCATTCTACTATGCTCTTTGCATCTTTTCAATTTAGCACCATCTTTGTACTTTAACTCTTCTCTTGCAAGAGCTTTTTTCACACATGCCCCTACACCGTCATGCTCTCCTTTTCCATGTCCATGGCCTCAGTGAAACTCCAAATATGTTGCACACCCATCTTGATATGCATTCTATTCATCCAATAAAACATTCCTGTATTCTTAAACTAAGACATGTAATTATCTTACTATATATAACGTTGTTTGAAGTAGATGTCCCTATAAGACAAGTTTCCATAAAATAACTAGAAACACCCTTACACAAATTCAGTAGAATGAGTATGATCATCACTGATATAAAAATGGTACTCTCTTAAAAAAAATTGATCATTCACTATACTGTCATGAGATTGTAGAAATGCTATATGCACAAAAATGGTAACTTGTACTGAGTTGTAATATTGCGATTGAACCTCCATTTGTAGTTGCAATGTGTAATTATTCTTTGTAAAATCGACCACTGAAACATAATAGTACCAATAATAAATGTGTATTTGCATATCTTGAATTGTTCATCCAACCATCGAGCTCTATGTATATGCCTCGCATACTCATAAACAATTTCATCCTTAAATTTTCTCAAAAATTAGAAAAATAGGACATATGTATCTAGTAACTAACTCACATCATTTAGACTCTTTTCCATCTTTCAACTGGTATAGTAACTGATTTATATTTATCATAACTCAACTAAATTATGTCCTATGTCACCTTTAATTTTCTCACGGATGTAACTTTCTAATTTAGGTAATCTGCCGCATGTACTACAACTTCCATCTAAACAATCCTGACTATAAAAAATTGTCCAACTTCTTTTTCACAAAATATAGTAGGAATGAAATCCCTAGAAGATATTGGTGGAACTTGAACACCACATTCCGATAACATAGTTTCAGAATGAAAATTAGAAATGAATACGTAAAAATTTAGTATAATGCATCACAAATTCAACATGTTGCCTACAACAACAAGTGGTACAAGTGTGGTTGATTTTCACATAGAATAGTTTCAACATTTCAAAAAAACGTTGACTAATTTTAATTTTTAGATTCTTTTGTTTAAACTTACGAAATAAATTGAGTTTGAGTCATATCTAAGAAATGCTTTGGATGTGGTTCACGATTAGTAGAACCAACTCTTTGTTTTATAACATCTCTTATATTAGGTGAAACTCTAGTGTTATCATGTCAAAATTTAATAACAACTTCTCTTATAGAATCAAAATTATTTTTGTACTTACGCGGTGCTCTAGCAGAAAATTCCCAAATATCAGTGCATTATTGAGTGATTGAAGGATATTACGTCTTTCAATTGCTTTCATTAGAGTTTTTTCTATTAACTTGCAACATTCGACTTGTTTACGTAATCAAACGTTATTTTTTTATTGATTCACTTACAACACTAGTAGACAAGTACACGATACACAATATTACTATCCCTAGTGCATCTCTTGACACCAACAGTGTGATATGCATCATGAAAGTTTTCAACAATTGTAGAGGTTTGACCACGTATATTAGATGTTGTCAATCCTAAGGTGTTTAATGTAGGTCCTCATTTGAATCAATTTCATCAAACTAACCAACAACTGACATCTTTGGGAATTATCATTTAAAATTTCAAAATATTTATTCCAAATTTCAGTGGCTTTTCTTATGATTTGTCCGTTCGGAAAGTTTGTCAGACATTGGTTTCAAAATGTTTTTCATCAATTTCAATAAAAAAATTAGGTTTCTTATGTAAAATCCTAGGAGGTGTTTTTGTCAAATTTTACTTGTCTACAGTTTCAACATAAATTTCCTTATTCACATTTTCATTGTTTCCTTCAATTTCAACATTTGCTACATCATGAGTATTTAATTCTTCTTCAACATTGACAGTAAAAACTTCTTCATCACGAGTATTTAATTCAACTTCAACATTGACAGTAGAAATATTACCTGGTTCTTCATTGCTTACAATAGTTAGGATTGAAGATGAACCTCTTCTTGATTCACAAAGTTTTCGCATTCACTCAGTATTTTGAATTTTGCTGGCCTCTAATTCATTTAGTGTTTTTTACTAAATGACTTCCTTTCTTGACTTCATTTTTTGTATCCCATGATGGTTTGCTTCCGGTGATAAGAAAAACTTGCAGAAAAAGATAGAATTTCACAGTAATTCAGACATTGAGATGTGTGTAAATATGATTTATGAACCGCGAGCACATTTTATAAACCGCGCTCATGGTTTGTATTAAAAAATTGTGATCATGTTTTATAAATCGCGATCGCGGATCTATATGCGGTACCTAAGCCTTGGAAAATATTTAGTTTTTCCCAACCAAAGCTATGGTCATTATGAAGTGTAAAAGGTAAAAAAACCTCAAATATGCTCTTCCAAATACTTGAACCATGCTAAAAAACTGAAAACATTTCACAAAAATGGTTATCACGTAGGGGAGACTCTTAGCTTCTAAGAAATATTTTTTTTCTACATTTAAGACTATAACTTTTGTTTCACTTATTAAAATAAGATAAAACTTATACCATCCCAAGCGTGGACAAATTCTATACACGTTAAAAAAAATATTTGATTTCGATATTTTTTTATATAGTTATGGTGGGCATACGGAAAGCACTCCATTTTCTAAATATTTTTAGACCACTTTCAAGGAAAAAAAAAAAAAAAAAATTATTGCTAAGAAAATATAAAATAAAATCCATCCTAAGATAGACAACTACATCTAACATTTCACCAAAGAAAAAAAAACAACATGATTTGGTCATCCAAAATGCGGGCAAACGGACTACAATCTTATAAGTTTTTTGAAAAAAACTAAGTCATATAATTTTAAGTGTTTAAAATAGCTAAATTTGTCTATTTTTTAAAAAATTAGTATTTTAGAAACTAGATTCCAAATGTTACGATTCATATTTATATAAATTTTTCTAATTTTGAGTGCGTGTATAGCTAATAATTCCTACAAGTTGAGATTTGGTTGTTTTTTGCAATATGACTTCCATGGATGACCCTATATTTGTCCATCAACTTCCTGCACTTACCCGTTCAAAATAGCAACTTTTTCGAAATATAACTATTTTAAGGATTCTATGTTTAGGGTTTAAGTTTTATGGTTTTAGGATTTTAGGGTTTTAGATTCGAAGTTTACGGTTGAGGGATTACGAATTAAGGGTATGCATAGCCATTTACATGGATTTAAACCCTTCTTAAAAGATCCTAAGAATTTGAAGGGTAAACTACAAGCAATTAGAGCTTACAGGTTTAGGGTTCCTATAGGGTATAGGGCTCAAAGCTATTAGGGGTCATGGGTCTTATTGAGTTTAGGTAAAACTCAGTGTTCCTGGTTACAGAGGGTCCATTGGCTCAGGGTTTGAGATTTGGGGTTTTGACCAATAGGGTTTATGGTATTTATACTGATAGGGCTCACAGTTCAATGAGATACCATGGTTTAGGGTTTGAGGCTTAGGGCCATATGGGTTTGTGGGCTCAGGGACTGATTGACATAATCCTCAGGGTAAATTGTGGATTTAAAGTATTACGATTTAGGAATTCAGGTTTATTCAAACCATAGTGTAGGATTTAAAAATTCCTATGTATTTTTGTAATTCTTAGGTCTTATATGAAAATTGCAACATGCGCTGAAGAGATGTATCCATCTCGGGTAATAACACATGTATTAGAAGGTAATTGTAGATCATGTTTTTGAAATATTTAACACCACAAGGGAGGAGAGGGAAAGGTGAACCTTTTAAAAAAACATATTGATCTCAGACCCACTGAACCTTTATGATGGTAAGAGTGTCACTTCCATTTGTTAGGACATAAGGCATAAAATATGCGGAATAATCCCTCACAGAATCGCAACAGTAGAAACTAATATGCAGAAAATATTACAGATCTCAAATAAAATTACAGAATAAAATAACAGAACACAAATAGATAGTATTTTAACATGGTTCACCCGATTTGGGTTGCGTCCACCAAGAATCACTTGCTCAAATTTTATTACAAGCCACTACTCTCTCAATACAATACCCAGATCTATTTAGAGCTATACTCGACAAACTCTACAGAATTCACACTCAAATTCAAAACACATCTACAATGTTACCTTATATCTACTATATACATAAAACCATATAAGTAGACAACTGCTTAAGTATTTTTTTACAAAACCGTCCCATAAACCTATGGGTCAAAAATCCTACCCATATGAGAAAAAAACATTTCCCAGTATATCAGGCCGTTTTTAGCCAAAAAAAATTTCTCCCCTGGTGAGACAACTGTGGAAAGTGTATAGTACTCTTAGTGTACATTTTTCAACACTTTCTCACATGAAAACAGGCTCCATAGCCTAACACCATTGGGGTGACATCCTTATTTGTGTAAGAACCATGATATATCAAATGTGTTATATGTCACTATGGGACAAACTAACCAATTAATATGTGGTTTTAATTTTGTTAATAAATGTGGATATTTAGAATATATTAGTGAAATAACACTTTCATTGTGTCATTACCCAATTCAAGGAATGCATGAAAAAATTAACCTCTATTTGAGAGAGGCTATGATAAGTTCTAAGACCCACGAATTGGGGTTTTGGTGTTGACTTAAATTTATATGTTAATTACGTCAAGATCAATCGAAACAATAAATGAGATGTCTATGCAAACCAATCTTACATCTCCACTTGAGACAGACTATCAAAAAATTCAACATTTAGTAAGTACCTTATCAAACACCCTAAGATTGGTGTTAACAAATTAAATAATTTGTCTTACAAAAAACATTGGTTTGATGTCTTGGTGTGGATGTAGTTTACATTTACAAGTTCATTGATCTAAAATGAAATCTCAATAGGAACTGGCATGTCTTTTCTTCAAGCAAGATTAAACCTCTGCTTGGGAGATGTTATGAAAAAACATTTTATTAAGTGCCTTACTAAACAATCATACAAGTATGCATTGAAATTACGAGATTCTATTAAGCATGGAAATAAATTTCAGATGAGTACCTTTAACACTACATACATTACTACACTCATATATGACTATGCTACTTTCAAATTGAAATAGGTTTTATACAAGTCTAATCTTGTATTTCATTTTTTATTAAAATTCTCAAAAAGGTTAATGCACCTTAAAATGAGCTCAATTATCATGGAGTTGAATCACACATATATAAACATTTTCAATTTTTTTTAAAGAATCAATATATAAGCCTAACTCCTTGGTATCTCAAAATTTCTATAAGAAGCTCAACTTTTCTAGAACAAACGTAGGTTGTACATGACTTTCCATCTCCAATGAAAATAAAAGTGGACACTTTTACAAATTTCATAATTCTAAATAAAATTCATTCCATTCCTTATTTTTGATGTTAAGCCCTGCTAGTCAACCATGACTAAAAATTATTTATAAAAAACACATTGTTATTTAAAATTTTAAGGCTCACTAGCTTATGACATTTGATATGTAATAAAAAAATTTCATGGAATAATAAATCTGAATATGTTGTAGTAATAAAGTTCCATAGGATAGCATCAGAAATTCGAATCCACGAAAGCAGTAATGTTTATAATATTGAATTGTGGCAAATAGTTTTTGTACATTATATTCCCTTACAAATTATATCAACAATATTGACATCTAATAAAATCCCCCTTTCCATTATAATTTCTTGTATGGCCATACCCTTCTGTAAATATCCTATTTTCACACAATTCATGATTATGCTGGAAAAGGTAGTGGCATCTATCTTTACACCTTCCAATTTTACATTTGATTCAAATTTTCAAAGGCGTTTTCAACAATCACATATTGTGCATACCTTACAATCACATCAGTCCATGAAACCACATTTTTTCAAGGCATTTTTTAAATATTTCTTGTTCCATATTTATTTAAATCATTACGTTTCATGAGTTAACATCTCTTCAAGGCATTTTAATGTAGCTAGCTTTAAACACAAACTCAATATATTGCAAATATGTTTAACTTAAAGAAAATAAATCTTCTTCATTGTTATTCAATCATGAGTTGCAATGATTATTTAATAATAAAACAACTCTCAACTCAAGTTTCCAAGAAAAATGTAACTTTGACTAAATATACTCTAGGTGGCAAAATTTACTATTTTTAGCAGTTTACTAGACCCTGCTATTCTTAGTAAGTTTGCATGCTTATTCATACAAACATGAAAATTGCCATGTATCTTCGACATGAATAAATTAGAGGAATTGCAAACTTTCTATCATACTATCCATACAAGAGACTAAAATTAATTAATGCTCTAAAATAGGAAAACAAAACGAATTGAAACTAGTATAACACCCGCAAAAACAACGTTCCAGGAACACGCTGAAACCTAAACACTTATCCCGAAAGTTGCGGCAAATAATTTTTTTTAAAGTTATAATATTACAAGGTTTCAACCCCTAAGGTACATTAAATTCATTTACACCAATATTCTCAACCTTACGATTGGGGAACCAGGTCTAGTTCAAGGATTAAATATTTTTAATTTATCTCTAAAGTTCAATTAATTAACATTCATCTAGGAAGGTACCATAATTTACTTTTCTTGGTTAAATTATTTCTTCTCTTTAATCAATGATTAATCCCAACATGGTCCTCCTTATACTTAGTCATTTTGTTTCATTATCCTATTAGCTTTAATATCCCACATTTCATTAATTTACTAAAACATACTAGGAACTAGGAAAATGACTTGCACACCAAGGTAATTAAATGGCCCCATTCATTCATCTACACATACCTTTAATTTTATTTAAACATCTATAATATATATTCCTACCAAACAAAAGTAGGGTTGATCCTCAACCCTTAGATTAAACCAATCTTGGCCACTAGATCCTAGGGTTCCAAACTAACCCTAAAAATCCTTATGAATTCTTATTTAAACCTTAGTCCTTTATTCTAAACTCCTCATTCAGGTCTATTTTATTTTGTTTGATTTGTAGGTTGGAGAGAAGGAAGCCATGGGAGGAAGAGAGGAAGAACTATGGAGAAATTTTCTTCAAGATCAAGTTTAGAGTTTGTTTAAATTTTTTATTGTTGTAATCTATTTCATTCAAGGATTTGGGGAGGTTTTCCTTTCCAAACTTGGTTTTATTTCAAGCCATTTGTATTTGGGGTTCTCTATTTGGGGAAAACCCTACCCCCATTAACATAAATGAAAAAGAGTGATTTTAATTTACCATTTGAAGATTTTATTTGCTTAAAACCATGAGATTCATGCCATTGTTTGTTCGCTGGAAGTGCCCTTAGTAAATTTTACAACTTAAAATTTAGTTATTACAAGTTAGAAAATTGCATAAATGCGGAACTGAAACTTTTTGCCGTAAGTAACAGGACCGCCGCCCAAAGCAGGTCGGCGATCCTAGGACCGCTGCCCCACCTGGGTGACAAACCATGAACTGTCGCCTTATGGAGGCAGTTCTGAGACCTGAGACTTGTTGCCTTTCCTGAGTGGTGGTTATGAGACCACCGCTTTGCACAGGGCGGCAGTTCTTTTTCTTAGAAACAAAACCATCAAACCCAACATTTTCCAAAAAACAAAAGTTACTAAAGTGTACTCTAAGATTCATTCTGAGCTAAATTTTATATGCCTAAAGTCTCCAGTTGTAAGATTTAACTTCATTTATTCATTCTTAGTTAAAATTACTTATTTTGAAAGCATTTCTTGTTTAATAGAAGCAACAACAATGAATCATTTTGTTCAACTAATTTTCTTTCAATTCCTAGAGTAAAAAGATCTAAATCTACTTTAGTATTGATTATTTTTACTTACTACAATAATGTAATATTTCCATTATAACAACATACTTCAAATTTGTTGTCTCTTTCCATTTTCACTACAACTTCTTAGCTCAAACAACTACTAACAACTTAACTCTACATACAAGTTTACTAAGCATGCATGTTTTTACATATTACAACTTCTATATTTCTTCTTTCTTATTTACAATGATACACATTTCACAATACAAGTAAAATTTCCTTTTCCATTGAGCATGTCTCATTTCTTTTTAAAACAAAGAACCTCTTTTCACACAAATAAATTTCCACTAAACTTTTACTCAATACTTTCCATTTTGATTCTTTTATTTCCATGCTATAATTGAAAGAGAAGGTAAATTATACAACTCTTCAATGAACTTTTCCAAATAATAATTACAACTTACAAAACTACATTTCCTTTAAACAAAATACAATATTACACATCTTCCACCTTGAGTGGGAATAATATGAAGGCTTAATCACAAGGAAGGATTTCTTGAAGGCACCAACAAAGCTCCAACTTTCACACCACCAACAAGAGAGCTCCACCATGACTTCATTTGATCACCAATAAAAAAAGGGGGAGAGGCAACACTCTCCACCCAACCAAGAATTCCAATGAGGAGAAGAAGCCATCCTCCTCATTGGCCCCCGAGCCCCAACCACATTGCAATGAAAAATGGATTCAACCATGGCAACAAACAAGCTTCCACATCACAATCCAAGATTCACAACCATATCCAAAACACATATCAACTCAATACTTCAACACAAGAAGGAACTACACAAAATATACAAGGCTTAAAATGTGAAAATCCAAAGGAGCAAGAACCTATGGGGAGGTCACTTATGCCTCCTAATGGGAAATGAGTGCCCACCTTAAAAACCTCCAAAAAAACATCTCAAACCCCTACACACTCTTATGCCTCCCTCAATAACCTCTTGTGCCTCCCTACAATCTCTTATGGCTCCCTCAACAAAATAACCAAGTAAGAAATGCAAGCAATTTCTTGTCCAAGGTGGGGCACTCAACCCAAACTCCCTCCAAAACATGAAATAAACTCTTATGCCTCCCTACATGAAATCTCCCCATAGTCCCCTCCTACACCACACTTAGGCAATCTACCCAAGCACCCAACAAGCATTAGCAAAACAATCAAAACAAGCACATATGCATACAAAATAAAAGAAAGCATTTAACAAGAGTTTGGCTCCTACCTTTCCATGGTAGAGCTTGATCCAAGAGCCATGCACCAAGCTTCTTCAAGCCCAAACAAACACCAAGAAGCTCCAACAAATCCACAATCAGCTTCCAAATAAAAGAATCCTCTAACTCCCAAAATGCAAGAGCACAAAATAATGAAGTAACCCCCAATCAAGCAAAAAAACTTGATTAAATAGAAAAGGGAGAGAGGAGGGTGAGGTGGCTCCATGTAGGATGCCACATCACTCATCCTCAACTCCACTTCAAAAGTCAAACTTCAAACTCCAAATCACAATTAATAAGTGGGTGAAGAAATGACATATTACTTGCACACACAATCCAAGCCCACACCTCCTAAGGACAAAATTAATTACATGAAAGAAAGTGCACTCAACATTTTACCTTTTTGTCTTCCCAAAACACCTAATGGGGTCTAATTTTGACCCCCCAACCCATAGGTAGGGTTGGGATAGCAATTTAAGAGGTGTGGGACAAGTTTGACTTGTCCCACAAGCTTCCAAAATTGGCCTCTAAGGCCAAATTCGAATTTCCATGAAGGGGTAGAGTGTACAACACTCGAGATCCCCAAGCACTCAACTTTCAACACAAAATCCAAGAGAAATCTAGTCTAATAAATGAATTCCTTTGGTCACATCTATAATTAGTTTATGACAAGATTAAATTAGCTTTAATTAAGACACTACAACCCATTAATAATAAAGGGTAAAATACATACCCCAAATTCTAAATAATTAATACAATGAATTACATCACTAAAATCACATACTAACATCAATTAAAGGAAAATAAATAAAAGACAAAACATAACCCCTTGGTCACAATTTCCCCCTAACAATAATTCCAACACACACACAAATACATGTTGCCATGGTGACCCTTGTTGAATTCACCTAGAATTCCAATGTGGTTGGTCTCCAATCCTATCGTAGTTTGTCGTGATATGTTTTCCTGCAAAACACACAATACCCCTCTGGCCTCATGGCCATATTAACGATGTCGAAGTAATAAAACGCTTACATCTAACTATCAATTTCAAACATCAAATATCATAACTACTATTGCTAAGACCAAGTAATTTAACAATTATTCCAATTTTCAACATTTTGATTCTACTCATACATCAGTTTGCAACTAAGATCAAAGACCAACTGGATCATCAGATTAAAGCAATACTTTCACTCGTTCACAATTTCGCCAATCTCCAATATCAATTAAACCACAAAAATAACTTTGAACATCATAATAAAAATCCAATACGAAAATGATTCAAATATCAACATATATTTATCTGACAACACATCATTTTCTTCCATACTGAATGTCTATCAAAAGTTAATCAGTTCGGTTACAATAATGTCTATCCTTCAATTTCCATAACACAATGTGTAAATGTCGTTTGTCTAATAACATCTACTGGTAATAAAGCACAATAGTGTCTATGTGTCCAGTCATAGAGATAAACCAAATTACAACAAAACAATCTCGAAGAGTAATGATATCACAATCAAATTACGACAATGCAACCATTCTAGCTAATTGTTTTATTCTTAAATGTCCATCAGGGTCCATAGTACGACATATAGTTAAAATAACAATAACCAAAACACAATGGAGTCATGATGCCCCGCACAGCTTATTAGTATGCTAATTAGAATAAAGCAACAAGGTTTACGATTATAACAATTTGGAAAAGATAATCATGTTTCATTTAGTGTTGAAGGGAAGTGGGCATTACAGTGCATACCTTACAATCACATCAGTCGATGACACCACATTTTTCCAAATATTTTTTTCAAATAGTTATTTTGCCATATTTATTTAAATCATTATGTTTCATGAGTTAACATCCCTTCAAGGCATTCTAATGTAGCTAGCTTTAAATACAAAATCAATATATTGCAAATATGTTTAACTTAAAGAAAATAAATATTCTTCATTGTTATTCAATCATGAATTGCAATGCTTCTTTAATAAGAAAACAAGTCTCAACTCAAGTTGCCAAGAAAATTCTAACTAACTTTGACTAAATCTACTATAGGTGGCGAAATTTACTATTTTTAGCAGTTTACTAGAACATGTTATTCTTAGTAAGTTTGCATGCTTATTCGTACAGGCATGAAAATTGTCATGTATCTTCTACATGCCTAAATTAGAGGAATTGCAAACTTTCTAACCTACTATGCATACAAGAGACTAAAATTATTTAATGCTCTAAAATAGGAAAAAACCGAATTAAAACTTAAATCCTAATTTCCGGCCCCCCAAATGGTGGATTTTTGGGCTCGAAGATGTGTCAAAAATGGCTCCAATTAGCAAGGCAGATTGACTAGTGCATTTTTCTTGTCGAAACAAATGGTTTTAAAAAAGGGATTTAAACGGACACCCGGATCAAAAGTTACGACGATTTCATGTTTTAGCTAAAAATAGTGCATCACTTTTTTCCTAATGATTTACATGCCTTGTGTATACTTCAACATTTTTTATTCATATCAATCAGGACACCCACTCTCCGAGGGATTTAGTCAAACATTTCACCTGCCTTGTATATACTTTGACATCCCACATTCGCTCATCTTAAATTGCACATATGTTTGCAAGGCTAGCTAGTGAACTAACTAATGATAAATCCCCACAAAAAGCGGTAAGCAACTCATTTATTGATTGACATGTCAAACTTACAAACACATGTGATAGATAAGCTCTTCCTTTTACATTCATATCAGCAAGGCACATGCAACTAATTTGTTGATGAACGTCTACACTTAGTTTTAAAGCTCCCATCTTGGAACATGCCCAGAGGATACTGTCAAAGGTTTTGGAGTTGGACTTTGTAAATATCCTATAATCATTACATTCTGTGAAACTACAACTCTCTAAGGCATTTTGTATAGCAGTTCACATGTTTTGTATACAGTGCCACATTTTTCATACAAAACAACCCGGGCACCTGCAACTGCGACTGCAACATCTGGAAAAAGACACTATTATTCTTTGACGGATGTGCATACCTTACTCTAATGCTCTTATTGTGTAATGGGCCGCGAGTATCCTGTTGGTGATGAGTGAGTGGATTTGTTTATCATAGGAAATGTTTTCTTGACGACACAAATTTGTAGCAATCGAAGATAAGTAGTTTAGTTTGCAGGGGGTTGTATGTAGGAGGCAGAAGCTATTTCCCTGCCTAAATTTAATGGCTATAAACTTTATCTTCTGGACGAGGGTTTCAAGTATATATTTATCAACTAAAGCTATTTCCCTACAGCCAGAGTTTTAACCAAATGATCTAAAACCTAACTTATACTTCATCTTCCAGACGAGAGTTTCAAGAGTATATTTACCAACTAATTCATCTTTGCAGTAAACTTCTGGGATTTCTAAAGCCTCCCAACCTTGTTAGAAAATCAATTGTCTTGGTACGAATAATTTCCTCGGAAATCATAATAGAAATATGACAGCAATATTCCTCAAATAGAACCATTAAAACACCCAAACATAAAAAAGGGAAAAAAACATTGACTGGTAAAACAATAGACTGTCATGCAGGTAATCGCCTTATATAATAATACTCAAGCTTGTATGAAAATACGAGAATTCAATGAATAAAAAAGTTTATTGATGCATGTTAATGACAATGTGGCCGACCAACCATTATCGCCACCTTTTGTCTTCTTTTATATCCTTCCATTAAGCTGCACATCATTCATTGAGAGGCCACATTAATTTGATGAAATGATAATGGGGACTAAAAGTCAGAATACAGTACCATACTCATTTCTTTCATGAGGATGCATTTTTAATGATTACCAAATATCACGTAATATTTTTGTAGGACCCATATTCAAAAACACGGCTTCCGTCGATGGATTTCTCTGTTGGACTGTCCATATTCAAAAAGGCCAATAGTTTGAAAAAAAATAATCATTTAAAATTCTTGCATAATTGCCTATTTCATTGGTTATCTAAATTTATTGAAATTTAATGATCTTAAAATGTATCTAATATTATAATTAGCAATAACACTTATCTTGTTATACCTCCAAAATACACACAAACAATTTGTAAAAAAGTCAGAAGTTTTAAAATAGTTTTCCTCTTATTCCGGAATTCACACTTATTTTTTACAATCTTACAATCTTCCTTTTATTTCCCACTATCTCTTAGAAAACCTTAAGATAGGAACAAAAAACCCTAAAACTCAAAAAACCTTAAAAATAAAAACACTTTGGATGATCCTCAATTTTTGCTTACAAAATATACCTTTGTAAATTAAGGCGTGAGTCAAATATTGGCTTATTACATATAACACAGCAAAAGATATTAGTGCTAGACAAAACCACGAAAAAGGTTCGGAGCCAATTTTAGACCACTAGATGAATGAATTGGGTCCCAAAAAACTACCGAAGATTTATCCAACCTTTTAGAAAATGTAGACGTGACACATTACTAATCAACACTAGAAAATTTCAAGACGATATAACAGTCAAATCAAAATTTATGGTCTCTAGAAGTTATGCTCTCGCATCAATGTTTGTTAATATTTAAAATATTACTTAAAATTTTAAAAATATTTTAATTATTTCTATTATAAATTTTATTGTTATGATTAATGAAATTGATAAATATATGACAGTAAAGTTGATAGTATTTTTATAATCAATTTTATTATTAATTTTTCTGAAAAAAATTATTAATATTAATAAATATATATCACAAAAGTTATAAATAGTTAAAATAAATAAATAAATTAACTAAAATTAAAATTAATAAAAAATTAAACAAATTATAAAAGTTTAATATTAAAATAACTTAAAATCTAAAACTTTAGTTTAGTGAAAAATTAAAAATTAATTAAAATTTGGAATTGTTAAAAAAATTAATACAAATCTTTAATTAATAAAAATTAATCAAAATTAAATAAAAAAAATTAATTTCATAAAATTTTAAAATTATTAAAAGAAATATAATTACGCCGAAGGCGTTCCTCTTATGGTAAAGGACCTCCGAACTTTTCTACGACTGTCTTAAATTTGACGGTTTGACGGCCGTCTGGATGTTTTCACTTTTTAACAGTTTTTTCGGTTCAACGACTATTTATCAAAAGAGGGTAGTATGCAGTCCCAGTCGGACCTGGAGATGGAAGGCAGAAGAACGACGGGACCTCCTTCTGATATGTGGGCTTGGCAAAAATACGGCCAGAAACCAATCAAAGGCTCTCCATTTCCAAGGTCTGTGTATACCCATTCTTTTTTTCCTTTTTCTTTGCAGTTCTTTTCAAATTTGTTCCTCTTTCGTCATTCATGCAGGATGTAGAGCTTTGTATTTCTCGATCCAATGGTCATTTAGATGAAGAAGATGATTTGTATGCAGATCTTGGTGAATTTCCCGAATCCTCTATGATTTTTATAACACATTGATTGATGCCCTCTCCAAAATTGGTGAAGTGACGAAAGCATGCATATTATTTTACCAAATGGATGGGAAACAGACCGTCTCTATTTCTAAATATTGCCCAAGGCAGTAAACGCTTTGGAGACACTACTGACCTCCAAGCTTTAGCTGATGGGCACTATAGTACCAGTCTTATTCTTGAGGCATCTAAGATTCATAGAAGGTTAATGGAAAGTGGCGCTGTGCCAGATCTCATTACCTATTATAATGATCAATGGCCTTTGTATGATAGGTAAATTGGATGGAGCTTTAAAGTTTTTCAAAGCAATGCATGTTAGGGGTTACAATCAAGATGTAATTACCTACAATACACTCATTGACGGTCTTTTTCGATTTGATAGAGAGAAGGATGCTTTTACTTTATTCCAGCAGATGGCAGGAAAAGGATGCAGTCCCAATTCTGTTACCTTCAAGACACTTATGACATCACTATGCCGGGAAGGGCAGGAAGGTCAAATATCACAAGCTTTTAACCTCTGGGTTAATTATATCTCCCAGAGATATGGTTTTAATAATCAAGACTCAAGTAGGATTCAGATTCTTTTTAATCAAGGAAATTTCAAAGAGGCTTTTAGAACTGTGGTGCAGATAAACCAAGGATTTACAGATCTTTACGAATTCATTGAAGAGGATTTACAGGCATTTTTTTAATTTAAACCCTGATGTGTATGACAAACTTTTTAGGGGCACGTGAACTTGTAAATGAAACGAGGCATGTTGTTTATGATCTTAAGATTCTAAATATAAATTACGAGCTGAATTCTTTTGGGCCTAGGGTGTGCTATGCTCGCAATCTGATGCAAAATCCCTGTTTTCAAATTTCAAAATCCTAAAAAGATGCAAAAATTGTATATCATGGGTTCTTCAGACTGCATTATACTCCACCTGCTACCTGATTCAGTAAGTTCCCTTCTCCCTTTATTCCGCCCTTCATTTGTCATGCTTTTTGTTTTTACAAAGAATTGAATTTTAGGATCCGAGATTGTATGGAACCATGTTGATTCCTTTTATAAAAGTAGCAGGTTCGGCCCTTCCTTGCAATTTTTGAAATATTATAAGTTCTGTTTCTGTTTCTCTTCACCTTCCAACCTCGTTACTCTTAGACTGAATTATGGTAGATATCTATAACGGCTATCAAGTAACTATCTGAGAACTATCAAATACAATCTAATATAAAATTGGGCTACCATAAATTGTGGGCTTAGATTTGGGCTTCAATAAATTTGCTTTCAACCTATTTGCAATGAGGATGTACTCAGGATATAGGTTGCTTTGTTTTCTCTGCTATTTTTGCAGACTTACTATTTTTAACAATGGTTTAGCTTTTCTCTACTATTTTCACATTCCATTCCTGCTGTAAAGTGGAGTTTACAGGAATTTATTTAGTTTATTTATTCGGGCCATGTTTTGCATGCAACTTAGGGGAGATGGTGATCCTCAACTGACCGCAGGTATGTATTTGACATCCCTACAACGATTCAACTTGTAATTACAAATTATATTAAAGGGGTGTGTGTTATGAGGGAAAGAGGGATTATTGTGGGTACCCTGTTCATGTTGTGCGGCCAAGAGTCTATGTTGCAGATTGTTCCTTCCTAGAGGTGTTGCAGGGGAGTACCGGACCCAAACAGATGACTATTTTTTATAGTTTTTGACTCTTACTAATCCCAGAACAATAATTTATTGCATGGAATATGAAGGAATCCGTCCAAAAAAAAGATCCAAAAGAGCTACAGCCAGACCCACAAAACATGCAGGTTCTTCCAGCTCAAGAAATATTTGAACTAACCTTACTATATGTATGGAGGCTTTGTTTTAAAAAATAACTGTCACCTTGTAATTAGAAATAATTTGTGGATGTCTTGTTGTCTCTGGTACAAAGCACAAAGTGCAGAGGCAGAGTAGGAGTAGTGTGTACCAGGAAAATAATCATTCTTATGGGAATTAGGGCCCTCCTCAAACTTACAGGTTCCAAAGCTCTTCTCTCACCTATGGAGGAATAAATGGGGCATATTATACGGAGAGGGCTACCCTCCACTCAATATGCACTCTCCAGAAACTTAGTCTTTTGCTAGAGACTTATATCAAGGACCCCAAGCAAAAGGCCCATTTGTTCAATGCTATTGATATTGTTCCTTATGTGACAAGAAAGGCAGATTGGGCTCTTTGATGGATTGATAGGTAATATATGCATTTTTCTTTTGTTTGTGACTTTTAGCCTTTGCCATACATAAGTCTTATAATTAGTCCTCTATGTTTTTCAGCTCTGAAAGCTTTGCTGATGTAATACTTCTCCTGGATTTATCATCAATTTTAGTGGAACCTCACTTTTTGTGTTAATTGGTTTGTAGCTTATTGAATCACAAGTTGAGTGAGGACAGAGTGAGGGAAATAGTCTGTGATGTTGTTTATATTGATTTTTTTTTTGTATGTGATGCTCAACCTCTTCCATGTGATCTGGTGGGAATGAACTCCAAACTTATGATGGCAGAAACAAGGTATTGAATATAATTGTTACAGTTTGTATGAATGACTTTTCTATTTATAAAAATGGTTTCAATAGTATGAAATAGTTCTTCCAAACTGGGCCCTCTCGAATACTTTAAAAATCTTTCTTGTGTTCTCCTCCTCCAGCAATTTGCAATTTCAACTTCTGATGTTTAACAATTTCAAAGAAATTAAACCTTCATAGGTTTATCTTTTAAATGTAAATTTGGTTTCATTTATATTTTGGCGGTCATAAACTCTCAATACTGTTGTATAAAAGTCTATATTCATTGTTAGTTGTATTGGTTCATCATGTGAAGATAAAGTTAAATGATGACAAAGGCTTCCCAGTTAGCTTCTCTGGAATGTATACAGTTTTATGTAATCTACACATTCTTTTTGGCTTGCAATTTTTATTGGCATTCCAATTGAGGATGCAATTACAAATCTGTTATTATTTTTGTAGATCTACACAGTTTCCTGAAAATCTAACCTCTGAATGCAATGGAAACTACTAAGATATTGAAAGTGGTGTTACAATGAAATTTTGATGTCGATTCTGATGGTGTTTTGACGTTGTTGCTTTTTAAAGCTATTTTTAGTTGTATTTGACCTCGCATACAGTTAGCTTTCTGAGGATTGGTAATTTACTTTTGCATTTGCAGTTTGTAGGGGAATTTAGTTGATTTTGCGGCCCTTTCGTATTTGAAGTGTGTATTGAAGTAATTTTAGCAAAACTTTTGGGTCACCTTGACCTCATTTATTTAAATTCAGACATGGATTGTAAACTATATCATTAAATTCTTCATTTTTGGGGAGAGTTAGTTGCTTGTAATGGTTCTCGACATTGTTTTATTTCACATGTATATCAAGCAATTCTTGTGAAGATCTTGGTTCAATTTGACCTTATATGTACAACTAATTTGTTGCAGATCGGTAATTCTAGCTTTTGAATGCTTGGTTTCTACGGAGAATTAGTTTCTTTTGGTGGTTTTTGCGGTCTTCTAAAATTTAGTGTGCACACTACATATTGATAGCTAAAATTACATGGTTTAATTTGGCTCCATATATAGTCGATAAGGAGTGGATTGGTAATTTTATCATTGAATTTGTGGGTTTATAGGGACAAAATTCTTTTTTCTCAGACGTTATTAGTGCATTGCAGAAGAAACAATCCCACATTCCTTATAGGTACTCGCACCTTTACCAAAGCATCTGTTCTTTCATATATTTATTCTTTTTGTGTTAGTGAGTTGGAAGCAGGAGGTATACTCTTCAACAATCGGCTTTTTAATACTGGATTCCTTTTGTATCAGCAAGAACAACAATCTCACCCAGATTCTCAAACTCTCTCGGTAATCAAAATACTCTTTCATGTTATGTGGTGCATCCATGTAGGAGCATATCTTATCGTTTCACGGTTGTAGCATTTTGCATGTGTAATACAGGATTGAGTTTCTGATTTATGCAGGACATGATTCTAAGAATCTAATGCTTGTCCATATCAGTCCAAAGGAAGATGACCTAGCAGAGACTGTCTGTTCTTTGAAATTTGCAACCAAGGCAAGATGAATACAACTTGGGAGGGAACTGTCAGATGTAAAATTCCAATGTCCTCTTGTAGATTACATTGTTTGCATGTATTCTAGACAAACACTTATGCTAATCTTTAATCTAAACAAAAATATGTTAAACATGATCCATAAAATTTGTGACACTAATGTTTTGTCATGCAGGAAGCCAAAGAACAGAGAGCGGAAGGCATGGACACTGTCACACTGCATATGAAGTAGCTTGAAGATGAATGCCCAAGTGTAAGAAAAAATATGGAAACCGTACAAGTTTATTCTAAGAGAGAAGAAAATGCTCTTTACAAAGAGTGACCCATCCTCAGAAAACGATGAGTTGCTGCAACCTTCAATTAGTCAAGAAGAAGTTGGCATAGATGCGGAATCTCTGTTATATGTACAAATTTGAAATGTAGAGATAAAACCTTTAAATGTAACGTTTCAACTATATTCTTACACTTACAAAATCAATCACCCCTTATCAACATCAACTACAAAAGTAATAACTACCCCTCTAAATCAAATAACATATATTGTTCGATGTTCACATTGCATTGTACACATGCGATTGCTAGTTTTATTTTTTTGCACAAATTTAATAATAATAATAATAATAATAATAAATAATGTGTCATACAAAAATGAAAATAGTTAAAAATATATATTGAAAGGCCCTTGGTTTATTGGGAATGTTGTTGGCCCCCATGGAGTCCTACAGGGATCAAGTCTTGCTGAGTGCTAGGCCTGGAGATACTCCACACAGAAAGTCAAATAGTTCCCTTCGGAATAAAAAAATTAAAAATATAAAAAGGAATGAACATTTAACAAAGTAACCAAAATTTAAAAACTATGAAAAAATATTAAAAATAAAAAGTTTAAAACTAAAAAAAAATTAATAAATTGATCAATAAAATAAAAATAAATTTATTAAAATAAAAATATTATCCAACTGATAGTGGTGTCACGGTTCTTGTGTCTCCCAGTAATTGGGAGATTCAAGGTTCAAATCTCGGCTCTGTGGTAAGGCAACCTACTACCGACAGTTTAGATACCTTGGTGATAGGGCTAATTCATGGGCTATTTCCATCCTAAGATGGTTCAACAGTTGGTGGGCTGGTGATGTCACAAATGGTTAGGGCCCTCTCCCTAGGTAACCTCAGCAATTTAATATTAATAAAAAATTAAATATTAATATTTTTTTTATTATGAGTAAATAGTTTTTTCAAAGAGACTATACTCTTGTACAATTTATTAAAATTTATTAATTACACAAAAAAATATTTATTATTTAATGTTGTGTCATTGTTACACATTTACCAAATATATTATATATTTTAAAATATAATAAACTAGTATATTAACTTGTTTGAAAGAGAATTAGGTGTATAGGTTTAAGCGATTAAGGAAAATAATTAGAAATTAAAAACTACATTTAAACTTTGAAAAGAAAACAATATTGTATGATAAATTTTCTGTACATATGTCAAAGTGAAATAGGGTAAATATGATACATTTGGAAAAATATATTGCATATTTCAAAAGAGAACAAAGTTATATAATGACATGTCCACGTTTAAAAAGTGCATTAAGGTGATGGAAATAAGTGGATTAGGATGGATATCTCATATCTCAAAAAATATTGCATATCTCAAAAGTGAAAAAAAATGTTTAATAATTTGATAATGTGAATAGTGCGTATGGATTGTATTTTTACAGATTGTGATTTTAACAAGTAGTAACATTTTCAATTTTTTATTTATGGTTTACAATTAATGATTTTGAGTGAGTGTATATGTTATTTAGAGTGACCAACTAGTGTTTAGGGGATCACATGAGTACTTAGCATGTTGAATGAGCATTCAAGGTGTTGCATATATCCTTAGCAGTGTTCTCATCATGTGTATAGAGTTATGGGTAAAGTGTTAAGATTTAATAGTCCATGATGTCACATAAGTGTTCATGCATGAATTCCAAATTAAACCCTAACGACTATTAACAAAATATTTTATATGGATTCTTATCATAAACAGAGATCACCAATGTAAATTTGTAAACACAACACTAAGATCATTTGAAGCATTGTGTTATCATTTACGTTTACTTCATTTTGTTATGTAAGTTGTGAGGTTTGTGTTAAGTATTTAATGATGAGATTTTATGTCAAGTCTTTATGGTTTACGATATAGTATGCAGGGTTATATTCTTATTATTTACGATATATAGTTTATGATGTCATATAAATATTTACATTGTTATTCAACAAGAGAAAATAGTGTTTAAAACCCTAATGTCATGTTTACATTTAACATTCATGGTAAGGATTAAATTTATAGTGTTTACATTTTGTATTTAGGATTTGTGGTTTATTATTTATGATTTAGTCATGTTCGTGTTTAACATTTCAATTATAGTATTCAACATTAGCATCCGCAATTTGTTTATAATTGGTTTATTGTTTTGAGTTTAGAATTTGGGGTCAAGTGTCCAATACTTATGCCTTATGGTTTAAGAATTCGTATACGTGTTGTTATTGAATGGAGATACTTTTACGTTTAGAAAATTTCAGGAGCATTTTAATTTGTTGAAAGAGTGTTTAAGGGATTTTTGTATCATCTACGCTAACTTCCTTGTGTTATTTAGGCTAGGAGGTTTTTGTTGAGTGTTTAATAATGATAATATTAGGTATGAAATTAGAACAAGTTAATCATAATTACACTTACTATTTGTTAGATTATTGTTTGAAAACAATTAAATATTTACAAATGCAGGTAAAATGATAACATAACTTTTTAATGATTGCAGAAAATGAAGTCCACGACAATTTTTCCATGAGCAATATTCCTTAGATATTAATAAACAAATAACAAAGTTTTCTACAATTACAAAACTATCATAAAAGAAAAGGTAGCTAAAAAGCGCATGATACTTTTTTAACTTTGCTAGTAAATATTGAAACCCTCTATTGTTGTTCATGCAAGGCATCTAAATATAGCATTAATAGTTTTAAATTTTACTCTGTCAATAAAATCCTCAAGTTTTGTTCATATAAGACCATCAATAGAAGGCCATTCCACAAAGTCTATTTACATAAAAAAAAAAAGTAGAAAATTTAACTTTTTCAATAATCATTCATAATTAAACTGAAGATATTTAACATGATTTTACATTTACATGCACTATAAAACACAATCTAAAAATATGCATCTTTTAATACCCATCTCAATACTATTTTCATAATAAAATTCAACCTTATAATGAATATTCAGTAGAATGGGCCATAAAACTATAAAAACGTAAACCTTTACAGAAACAATATATGCACATAGGAATATATTTTAACAAAATTAAACAATAAGTAAAAAGCAATACAAAATGCTAAATTTTTAATCACAACATGTCAAACTCTCATCCCTTCATTTGGAACACCCAAATTTCTTGACCCCCCTTATTTTACTTGTCCTATTTGGACAATCCTTTCTAGGTCTCATATTTTAAATGTCAATTCCATTTTTGATCAGTTTTCTTTCAACTTCAAATCAAACATCATCTTCCACAATTTCATAGATTAGGATAAATTCCCTAGAATGTGTCTTTTTCATTTTAAACTTGGAAAAGAAAATAGTCCTCAGATAATGGACTTTGAACTTTTTGAAGTCCTACTCCTTTATTTCATTGCAACTTGGATTTGGCCTTTTGTGGTGAACAACATGGACAACAAATTGTTTCCTACAAAATTCTTCCTCACGTTGGATGTTATTGATGCATAATATCCATGTAGGAGTCTCGAGAGATATTGGCATGTTTGATTGGCTTCATGTCTTCATTCTGGAAATAGATAATTGCAGCAACCAAAAATTATATTTATAAGGAGACAGTACATTTGCACACCTCTCTACGAGGGGATTGCCTTTACATGTGTGATATATATTCTTTATCCTATTTTAGATGGAACAGAAAATGTAAAAAAATTATAAACCAAAAAAATACTAACCAATCATGTACTTAATAAATACAGGAGTATACAGATGGCAACAACACATGGACCTACCATTAAGCGTGTCTTAATCCTTTTGTGGTCTTGTCTCTTTAATACTTTAAATTACAAAAATATAAGATGATTATAAGAGAATATTAATAATGAAAATATTATGTACAGAATCAACATGTTTTAATATTTACACTTAAGGCATTTGAAGAGGGAATTAATAGTATAAAATGTAATTGTGTCAATATGTATTGAAACCCTCGATTACTATTCATATAAAAAAATTAACAAAAGGTCGTTCCGAAGAAACCCTTAGGTGTTATTCATATAAGAAAATCAATAGAAGGTGATTCGAGAAAGGCCTATATTCTGATATACAACTGGGGGAAATGTAAATTTCTCATCACTCATTCACCATTAAACAAAAGATAAAATATGATTTTACATTTACTCACACTGCAAAACAAGACCTTACAAAGATCATTAGTAAATCATGAACAATAAAATACATTATTTAGATACAATCGGCTATTTTTAATCATCACACATTTTCTAATTACATCCATCTTAAAATGTATAAGTAAATAAAATTAGAGACAAATTAAGAAGCATCAACATCTTACTAAACACTTGTAATAAAACATAATAAGTGGATTTCTATCCACTTTTGATGCAAAAATACAAGGATGTTATTCCTTAGTGACATATTGGTATTTACCGGCTTCAAAACCTCCTCAAAATTTGAAAAAATTTGACGTTTGTATAGGTCTTACCCCCAATGATAATTTTCTCAAAAAGTTTAAGATGGGAATTTTCGAAGGTGTGGAGAAAGGTACAATGATGATGTGTGAGATAGATTAAATATAATATCAAAATTCATAATTATTGAACATTATATTTGGGGATAAATTGCATATCATTATTTCAATGATTGGTTTATCTGAAGTTTTCCTCATTCACAAGTTGTTTGGAGCCAGCAATGTCTCCGAAATGATCATGGTTATTATCATACAAAGTCAAACATTTTTATATATTGTTTATCCCATTGTGATGACATTCACTTGCATTATGTCTTCTTGTTTTCCAATGTTATATGTTTCTTTAAAACAAAGATAAATAAATAAATTCATATCTTATATGTAACCTAAATTATGTTATCAAAATTCATTGCAATTCATCTTAAAATTCATGCTTAGGGTTCGTTGTTGATAATATTTTCATGTTTGTCATTTTTTGAGAAAATATTCACCATTCCCATTTTTTAACAGTATGTGCTCTCTACCACCTCAACTTTGCATGCATAAATTGGGTTAGAATGATTTGAGACTTGGATCAGTAAATTTAAGGCTTGGATCAATGATTTTGAGGCTCATATCGAAGAATAGGGTTGAATTGACTGAGGAGATTATGGAAATATTTTGTAAGAGATCACTTCCATAGTGTGAAGGACTAACTATATGACAAGAATATTCCATAGCCACTATTAATATTAAATGCGTGAATCCAGTACAAAAGAGTCAATGGTCAAAGATGAATCCAAGAATATTAAAAATAATACTAACGCATTTATAATTTATTATCTAATGTTTGTACATTTGAAGTCATTTTAACCATGAAAAGTCTTATTTGGAATACTGAATTGAGATGGTGATGATTGACATCAAGAAAGGAAATTAACACATTTAAGGTGTATGATAGGTAACGGAATAAAGTAACATGTAGGGATTTAAAATTCATTTTAGATCAATGAGAGAGTAAGTCGATGAAATTTGGGGCTATGGCTCATGTAAAATGGAAGGAAAGATCATGTCGGTGCTTGAATTTTCACACCACATGACAATGACCGAATAATTGGTTCATTTTATCATCGAAACTTTAAAATTTAAGACACCATGGGGTTCTATACAAACCCTTTCCCTGAAGAAAACAAGAGGTGATAATTTTCTTGTTTATTAGAAATCTAGAAAAATGCTATTATTTTAGGAAATGATTTTAAAGCTTACACTTTGGTCCAGTAAGCATAGTTGCAAATTTTTACCATGATTGTGGGTCATGCATTGGTAGGCTAAATTGTAGAGAAGTTGACTGGGTTATCATAGGTTAGGTCTTATGATTTAAATTGTTAAATAATTTCTTCATGAGTCTATCACAAGACTATGGCAATGTGGGTATGTAATTGTTCCCGAGTCCATATTCATTTTCCTCAGTTTAAAAGAAGTAGCTATTATATTTTCTTATTAACTGTGTTCGGATCTTGCTTTGATGAGGTTTGACTTTGGAAATTGTTGGGTTACGTGGTCCGATGCGTTCTTTAATTGGGACCCCTAATTGCAAGTGCATCTATATTTTTCAATGACAACACAAAAAATGCACAAATTAAGAGCCAAAAATGAATGACTTAGGAGATCCTCATGTCATGTAAAAATTCATCCGTGATCATAAACGAGCATTCCACTTTCATTATTTTGTACAATTTTGCACAAATAAATTATTTTCATCGCATTTCATGAAAAATATTATCAAAACTTTGAAGATTCCCATAGAAATAATGGTTGCCACAAGTGTAAGATAGATCCAAGAATGAGAGGTTGAGAATTTTTGTATATATGTGATCTGTAAACTCTTCAACTTTGGAATTATTCACAGAAACAAAAAATAAACATTGTTATTCTACTTTCTATTAGAAAATGACATAGATAACTAGTGAATGAATTATGCTTATGCTTAGAATCCACAATTGTAGGAAAGGAAAGAATTTAAGCTCATAACCACCAACAAATTTTATCCTGGAAACCTCCAAAGGAGGAAAAACCAGTCGGGAAGGGAAATTACTCTTTCTTCCCCACTTTTACTGGCCAATTCAAAATAACAAGTACAGAATTTACAATAAGTATGAAAGAGAAGTAGATAATATTTCACACTTCCTCCCAAATACTTGCTTGCTCTGTCTTAACACTCCTTTTTTCTACAAAACACAATTCCAACACTAAGAACTTCTTGCTCACTTGCTTTCATACTTTGATGATCCTATTCTCTTCTATAGACATGTATTTATAGCCTTTCCTATGTCCTCCCATGCACTGGAGAATGGGAAAGGTCATAAAGGAGAACAGACGTGAATCAACCTTCTAAATTCTGGGTTGTTCGTTTCATAATTTTGTTTTCTATCTAAAAGAGTCAAGACCACCACCCAATGCAGACAGGCGGTCCCAGGACTGCCACCATGGTTGGGTGGCAGTTCTGTAACCGCCGCTCTGTACAAAGTGGCGGTCCTGTTACTAAAAAGACAGAACCTCTGTGTATCATTTTTCCTTCTTCGTGCTGATTGTTTTGATGAAGTAGATTCATTTTGAATCCCTATGGATCACACCTCCTCTACTTAGGAGGCTTTTGGTCCCACAAAATTTTAGTGGGGGAGTAGATGAGGAAATAATTCCCTCACTTGCTCCTTTGAGTACCACCGGGCCTGCTTTGCTGTCTTTCCTTTTAGTCCAATCTGCCAAGACTCTTGCGGACCTTTCCTAATCTCTCTGACCTTCTACTGGAACACTACATCCTCCTCCAATTCACCTCATGAGTCCAAGACATAATCCTCAATGGAAGGTAGCAACTGTAGACCTTTCTCTTCATCTAGCATGGATGGCTCATATAGGTGCAAGTTCTCACAATTTACTATAGAGTACATCCTCATAAATGGTGGCAAGTCAAGTCAAAAAGCATTCTCTCCAACCTGCTCCAATATGGTGAAGGGCCTAAATTGTAGTGGCTTGAGTCTCATTGCTTGACCTTGTAATTTCTCCTTGCTCAAGTAAAGCCAAACTCTATCTCCAACATACAGTTTATGTTCTCTCCTATGCTGATCGTGCCTAGGTTTGTACTTGGCTTGAGATTTCTCTAGTTGTTCTTTGACTTTGAGATGGATTTGTTAGATCCTCTCAATGAATTTGTTTTCTGTATTCACCTATATGTCTCGTGTCTCCTCCACATCCTGTTTTCCAACTACTATGTCTAGTGGATTTGTAGGTAGATATCCCAAGTATGCTTCAAACGGTGCCTTCATAGTGGATGTGTGTACTACCCAGTTATAGGAATGTTGAAGGTAGGCTAAGGACTCATCCCAAGTCCTTGTATATTTGCTATTATACCCTCTTATAAGTTGTACCAAAGTCTTGTGTACCACCTTTGTCTTTCGATCTGTATATGGATGGAAAGTTGTGCTGCTTTGTAACCTGGTATCCATCTTGTCCCACAAAGTAGTCCAAAACTTCCACAAGAACCCAAAATCCCTTTTAGAAACAATAGACTTTGGCAAACCAAAATGCACCCATACATTAGCAAAGAAAAGATCTATTGCCTCGTGTGCTTTTATTGTCTTTTTATATGCCATAAGAATACACATCTTACTAAACCTATCAACAATAACATATAGATAGTCATGGCCATGTTTATACATAGGTGATCCTCCTACAAAATCCATAGAAATGTCCTCCCACAAATGAGTAGGTACTAGAAAAGGCATATACAAGCCCTCCTTCCTAGTCTTAAGATTGCTAGTATAACAGAGTTTACACCCACTTAGAAATTTTGATACTTCTTCTTGCATATTAGGCCAATACACGTACCTTTTCAAGTGGGCTAGGGTATTACCAACACCTAAATTTCCCACTAATTTCGAGCTATGTGCTTCCCTCATCAATAGAATTATTTCTTCTTTTGGCACACAAAGCTTCCCCCATCAGTAGAGTAGCTCGTCTTTGAGATAACAATCTTTAATCCCTGTCCTTTCAGCCCCTTGGGACTGCAGCTGTTGAAATGTCACCCAAAGTATTTGTCTTGGGCATATGCCTCTCTGTAAGCTTCCTTCGTGAAGGACTCGATCTGAGAGATAGTGGCCAAACAGGAAAACTTCTCCTGTGTGGGTGGTCTAGACAACATGTCTGCCACCAAGTTTGTATGACACTTCTTGTATTTGATCACCAGATGGAACTACTGAAGGAACCCCATCCATTTGTAGTGCCTTGCCTACGGAGATTTAGACTGTGCTTGCAAATACTAGAGAGGTTTGTGGTCAGTGTGAACAATATTTTCTTTACCCAACAAATAATGCTTCCATTTTTTAATTGCCTGAACTAGTGCATACATTTCCTTATCATATACTGAATATCCTTTAACTGCTGAAGTGAAATTTTTAGAATGATAACATACGGGTTTACCTCCTTGACACAACACTGCGCCTATGGCATAATCACTGGCATCTATCTCTACTTTAAAAGGTTGTTGCAAATTAGGAAGAACAAGTACTAGAGCATGACTAATCTTGTATTTCAATAACTCAAAGTATTTATCTTGTTCCTTACCCCAGTCAAAACCCTTACTCTTTGTGGTTGATGTGTGTAGAGGTGTTGCAATCACAGAGAAACCCGGAATGAACTTCCACATGTACTGTATTTCTCCCACAAAAATCCTAGTCTCCGTGGCTCCTATTGGTGTTGGCCAATTAGTGATGGCTTCCACCTTCTTTGTATCCACTCGTAGCTCTCCTCCTCCAACCACATGCCCAAGATAGACATGTGACTGTTTGGAAAATTTACATTTCTTCATATTCCAAAGTAGTTGTTTCTCTCTGAGGACTTGCAAGACTTGCTATAAATGAGTTGGATGTTCTTCCCATGTGGCACTAAAGATCATAATATCGTCTAGATATACAATGACACATGAATCTATGAAATCCCGCAACACATCATTCATCAATCTCATAAATGTAGTAGGTACATTGCATAACCCAAAAAGAAGTACTAACCATTCATACAAACCTTGTTTTTTTTTTGAGGCAGTCTTCTATATATCCTCCTCCTGTATTTCACTATGTTGTTTGTGTGTGTGATTTATGGGTCGTTACACAAAGGAGGTTGGAAGATTGCATTGCAGTATATGAGCTATAGAGGACAGACATGCACGTGGTGGCCTTGTTGTGGAGGAGTGTTGGTAATCGCACGTGGAATGTGACACATAGTTGGGTAACATGTGTATGACCTAATGTTAGTTAACAATGTATATGGAGAATCTTTTGGTTTACTAATTAGTTTATTATATTATATATTTTTTATAGAGCATACATATTTGCATTGTATATATCAAATAGTAATTAACCACATAACTTCAAAACTATTAATGGATGTATTCTATATTTGATTTATTAATATTTTCATAATATTAATATCATTTATGAACAAACATGCGATATTTTTATAAAATATTTGGATAGACGCATAATATTTTAGTTTTCTAATTAGTATAGAGTTTTTAACATATAGTTATTAATAAAGTTTTTAATATATAATACAATGGAGATAGAAATTCTGCAGTCAAGTACAGATAACAGATAGTATTCAGGCATTAACAATTTGAGTAGTGGAAAATGTGCAAAATTTGTGTTTCCTTGTATATAAACAAAATATATAAATCAAGTCCAATTACAATATTAGTTTGTAGCCATATATTAGTTTGAAAATAGTAATACCTATGCAAAATAAACTATGGATAAACTATAAGTAATATAGTAAACCATATTCTGGGTTTGAGCCTGATTGCAGGAATGCCCCCTTTATGTATCATCGATTTAAAACTATGACTCCATGTACATATAAACAAAATGAAGAAATGAGGCTATTTTGGTTGTGATGTTACTACATTGGAGACTACATTTGTTGCAAGAAGGGGCAGATTAACGAGGTGATTGCATGTGATTCAAGGTGACAAAGGTAGGATTGGCTCCCTGCTTGCATGTGATTCAAGGTGACAAAGGTAGGATTGGCTCCCTGCTTGCATGTGGTGGTCCTTTCATGGAATTCTGATTTTGGAACCCAGGCACAGAGGAAACTCTAACTAACATTAGGTTGATGTCATTTACCAACTCTGAGTAAGAAATTTATACATAAATAGAAAGTAATAGAATTACTATACACACTCAATAGAAAATTGATATAAAGTATAACAAAATTATTATTATCTACACTTATCTTAATGTAAAAAATAACTAAGTACACTATTTTTCCTAAATTGGTGTGTACCTAACTACATTGATTTTTCATATTTTAAGATACATGCATTCATTTTCTATGAAATTAGTATGGATCTGTTAACTATAGATGACTAAGCTTATTTTTTCATAAATGTTAACAATGACTAATTTATGCATGTCTCTTTGTATTTATTTTTGAAAAATATAACACCATTAATAAATTTTGGAATAAAAAAAAGCAAAGAAACAGTGAGAAAATTGATTATTATATCAATTTTTTTAACAAGAACTATAATTTTGAAAATGAATATAACAAAAGAGCAAGTCAAATCTAGAAAACTATTCACATGGATACATTACTGTAAGAAAGACCCCAACTCTTTAACTAAATAAATTTTTGATGAGTTCTCCAGACCGATTTGGGCTAGAGAATGTTATAACTTATCCCATGCAGCGGAAACCATAAATACCAATCCATCTGAATCAAAAAGTACCTCTGGAATCAATGTGGTATTGATTAAAACACAAAAAAGTGCTCCAAAAAACATGGATCCGTATGAAATTTCGGATCGAAAAATTTACAATTACTATTTTTTTTTTTTTGCATATCACTGCGTTTTCAATTCATATCATCCTGCTTGCTCACAACATCAAGATCTTAAAAAAAATGAGACTGAACGCAGTGGCACACAGAACACCCCAACAATATTACGAGCACCCCAAATGCCTCCACCATAATATCTTCCTTTGTATTATCGCATCCACAAATGTTCCACGAAAATCTTTGAGTCGTCCTCCACCTCAACAAAACCACAAAGTTGGCAACACTAGTATAAAACATGTAGTTGATAACGTGAGAGGATAAGGGAGGGAGGTAATTGATCCACGTCTAAAAATAGCTGAACATAAATCATTTTGTATAATGGCGCCATTATGAGTCCTTTCCTATGAAGTCATGCACCCCTCTTTGTTGCAGATGATACTTTCCATAGTAAATATTGTATTTTGAAAAAAAGTTATTCGAAAAGATGTGGCTTCATCATGCTCATTCATAGCTCTATCCCCCACCAAAATATGAAGTGCTTCCTATAATTAATGAAAAATGACACCACCACTAGATTCCTTTGTCCCATATTCAGTAAGAATTTTTTGCAGTATTTATTAGCAAGGTTGCTAAGATTGTAGTGATTCAAATCATCCCCAATTTGGATTCAATTTTTGAAAATGGGCAGTACCAAGGAACAAAATATTAGCTTTAGTTTCTTTGATGTTAGTTTCGATAAAAATATGGCTCCAACCTCTAAAACAAATAGGGAGACTAACCCCTTTAACAAATCCACTCCATAAAGAAAAAAAAATGATGCATTTTGCAACATGGAACTGATGGTTGAAAAAGATAGAGAATAGATCAATTTATATGGACATGAATAATCTCATCCGTGGAAAATGTGTGGCCCATGCAGGTGATTAATTTTATCCGTCCAATCAAAATCAACAACAACCCACACCTATCCCATTTTTCTCAGTGATTGTTGAATAACGATGCCATCACAATTTGTAGTACCCACTTTCCTTCGACACCTTATGATATTGATCCCAATACTGCTAAATATATTATGGACATTGTTATAGTTTAATTTAGCATGATGTTAGATGTTAGGTCATGGTTTATTTAAGACTTTGATTTATATATGGTGCATGATGATTAATAGATATATTTTGGATATTGATGATGATATACTGTTTGACATGGTTATATTATAGATGTTGTTCAAACATATGATATTTGGATATTGTGAGTAGACCTAGAAATGGAAATTATTGGATGATGATATAGTTGTTGATAAAACTATAAATGATATTGTTAGATTGCTTTGATGTTGTTGTGATTCATATATCTAGATAATCTTGGAATTATATTTATATTATTTTGGATGTTCTAAAATGGACATGAGGCTGAAGCAGGTATTTTTATTTTGTAGGTTAAAATATCACAACAAACATCGGGGGATTGTAGACCAACCACATTAGAATTCTAGATGAATTCAACAAGGTCACCATGGCAACTTCTATTATTTGTGTGTTTTTGTTTTATGTTAGGGATTCCCATGGGGGGGATCACCTTTAAATGTGACCAAGGGGTTTTATTTATTTATTTTATTTGGTCCCTTTGTTAATGTTTTCATGTGTTTGTTTTGTGGTGCATTTACCCCTTTCATTAATTATTAAATGGTGTGTAAATATTGTGAGTAATCATATTGTTAAAATAAATGAATCAAATATGTAATAATAAGGTAATTAATGAGAGTTATTGGCCATGATTTAAAGTGTTATAAGTAATGTGTAAGTGATGTGTAAGTTAACTTTTGAGTGTGAAACACTCCACTTTCCTGGAAATTCAAAATTGTCCCTGGAGCCTTATTTTGGAGGCTTGTGGGACAAGTTAAACTTGTCCCATACCTCTTAAATTAATTTACCAACCATACATATGGTTTGGGAGTTAAAATTAGAATTTTATAATGCATTTTAAGAAGACAAATTATAGGTTTTAATTGTATTTTTCTTACATGTATTAATTTCATTCCTTTGGGGTTTGGGCTTGATTTGAGTGTGTAAGTAAGTCTATCATATTATTCACCTACTTATTTATCATGTCGTGGAGATTAAAGTTAAATTGTGAGTTGAAGTTGAGGATGTGTGATGTGGCACCCTACAAACATCCACCTCAACCTCCTCTCTTCCCCCATCTATATATTCAAATTCATTTTATTGTTTGGGGTTACACCGTTTTGGTTGCTGCACTTTTGCATACATGGTTTTGGGGTGAATTCTTTTGTTGTTTAGAGCTATTGATTTTTGATAAATTTGCAAAATTTGTATAGGTCTGTATTTCATTGATCTTGGACTGGTTTTGTATTAGAAATCTTACTGGTTAGAACTTGAAAAAATCTCCATTATTGGGAGGTAAGAGTGTCTCTTGAAATGCTCTTATTTTATTGTGCAAATGTTATTGTTGTGAATGTTTTGGCTTGTGTGTGGGATGTTTGGGTATATGGCCTAGGGATGGTGTAGGAGAAGAATATGGGGTATTTCTATGGGAGGCATAAGTGCTTTGGGGAGGTATAAGTGTGGAGGGAGTTGGGATTTGTGTTCCACCTTACAAAGAAATAGCTTGCATTTATTTACTCATTCTGGGGTGCCAAAAGAGGTTAGGGAGGCATAACGAAATGTGAGGAACAAGGTGTACTTGGGGGAGGCATAAGGGCATGTCAAGGATTTAAAATGATATATGAATATATTTTGGCAGTTGATTTCAGGTGGTGATACCCATTTCCCCTTGGGAGGCATAAGAAACATACCCCATAGTTTCTTGCTCCTTTGGCTTACATGAGGAAGCCTGACTGTTGTTTGTTGTCTTTTATCTGTGGTTGCAAACTGTAGCTTTGTTTTAAATGTGAAATTGCATGTGTGTTGTGGAAGCCTACTGTTGCCCTGAGTTGCATTGTGGTTAGGGATCAGGGGCCAATGAAGAGGGATGGCTACTCCTTGTCATTGGATGTCTTGGTTTGGTGGAGAGCATTTCCTTTCCCCTATTTTGTTGTGTTGGATTGAAATATTGAAAATGGAGGATACCCATGTTACTGTTATGGAGCAGAGGAAAATGACAAGTTTGACAATCCTTGTTGAGATTATTCTTATTATAACCCCTTCCCACTTTGAAGTGGATGACCTTGTACATTATTTATGATGGAAAGATGTGTTGTATTGGATATGAAAATTAAAATTCAAAATGTGAAAGAGATATAATCTATTTTCTGGTTTTGAATAAATGTGGAAGAAACTGTATTCTGTATATTGTAATTGAGGAAGAAGACATAGTTCTAACACTCCCTTGTGAAACTTCTTTTGTAACCTTCCCCGCCTTCAGGTGAATGATCTTGTATATTATTGTGTTGGAAAGACTACTCTGTTTTATCTATGAAATTTGGAATTGATTTTGGAAAAATATATCTTGTATTTAGTTTTGTGAACAGAAAAGAAAGATATGCATTTGGTATGTTTTATTCCGAAAATAAATGGGAAATAAGTTTTCAGAGATTCATTTGAATTAATAGAATTGTTTTTTAATTTTCATATGATATTATTTCCATTGGAAATTTGTGTCTAATATACAGTAGGAAATATTTGTTTTTAAAAGTGAAAAGGAAACACATATGAAGAAATATTGCACTATGTCTCATTTGAAATGTTTAATTTTAAAATAAATAATAAAGAAGTTGAATTCTTGTCTCTATCATTTTATTGAAGGAAAGAAAAATATTTAAACTAGCATGGAATAAATTCAGAGTTTTATTACATAGAAAAATAAATAGTATAATCTTTGTTGTTGAAATGTACAAACTTCATTTCTACTTCACTGTATACTTCGCCAATTCCTTTTTATCAAATGTCCAAAGAAAATCTGTAAATCTATAAGAGACAAATGAAATATCCAATTGGACGTAATGAGATCAGAATGATCCCCAAACTAAACTAAAACACTGAAAATGTTTTTAAAGAACCTTTCAAATTGAGTAAAGGTGAAATTATAGGTTTTCTGTTGTGTGAACATGGATAATTTTTGAATGCAAATCAATCAAGAAAATTTAATCTTGTAATCTATCCTAAAATATTCCAAGTGAAATACTCCATGTCTGTTTGGCATGTTGAGAAAGAATTAATGGAAAATTTGAACAAAATCGATAAGTTAAAAATACCAGTTCACTTCTAAGTGATAGAAAGCATTTTTCTCAAAATTGACCCTTTAAAATTTATCAAAATAAAATTCTTAAGGTTTTTGTGCAAAGAGGACATCAAGATATTTCCAGAAAGTCCTCATTTTTCAAAGACTGAGTTCCCTATCAAAAGTTGTGGCATTCTATATTTTTTACTTCATTTCGGGCTCAAAATAGTCTAATTGTCATATTTAGATGAATAAAATATTCTTGGGTAGATCTGCAGGATAAAAATTTCATTTTTGAATTTTCCCAAAAGGTGCAAAGTCATGAAGTTTCCCACTACTCCACTAATCCACAAGCCATCATTTTGTCTAAAAATTATCTAAGTCCAAAAAGTTAATTTGGAAATTTTTCCTCCGTGGTCCTACCGCCGCCTCAAAGCCAATCATTGATTGACGCATGGCATTGTTGGGTGTCAGCAGAGGATCGGATCAATTTTAACCTGGAGTGCTTTAAAATAAAAATTGGAAAAGAAAAATTGTAAGTTTCCTCCGCAACTCTTCCAGCCCACAGCCAATCATGTGTTGCCATGTGACTTCACGAGACGTCAGTGGAGGAGTGGATATTTTTAAGCCTTAACACTTTAGAAAATTTTTGGGAAAAATTTCCATAATGTTCCTTACCGACCCGCTGACTCATAACCAATAAGGAGCTGCCACGTGGCCTCCCTAGGCGTTGCTGGAGGTGTGGGTGTAAATTTTGTTGTCCCAAAAGGGAAAAAGTGCCAAATGCCTTCCCTGCTCCACCAACTCGCATCTAGGAAAAGTTTCCTTCCTTGCTCCACCGGTCCGCCTTTCTCTTCTGGGTGAATTTTTCTCTTCGAAGTCTGCAGGCCCGCTTTGGGAAAATTTTCACCCAAAGTTCTGCTAGCCCATAACTTGAGAAATATGAGGAGTTAGGAGGAAATATTTATATTGCCAGAAAGGTGAGGAAATTCCCTATCTAATGGGAATGTTTTTAGGAATTTTTAATTGTGTTAATCATTGGAAAATTAAAATTTAATCTTTAACCAAATTCTGGGAGTGGGTAAATAAGAATTTACTATGATAATTTTAATTATGTATTCTCCCCCCTGTATTTAGACCTTTCTCTTGTCTTGGATATCATGGAATTAAGTACCTCGGGTATTAATTTTTTTTGGTACCTTGACCCTAAAATGTTTAATTAGGGAATATTTAGCCAAAATGTTAGTGTAATTAGTGATTAAATTAACCCCTAAGGAGTTTTTTTAGCTAGGTGTGGATTTACTACACTCATTTATTTATAATGTGGGATTAGTAATTATTATAATGGTAAAATATATTAGTTGAATTTTAGTGTCCTTGATACTTTGGTTGTTAACACTTTAAAAAAACAATTATTCCATAATTTTCTAACTAAACTTAGGAAGGTCATGCATCTCAAGTGGGTTGTTTTAACAGGCGTTACACTTGGTATCAGAGATGTGGGTTCAAAATATTGGACCCTTGGGAACACTAGAAAACTTGAGACATGAACCTTTACCTAGCACATTTTTGAATCAAGAAAACAAATTTGTGTAGAAATTACATATTTTAGTAAACATGGAAACTGCATAAAACTTAGAAAGATGAACTAACTATCGTCTTGATCTGTGCAAGAGGCGTAGATGGGAAAAGGGGGATTTTCACAAAGACCTATACTTACCATCACCAGATCATGTTGTAGAATCTATCTTACCATAGATTTTGCAGGAGCTTTAGGATCTTAATGTCGCTCTATGCGGAGTGACCGTAGGATCACATTCAGTTAGACATGATAGGGTGACATCCATTGAGGGTCATGCATCTCCTTGGTATAACAAGGAGCATAAAGCAGATAACTCCAATGAGGAGTCAGTCAGAGAAGATTCACTACAGAAGGGACAGGGAGACTGGGTTTTAGGACACAAAGATAGGTCTCGGAGCCCTAAGCTTAGGGATGAGCATGCAGAGAGGTCTAGGGGTTTCCAGACCACCAGTATAGACCATATCAGGGAGATCCTAAAGCTACAACTAGCATATCAATCTGATGACATAGGTGGATTTCAGGCAGAGGCCTAGTTGGTGAGCTTGAGTGGGTGCTTCAAGTTCTGCCCTTTCTCTAGTAACACAAAATCTCATGTTGCGATCCATATTCTAAGGGATGGAGCAGGCGTATAATGGAGGATGGGGGAGAAGAATCTCCATGTTGATTCTGAGATAGTTACCTAGGATATCTTTGAGGAGCAGTTCAAGAGTAGATATTTATCTCTGAGGTTCATATAGCAGAGGATTGATGAGTTTTATGACCTCTGACAGGTATCTCCTAAAGTGGCTGAGTATGAGAGTAGATTTTTTGATCTACTCCAATATGTTGATTACATGTAGGATGAGAAGATGCAGATCCACAGGTTCATCTAGGGCCTAGATCTAGACATTAGAGGTGCAGTGCACATCCATTGTCCACAAACATTAGCTAAGGCCATTGAGAATGCCTATATAGTAGACGAGACTTGGGGAAAGACCTAGCAGGCTAGAGACCGAGTCCGGAGCTATATACAACAGATCTAGGACAATAGATCGAGGGGTGTAGTACCTCCTCCTCATGGTGAATAGGATTTGACACAGTTATATTTTAGACCACAACAATAGCAGCACTAGTCTTTCCCACCATATAGACCTCCACAAAAAATTTATGGACAGAGGGGTCGAAGTATGGGGCCTCCTCCTAGGGGTCCCATTAGGACACAAGGACCACCTAGAGCTCAGTCAATAGAAGCTTGCTTATAGAGACCTTAATAGTCCATAACAGGGTCATCAAGGTCCACAACGCACCCCTCTATGGTGCTAACTTGAGCTGGTACTCAGGGAATAGGATCGGGTGGTTGTATTGGGTGTGGCGTTACTGAACATATTTGGAGAGACTCCCCACAGAACCCTAATAATAAGCGTAAGGCATAGATCTCAGATCCTACTATTGGTGACATGGGGCACAGTCAAAGGATGTATGCAGTCATCGATAACTACTAGGTAGAGCATCAGGGTACAGTTATTGAGAATACAAGTAACATTGATGGTATTCCTACCTCCATTTTTTTTATTCTGGTTCTTCTGATTCTTTTATTACACTATCTCTTGTAGAGCGATGCAGGATGGTGGAATTTAGGTAAGGTCATAGTTGGGATTTCTAGATGGCTTCTGGAGCCAATATCTCTATAGAATCCTTAGTTAGGGAGTGTGTAGTGGATTTGGGACCTTTCACCACTACCTCAGATCTTTGTACCCTTCTATTGGGCTCTTACGGAGTCATCTTGGGAATCGACTAGTTATCTGCACATAGTACTAGAGTGGATCGTTACCATGAGATCATATCTTATAGAGATGATATAGGATTTGAGGTAGTGATAGCGGGGGTTAGAAGAAACTTTTCTATTCGCACCATCTCTGCTATGCAACTTAATCGGTGTGTGCAATGGGGTTGTCATATTGTTTTTGTCATACTTAGTGACTAATTAGAGGATGGGTATAGTGGACCATCGTTAGATGACCTTCCCATTTTTAGAGAGTTTGATGAAGTCTTTCTAGGGGAGCTACAGAGGTTACCACCCCCACGTGAGATAGATTTCCATATAGATCTGGTTCTAGGAGCATAGCCTATCTCATGAGCACCTTATCCAATGACTACCTCTGAGCTCTGCAAGCTCAAGTTACAACTTGAGGACCTTTTGGAGAAGGGTCTAATTTTTCTTAGTGTATGCCCTTGGGGTGCACTGGTGATCTTTGTAAATAAGAAGGATGGATCCTTGTGGTTGTGTATTGATTACCGCCAGATGAACAAAGTAACGATCAAGAATTTTATCCCGTTCCATGCATTGATGATTTGTTTGATTAGATGAAGGGAGCCACAAATTCATCAAAGATACACCTTAAGTCAGGCTACCATCAGCTGAGGATTTCAGAGGAGGAAATTCATAACACCACCTTCTGTATGAGATATGGCCATTATGAGTTCACAGTGGTACCTTTTGGTTTGACGAATGCCCCTGTAGTGTTTATGAGTTTCATAAATGGGGTATTTAGGACCTTCTTAGATCACTTCATGATCATATTCATTGATGACATTATGATTTACTCATGAATGCTTGAGGAGCACAAGGGGCATCTTCGCCAGGTTCTTCAATGTCTTCAGGAATAGTAAATTTACACGAACTTGGATAAGTGTGCATTCTTTCAGACAGAGGTGTAGTGTTTGTGTCATATCATTTTTAGGGAAGGTATCTCCATAAATCCTTCCAAGATTAGGCCTATTAGGGATTGGCCATTACCCACTATAGTGACTAAGGTGCATAGGTTAATGGGATTAGTAGGGTACAATAGAATATTTATTCAGGACTTCTATCGGATTGCGAACCCCATCACTTCCCTTCAGTCGAAAGGGAAGATTTTTTTTTGGTCAGATAGGTGCAAGCAGGCCTTCAGGACACTAAAGGAATGTCTAACTACAACACTTATCCTTATAGTTCTAAATCCACAGGGTGAGTTTTTAATTTGCATGGATGGTTTGTTAGTAGGGCTTGGAGTGTGTTGATGCAGGAGGGAAGAGTAGTGGCTTTTTAGTATCTAAAACTCAAAGACTATGAGCTTAATTATCTCACTCATGATCTTGAGCTTGCAGTAGTTGTGCACGCTTTGGTTTGATGGATGGAACTTTTTTCTTGGTCAGAGATTCACACTCAGGACAGATCACCTAAGTCTTCACCACCTCTTCACGCATCCCAATCTCAATGCTTGCCAACTACATTAGATGGAGCTGCGTTGTGAGTATGGTATGGAGATAGAGTATGTGAAAGGGAAGGAGAATGTGGTTATAGATGCTCATAGAAGACACAAACATGTGGCTATGGCCACCTCAGTGAGCACAAATTTACAGAGTAGGATTCTATAGCAGCTTCCTCACGACATCTTCTACATTACAGCTAAAGAAGAGATCAAGTCTTAGAGACCCCTTGAGGGGAAGTTCGATGCTTTTTCCTTAGAGGAAGATGGTCTTCTTAGGCACAAAGGATGGATTTATGTTCCCAAAGATGTAGGCTTGAGGCAAGACATTTGCTAGAGGCACATTTTGCACCCTATTCCGCCCATCCCGGGGTGAAGAAGATGTAAGCCACCTTGAGACATTTGTATCGTTGGACAGGACTTCGTATATACATGGCTAAGTTCATGTCACATTTTTTAAAGTGCCAAAAAGTGAAGTTTGAGCATTAGGATCTATCTGGCCCTCTCTAACCTCATGCTATATCAGAATGGAAGTGGGATACCATTTCCATGGACTTCATTGTTAGGCTACCAATGTTGAGATACCACCACAATGCCATCATAGTGACAGTGGATAAATTAACAAAAGTGGCTCATTTCTCTTTGATAAAGACCACTTATATAACTAGTGCAATGGCACGGGTATATATTGATGAGATTGTCAAGTTACATGAGATTCTGTGGAAGATCATTTGTGACTGCAATCCTTTGTATACTTCCCATTTTTTGACCACCATGCAGTATGCCCTGGGGATGAGGATCGATTTCAAAAAAACATATCACCCAGAAACTAATGGCCAGAGTGAGCGGGTGAATCATATCTTGGAGGACATTCTTAGGATGTACATTATGGACCAACAGTCTAAATGGGAGGAGTACCTGTACTTGGTAGAGTTTTCCTACAATAATAGTCTTCAGAGTTCTATAGGCATGGATCCTTTTTTAGGATTTGTATGTTAGAGAGGGTCGGACACTTCTTAGTTGGGACAGGTTAGACAAAAGGGTTTTTCTAGGACCAAATTTATTGTAGGAAATGGAGTGGCATGTGGTTATGATCAGACATAGGCTACAAGAGGCACATGACATGAAAAAGAAGTACGTGGATCAGGATAGGACCGATTGTAGTTTTGATGTGGGCATGAAGGTTTTCCTTCATGTCAGGCAACACAAGATCCCCATCCATTATGGAAAAGGTTATAATTTATCTCCTAGATTCGTTCTTCCTTTCGAGATCTTTGAGTGTATCAGCCCTTTGGCCTACCGTCTAGCATTGCCACCTAACTATCTTGTCTCACGTACATGATGTGTTTTATGTTTTAGTTCTTAGGAAATATGTTGCAAATCCTTCTCATGTGTTAGATTGGAAATCATTGCAGGTGCTAGGATCAGGGGTAGGTGATGGTGGAGCCCATTTGCATCATAGATCACAAGACCCTAGTGCCTTTGAGGTAGGGAAGTTGATTAGGTCTGGGTGCAGTGGGACATGGATATGATGAGACTGTGGCTACATGGGAGGATGTTACTTTGTTACAAGTTTAGTTCCCACATCTGTTCCAGTGACTTCCAAGAGGAATTTGAGCCTAAGGGGAGAGCAATGTAGTGCTCGCTTTCCTTTGATACCTCGTGATATTGATCCTGATACTGCTAACTATATTATGGACATTGTTAATATTTTAATTTAGTATGATGTTAGATGTTAGATCATGGTTTATTGAAGACTTTTATTTATATATGGTGCATGATGATTAATAGAGACATTTTGGATATTGATAATGATATATTTTTTTGGCATGGTTATATTATTGATATTGTTTGGAAATGTGATATTTGGATATTGTTAGTAGACCTAGAAATTGGAAATTATTGGATGGTAATATAGTTGTTGATAGAAACTGTAAATGATATTGCTAGATTGATTTGATGTTGTTGTGATTCATATATCTATATGATTTTTGTAATTATATTTATATTAGTTTGGATGTTCTAATATGGCCACGAGGCTGAAGGAGGTATTTGTGTCTTTGCAGGTTAAAATATCACAACAAACATTGGGGGATTGGAGACCAACCACAATGGAATTCTATATGAATTCATCAAGGTCACCATGGATAACCTATATTGTTTGTGTGTGTTTGTTTTTTGTTAGGTATTCCCATGGGGGGAATCACCTTTAAATGTGAGCAAGGGGTTTTATGTATTTCTTTTATTTGGTCCCTTTGTTAATGTTTACATGTTTTTATTTTTTGGTGCATTTACCCCTTTCATTAATTATTAAATGGTGTGAAAATATTGTGAGTAATCATATTATTAAAATAAATTAATCAAATATCTCATAACAAGGTAATTATTTAGAGTTGTTGGCTAGGATTTAAAGTGTTATAAGTAATGTGTAATTAATGTGTAAGTGATGTGTAAGTTAACTTTTGAGTGTGAAACACTCCACTTTCTTGGAAATTTCGAAATTGTCCTTGGAGGCTGATTTTAGAGGCTTGTGGGACAATTTAAAATTTTCACTACACCTCTTAAATTCATTTATCAACCATACCTATGGTTTAGGAGTTAAAATTAGACTTTTATAATACATTTTGGGAAGAAAAATTGTAGGTTTTAATTGTACTTTTCTTACATGTATTAATTTCAGTACCCTTTGGGGTTTGGGCTTGATTTGAGTGTGTAAGTAAAATTGTCATATTATTCACCTACTTATTTATTGTGTGTTAGAGATTGAAGTTGACTTGTGAGTTGAAGTTGAGGATGTGTGATGTGGCATCCTACAAAAGATCCACATCATCCTAGCGTCTCTTCCCCCTTCTATATATTCGAATTCAATTTATTGTTTGGGGTTACACCCTTTTGGATCACTTCACTTTTGCATACTTGGTTTGGGGGTGAATGTACACCGGAAAAGCAACAACCGAGCGTGGGAATCTACAAGAAACTCTTTTGCGTACCCGACCTCCCGAGGTCGTGCCGAGACAGCCGGTGGGGATGGAATATGCGTGGGATGCAGAAAAACTAGTTAGGCAGTCTAATGTCTTCGACACGCACTAATGGAATTTGCGAATCTAAGGCGAAGAAAGCCCTTCTAACTTGGACTGGTGTGATAGATCAATCAGTAAGGATGATTTCTCAAAGGCTCCAATCAATATCGAGCTCTGGCGTGATTCGATCTATGGGTTGTGGAATACGTGGAAAATGACCTGGGATAGTTTTGTGTATGTCCCCAGACAAGGTCATATGGTGGATGGTGGAAAAAATTGACTCTACGGACGATTCTCTGGCCTAGTAAGAATTCTCTAGCTTCGTTAGCCGCTATATCTAGTAAGGATAATTGTTCGATGATGATGGGTGGAAGTGAAGTGGATTGGAATACTAGTGTGCGTAGGCTAGTGTTTATATCTGATTGACTTATGGATTCGTTAGGCTGTGGGACTTGTGGGTCACAACCGTAGACTCTTGGTTGTTGCGGTTCTGTTATGGTCATATACGAAATCAAGTCCTGATTCCTAGTATCCAGTAATCATATGCTTTCTCAGCTTCTATGTTTAGGACCAACAACTGCGTGATTTTCTCAGAATATCTCACAGGCGTTCGTGCAACCTAGATCCTTAGACTAGTATCTATGTCTGTGAGAGTGTATCCTGCACCTGGCTGTGGGACCAAAGGATCACAACCAAAGGTTTGTTCTCTTTCGAACCCTTCTACAGTCATGTGAATGTTTGTCTAGGGTAATCTGTAATTCGGTTGATTTGACCAAAACGTGTGTGCTTGGTCGTCTTCTATGTTTAACCCTCTCAACTGAGAACTAATCAATTGTAAATATGTTGTTGTTTGGAATACTTGTATTCTGAGATTTTGATCTATGTCAACTATTACTGTGACGAGGTTTGGTTGAGGCACGATTGGCTCAAATATGTATTCCCTAGGCTCCCCGGGGTCCCGGGGTCCCGTGATTGTCATACAAAGTAAATTTTAAAATCTAACTGTAATAAAGCAAATTCTAACTACGTGGAATAAAACTAAAACATATATAACTTCTATTTTTGCATTTAACCTTTTAAGAGTTTAAGGAAAATAGCTATTTTAAATGTATCTAGAAATAACAACTAAATAACAACTTAAAACAAAAAAAATAACCGAGTGTAGTTATTTGTCTGTGTAATTTGTAGATTTATTCTAAATAATGCAATAACTTTCCTAATCTATTTGCAATATTCTCGATCCTACCTTAGAAGTGAGGAGTGAATCATAGTTTCTCAGAAACTATCAATCCTCACAGCTTCCCTGGCGATATCAAGAATAGAAATTATTGAAACGAAATAATTAACTACCTTACTTGATATGATTCTAACTAGAACTTTGAAAGTTAAAACCTGGATTACGCAGAACAGTGGTGAATCCGATGGTGTGTGTGATCTTGTCCCCTTAGTGTGATTTCCTTGTTCTTTCGTGTTCACGTGGATCCAAAAAGCGTGTAATGCCAGCATTGACAGAAATAGATATTGGGACAAGGACAGCTCAGAATACAGACTGAAAAATACAAGTAGGAGAGGGATAGCACAAGAGTACATGAGCTTGGCTTATGCAATTCCTAGCGGGATTTTATTGCGAGTCATGCAACATAAAGCGACCAGAACCTGAAACTACCCTGTTTGAAGAGAAAAACCTGCAACTTTAATGGCTTCCTAAGCTATTCTACTCCAATGGAATGGATAAAACAACAACACTGTTTGTACAAGCTGGATATGTGGCTTACCAACAGCTGGATAATGCTAAATAAGCATGCAAAGAATTAAAACTATGGTTCTAAACAGAACAAAAGACTGAACTATGAAAATGAGAGCTTGAAAGTGAATGAGGGGCAGACCATTTGCTTGTGCACAAACCATTTATTTATAGCTTTCATTCACCCAAAGATCAAAACCAAACTAAACTCTAAAAACCATAAACAATGGCCAAACACTATTCCAGGGGACCAAAAACATAAATGCATGCCCAAGTCGGCAAGGAAAGCTAGTGAAACGTTGATCTTTTATGTGAGTTGCGTCAAAATGCTTTCTGGAAAACATGTGCAGGACCGCTGCTCTGAGCAGGGCGGCGGTTACAGGACCGTCGCCCTGATCAGGGCGGCGGTTTCGTCACTGAAGATCAAAAGGCCAAGAAAAGAGGGAAAGAGGGGAAAACAAAGGACGCGGGGGCTAAACGGGGCATGCAGGATGTTAACGCATACTCCGAGGGCTTTTCCAGATTCCAAACACCTTGCGAGGAGACATGTATCATCATTGGGGAACTTGTCACGTTGTTCTGGTAGTACAGTACCTTACAATTTTGGGTAAGTACATATTTCCCCCTCAGAGAAGCGTTTTAGCCATGAAGAGGCGTAAAACGGTGGGTCCGAGTATGGCAGTCCCGAAATGGGAAGTTTAGAAGTTATACCTTACACGTTCGTGTGTTGAAATGACGCCATCCAAAATTCCCGCTACCTACAAAATAAAAGGAGAACTCAAGTGTAGATAGATACAATAATTTAGAAAATAAACGCTAAAATAATAGGGAATGAGAATGTACCATTCATGCGAGGATAGGAACTTACCTCCATCATAGCTCCAAACCTACGAAAAAGTCTTTTAAAACGAATCAGGGCGCTATATATATGAAAGTGGGCCTATTTTCCTATTCATTTGCGCGAGTTGATTTGATTGTATTTTGAGCTTTGGGACCCACGGTGACGGTTTCTTGCGTGAGTAGAGTCAAAACGTCTGCAGCAAAATTGTGATCATGCCTCCACGTGCGGAACACCACCCCACTAGATCACAAGTTGGTTTTTTTTTAATTTTGTGTTTTTCCCCCCTTAAATTTGAAATGTCAAATTTGTTATAATGGGGGGGGTCATTTTTGAAAATGCTAGTGTTAAAAGGTCCATCTAGGGGGGGCGCCTACTGGGTAGGCTCCATTTTTAGGTTAAATGGTCATTTTTTGCTTGTTTTAGGCCTTTTTAGATTAAAAACCCGCGTGGGTTTTCGGACCACGACCGCCGCCTGGCTAGGGCGGTGGTTACATGACCGTCGCCCTGTTCAGGGCGGCGGTTACACGACCGCCACCTTTAAGGCGGCGGTTACAAAACCGCCTCCCTACTCAGGGTGGCGGTTTTGCACAGATTGCAAAAGGAACTAATATTTGAGGTTGCACTTATATTTTTAGTCTTTCTACATGTTTTTATGACTCTCTCGGTATTGTTCGGATATTAACTTGCTCTGTTTTGTGTGTTTTTTGGTGTATACAGGCGAGAGAGGAGTACATTAGATGGAGCAGAGAGAGAGAGAGTGTGATTAGATCTCAGGGGTACTGGATGCCCTCTCACAGGATGAGGAGGACACACTACAGAGGGCCGGCATATTGCACATATCACGCGTGCCCCACGTTGCACCATCTAGTCACATCCTTTGTGACCTATTTTCTTACTGGGATGCAGATCGGAACACCTTCCGACTACCAGGGGTCCGTGGTGAGTGGACATCACATTAGAGGATGTCTACCACATTCTGGGGGTCCCGATCATCGGGAGGTGACTTACACTAAGACAGCAGGCTCACGGGCACAGATTGTATAGTGGGCAGCTTATATGGGAGATGCAGCCATCTCCATGGGGTCAAAGAAGGGGGTGAGAGTTCGATCCATTCCTTCTTTGCCTATCCCCGTATTTCGACAGGCCATCATGGGGATCCTTGTCTCGAGATTGATCGGGGACAAGGGAGGGGACACATTGTTATATTGCTGGGCTCCCATCATTACATAGATAGAGGGGCATGGCCGGATATATGCCTGGGGTGCAGATATTCTGGGGACCACCTACCATGACCTATATAGGGTGGTCCGTTTACAGGGACAGTCATTGAGCCACCCAACTCTAGTCATGAGTTGGGTGTATGAGCATTTTATCCCTTATGGCAGGGGTGTGGAGGTGGCAAATCCTGGGGCTGTGAGGGCAGCCAGATGGATGGACATGTCGGTGCTCAGAGCACCTCATCAGCCAGTTGCCTCCCTTACTACTGAAGACATGGATGCGACACCATACCGGCTTATGGCCGGCATATGGGGCGAGGAGACTCTTACCCTGATCTCCTGCTCCACCACAGGGTAGCTTATCGATCGAGTGGGATGAGTGGAGGTACATCCTTTTAGCCGGGTTCCTTAGCAGTTTGGCCTTCCATATATGCGCATGCTTCCCCCAGTGGTGTCAGTTTACAGATCAGTTCGCGAGTCCAGAGGGGGGCCTAGAGGCCGAGGTTGGATAGTGATTACTCCTGGCATTCCCATTGCAGCCAGGAGGATAGTTCGCGCTAGAGGGAGAGCCGGTGCGCCTCGGGCACCTTTGCTTCAGATTGCTGCGGGTCCTGCTCATAGTAGCAATGACCCCATAGATATTGACTCCGACTCTGAGGAGCTCACAGAGGGAGGGTCAGAGGAGGAGACTGATGACAGTGATCCTGAGTGGCATGACACTCAGGACATTATGCAGGCAGAGAGGGATGAGCAGAGCGCAGAGAGGGTGACTCTAGTTTCAGAGGAGCCACTCTCCCAGGGCCATGGTGGAGAGGATGAGTCCGTTGCAGGGTGACACATTGCTCCTGCCACAGGAGCAGCCCCTCAGTCGGCAGCGGCATCCGCGGCGGGTGCTAGTCCCAGCGACCCATCTTGGAGGCCTGGTGATCCGAGTAAGTTACCCTTTCTCCCTTTTAATGTTTATATGTAGGCTCTCCTTAGTTGCTATTGTTGTATCTTTTAGCCTCTTGCTTGGTTTCTAATTCGTTTTTCTCCTTTGTTTGCAGAGACTGTTGACGAGTGGCGGGATTTGATCCGCAGGGTATGTACCGATTCCCTGATGATCCCCATGGATAGGACCTGCGCGGAGCTATCCGTAGATGCCGGGGAGCCCTCAGCAGCCGGTAGACATACCGATGTCTTCGCTCCCATTTGGCATGTGGCCAGGATGGTGTCGACCCTCCGCACAGAGTTAGCGGGCTATAGGACGGCTGAGCGCCTCATGAGGAGCCATTCTCATGGTGAGACCGCGGCTGCCCCTCGGGACCCTGAGCCCTCCGTACATTCAGAGCGCCGGCGTAGCTGGAGTCCTAGGCATGGGCGTGCACCTTCGGAGGGGTCTCGCAGGGATTGAGAAGCCATTTGGCTCTCGTGTATTTTGTATTATATATTCTTTGTATATCACGGGCTCTTTGAGCATTTTGACCATGCTTAGAGCATGATGGCATTGTACATAAACATTGATTATTTATATATATGCATTCGTTTTGGATTAAAAGCTTGGCACTCATGTTTTCCTTTCTATTTCCAGTTTCCTTGTGTATACTACGATGTATGTTTATATGCTTTTTAGAATGTATGCAATGGAGAACAGATGATGCAAATGTTTGCTTTCTTTTTGTGTTTCATGATGCTGATACACGATAATGTAGATATATTGTGATTTTGAATCTTAGCTTCTGTGAGCAATTTGGATACCTCATGTTTGTTTTGCAGAGTGATGAATATAACCAGTATGATGAACAGATTAATTTGCCCCATTCCTAACTCCACGCAACTAGTAAGATGCGAGGGCTCATCACCGAGAGTCAAGAAGGGCGCAAGTTGTGAAATGTGGTGAAACGATAGTGATGAAAGATAGACAAAGCTTTGGCGGAACCAAATTGGAAGCTACAAGCTTACTCTACCCGAATGACTTCATAGTTTAGAGTGCACTTGCTTTGCGGTTTATCCAGACTTAGACCCGTAGATGGCCACATAGTAGACAAGATCTGGGTTTTTAGGATTTTAATTCTTTTGGGATTTTGCACAGCTGATTCATTTGTTTTTGACTCAAAGTTTCAGAGTTTGAATTGTTTGCGTATGATTGTTTGTACTTATTTGTCAAGAAGACCCCCTACACTTTGCCCCACGCTACTAGTAAGAAGCGTGGGTTTATCACCGTGGGCAAGGCATAGGCGAGTAAGGGCATTTCCATCCTTTCCCAACCCTACGTCACTAGTAAGAGACGCAAGCTCATCACCGAAGGTTGGTGGGGCAAGGAAATGTGTAAAATTAAAATTTTCTGTTTAATCTCTTGTTGACTTGTTTTCTTGAGTAAAATGTCAGTATGTGCTTATTTCCAAAGAGATGCATATATGGGATAGATGTGACACCATGAAGCTTCTAGAACAGACCATAGGCAAGACACCTATCCTAAGAAGAAATCAAAGTGAGAATAAACTTGCAGATCTTGGTATGGTTACCGTTAAGACTTTGTCATGTTTGACTTTATTTGATAAAAGATTCCGAGATGATTCGATGATATATGAAGATGGAGAGGTATGATTAAAGAGCTTTATGCCAACAACATCATGAGTTTGTAGTGAATTGCTTTGAGAATAGATTCCTTGATCACAATTTATGTAAGAAACAAGTGGACAAAATGATCTTAATCTGTATGAAGATGCAATGTAGATAATTATACAAGTAGTGCTAGTTGCTTATGCGTAGAACCACTTGAGGTGCAGGGAATTGACTGTTTCGCCAAATTCCTCACCTTCTAGCATACATAAGAGGTAAGCACCATTTCCGTAGTCCTTCATGACTCGGTATGGGCCCAACCATTTGGGCCGGAATTTCCTTCCTTCGCCGGTCTTCTTGTCGATCCGGTTGTCTAGCCTTAGAACTAGATCACCTTCGTATATGTCGCGTTCATAGACCTTCTTGTTATACTGCCGGCACATTCGGTCAGCATAAGCTCTATGCCGCTGTTCAGCATCTAGCCTAGTTTCATCTAGGATTTCTAGTTGGGAAAGACGTGCTTCTCTGTAAGCATCTTCATCCAGAATCCCTTGTAGTGAAATGCGGAGACTGGGTATTTCGACCTCAAGCGGGAGAACTGCTTCTACCCCAAATACCAGTGAGAAAGGAGTTGCTCCCGTTGGTGTTCTTATTGAGGTTCGGTGGGCCCACAAGGCCGGATATAACTTCAAATGCCAATCTCATTTGTTTTCTTTCACCGTTTTAAGGAGAATGGCTTTCAGTGTCTTGTTTGTCGCTTCAGCCTGTCCGTTGGCCTGGGGGTAATACAAGGAAGCCGTATGATGGCTTATCTTAAATTTATTGCATAGTTCGCGAACCTCTTCATTCTTAAAAGAAGTTCCATTATCAGAGATAATGATTTGCGGGATACCGTACCTGCAAATGATTTGGTTCAAAATGAACTTGGCGATCACAGAACCAGGTACAGTAGTAAGAGGCATGGCCTCCACCCATTTGGTAAAATATTCAGTGGCCGTGATTATAAAATTATGGCCGTCTGTGGATGAGGGAGAGAATTTCCCTATTAAGTCTAGACCCCATGTAGAAAAGGGCCATGGAGTAGTGATTGGTTGTAGAGCTTGTGCTGGCATGTGGATCTCATGGGAGAATTCTTGGCACTTATGACACCTGCGTACAAACTCTATCGCGTCGTGTTCTAGAGTGGGCCAGAAATAGCCCATTCGGTGTATTTTTCGAGCAGTGGCGTGGCCACCGAAGTGGCCTCCACATATTCCGCTGTGAGATTCATGGAGAATCTTCTTGGATTCCTCCGTGTCGACACATCTTAGGAGCATTCCATCGAATGCTTTTCGATAGAGCACCTGCTCTATAATGACGTATTTAGCTACGATTATGCGTAACCACCTTCTTTGTTGCGGTGTAACTCCTTCTGGGTACGTATGGTCCATGATATAATTAATGATATCAGTGTACCAAAGACACTCAGAGATAGAGGGTCGGGCTTCGATGTAGTATACGCACTCATCTGGAAAGTCTAAATCTACTAAATCACCTCCGTCTAATGGGTTGTCAGCTAACCAATCCACGATGACTTGTCCCTTAACTGACTTCTGATTTACAAATGTTAATTCGAATTCTCCCATTAAGGTTATAAAACGTCCAGCCTTTTTAGATAATGACCCTTGTGTGAGGAAAGTCCGTAAATGGTCTGTTTTTACCATGACCCTTGTTTCTTGATTCAGCATATAATGTCTTAGGCGTTTAGTAGCAAAGACTATGGCAAGGCATTCTCGTTCTACCTGTGTATAGCGTGTTTCATAGTCGAGCAGCGTTCGGCTGATGAAATAAATCACGCGTTCTCTCTTGTTATCGTCTTCTTGGGCCAACATACAGGCCAGCGAGACATTGGTAGCTCGTGAATATAGAATCAACGGGCGATCTAGCTTAGGTGGCATTAGCGTAGGTGGTGATAATAGGAAACGCTTAACTGCTTCAAAGGCTTCATTACAGTCTTTGGTCCAATCAATGCTATAGTCTTTCTTGAGTAAATTGTTGATTGGATGAACGACGAAGCTTAAGTCTGGGATGAATCTTCGGATTGCACCCAGCTTTCTGAGGAATGACCTGACTCCAGATTCATTTGAAGGTGGAACCATTTCGAGGACAGCCCGGATTTTGGTCGGGTCGACATCTATCCCTCGTGACGATATGATATAACCTAGGAGCTTCCCTCCCGTTACACCAAAGACGCATTTCTCTGGGTTTAGTGTGACTCTGTATTCTATTAGACGTGAAAGAATGACGTGGAGTACTTCGGGATGGTCACAACGCTTCTTGGCTTTAGCCAATAAGTCATCTACGTAAGATTCCATGATTTTATGAATTAGATCGTGAAATATGTATGTCATAGCCCGCTAGTACGTAGCACCGGCGTTCTTGAGACCGAATGGCATAACAGCGTAGCAATAGGTTCCCCAAGGAGTTATAAACGTGGTTTTAGCTTGATCTTGCTCAGATATTCTGATTTGATTGTATCCCGAGAATCCATCCATGAGAGACAAAAGCTCAAACCCAGCTGTTGCATCAACAATGACATCAATAGATGGCAACGGGAAGTCGTCCTTAGGACATGCTTTGTTGATGTCTCGAAAATCTATGCAGATACGTATCTTTCCATTCTTCTTGAGAACGGGAACGATGTTAGATACCCATTGGGAATAGTCGACTGGCTTGATGAATCCTACCTGAAGGAGTTTTATTACCTCCTCCTTTACCATGAGAGCTACTTTAGGTTTCATAGGTCTTGATTTTTGCTTAACTGGCTTTGCATCTGATTTAGTGACGAGGTTGTGCACCGCAATGTGGGGTGCAACTCCTGTCATTTCCTTATAATTAAATGCAAACACCTTCTGATGTTCTTTGAGGATCCGCGTATGTATTTCCACTTCTTCTAGGGTTAAGGATGATCCTAATTTCAAGATTTTTGGTTCGTCATCTGTCCCGATGTTGACATCGATTGTCTCTTCGATCAAAGAGGCGTTACCCTCTTCGAACTCAGGTGGTGCTGGAGGTAAATCCAAATCATCCCCATTTTCTACTGCGTATATGCTAGGTTCCATTTGTGAGGGGAGATCCATCATGGGATTTCCGAAATAGGAAGACGAATGTGGAATTAAGGACAAATCTAGCATATGATAGGAGAGATGTAATGCCGCATAGGCGTTTAAGTAATCCAAGGTAGCCACATCACTATCAATACGGTCTAGGATGGTAGATTTACTTTCGCTTGAAAGGGGATTTGTCATTATTTTTATCAATGGTTCATCACGAATGGACACCGTGAACTGGGTATCTTCTAACTCATTGCTTGGAGTAAAACGTGATGCTGAAGTTGCTATTGAATCGGCGAGAAGATTTTTCTCTCGCGGGATTGTTTCAATGGATATGAAGTTAAATGCCTTGCTTAAATTTAATACAGCATTTTTGTAAAGCTGCAAGTGTTCGGCTTTGGTTTCGTATACCTCAGAAACTTGGTTTGCCACTAATTGCGAGTCTCCTAAGACTTTGATGTTATCAACACCAATTCTCTTGGCTAAAGTGAGGCCAAGGAGGAGGGCTTCGTACTCAGCGTCGTTGTTTGTGCATTCAAAGTTTAACTTAAAGGCGAATGGGAGGACTTTCTCCTCGGGTGAAGTAAGAATTATACCTGCCCCCGCTCCATAACGGCATTTAGCTCCGTCGAAATGGAGAGTCCAATACTTAGTCGGGAGTATAGATGTTGGGGCATCTGCTGCGTTTGCACACTCTACTTCTACCATACAGAGGTCCTCTGCTGGAAGGGAACCAACACCTAGGGAATATCCTATGCCTACCGAATCAAATGGTAAGAACATTGGTGAATCTTGTTCTATTAACTCAACGATTTTTGCAGTAGTCCCTAATGATACCGTTTCTTTAGCTTTATCGTTAGGGGTTGGGGTTGTTTTGGCTATGCTGATAGTTTCAAGATCCGTTGTAGGTACCAACTTCTCCTCTGGTTTTGGGTCAGTGGGTTTATTAAGTTGGTTTGTTGGAAGTTCAAATTCTGAGTGTACACCTGGTCTTTTCTTTAAATCAGCTAGGTGCAAATCGAAAGGTTTTGGATCGCCTTTGGCTACAAATACCTTTCCTAGATGCAAAAATCTTACTTCTTGAAATAACGTAGAAGGGATTGCCTTCATTCGGTGTATCCATGGTCGGCCGAGTATCATATTATAATTAGTTTCCCGATCTATAATATAAAACTCAGTCAGGATTGTTTTGGGTCCTAAGGTGACCGGAAGTATTATAGTTCCTATCGAAGTGGCTTTAAGGCTATCATAGCCTCTCAATGTATTTCGAGTGGTGGAACAGTTTGTTTCCCCATATCCTAGTTTTTGGAGGAAAGAGAAAGGGACTATGTTAACTGCGGCCCCATCGTCAACCATTGCCCATTTTACATAGTTATTATAAATCCATACTTGTAAGTGTAAGGCTGGATCACCTCGGCGTGCGATCTCAGCATCTGTGGGCATTTTACTTATTTCGAATATGAATTCGACATCCTTGTCCGGCTGCCCCGGAGGGTGGATATCAAAATCTACGTGATTTACTTGTGTTTCAGGAGGTGGAGTGATGTTAATTAGATGACCTAGACCTAATGCTTCTAAAAGAGCAGCTCTGTGAGGAGGAGAGTTCTTTAGTAAATCTAAAAATGAAATGTGCGAGAAGGTCTTTGTTAGGTCACTAATTAAATCATAGGCACCGATGGGTTTTTCTACTATCTGCTGACTCTTATCTGTTTCTGGCAGATGACTTGGGCTTGGTTGAGAGAAATACTCTCGTGTTCTTGTTATAGCTTCGATAGGTAGCTCAACGTCTAGCTCTACCAAACTGACTATCTTGGGTCTCGGTTGACTTCCCAACTGTGGCGCAACTGATGGATTTAGTGAAGTCGAGGCTTCGTGATCATTGTTTCCCGGTATTGCACCCTTGTTTGTCCCAGTTGGATTTAGTCTGTTATTATCATGATTTGGGAGTGGATCGTTAAAGATCTTAAGGGGAGCATTCTGAGGGGAAACTGCTCCTGCTAGCGTGTTTGGTGGTGATGACACGGGATCTGCCAAAAACAAATCTGTGAAGAACTGTCTTTGTTCTTCTGGTAAACGTTGCATGAATTTATTGTAGTCATGGCACGTTCTAGTATCATGACCCCGAATTTTGTGGAAACCACAATAAGAATTGGGATTGTAATTCCTGTTTTGTTGGTTTGGTGTATATTGTGGCCTAAAATTCTGATCAAACTGTTGCCTATTAGGATTAAAATTTTGCATTTGTTGTTTCTGGCTTTGGTTTTGATAACCAAATGAGTTTTGTTTTGGCCCTTGTATAGGATTTCGCCATTGTTGTTGTTGTTGTGGATGGTTAAAATCCACTGTATTGATTGTCGGGGTAAAGTTGTTGTTTCGTTGGTTGTTTGTTTGTGATGGAGTATTGACAACATTTACCTTCTTGGGCTGGTCGGTTACTCCATCCGTTGTTACACCCCGATTTTTGTTAAGGATTTTGGGTCCTTGATTAACGTTTGTGGTAGTGGGATAATTTGTAGTGTTCTGATTGGGGGTGATTAACCTCCCGTTTGCACCATATGTTTTACGGCCACTATCTATCGTTGCTTGGTCTATTCGAAGAGCGCTCTCAAGTACTTCATCGTAAGTTCTTAGTGGGAACTTCTGGACTTCTTCCTTCACCTCTTTGCTAAGAGAATGAAGGAATAAATCACATAGTTCCATCTGATCCATGTTTGGAGCACTTGCTGAAGAATAAAGAACTGTACGCCACCTCTAGATGAAATGGGCGATAGATTCATTGTGTTCTTGTTTGATGTGCAAGAATTCCCTGATTCCTGTTCTCAACAGTTTGTTCATGTCGAACGCCTTAATGAACTCTGATACGAGTTGTTTAAATGAATGGATGGAGGCTTCAGGTATTCTATAATACCAGTTGAGAGCAATGCCTTCCAAGGTTTTGGGGAATATTTTAGCAACAACCCCATCCCAAGGGAGTAAGTTCACGTATGGCTGTAGCGTAAGCTTTGATATGTGCATTTGGATCTCCCTCACCTTTGTACTTGGGTAAATCGGGAAGAGGTCTTGGAAGCATGACGCTTCGTATGGTGAAGTCTAAGGGCTCTTTCAGATATTCTGAATAAGTCCCTATCGCATAGGTTTCGACCATTGATGGTGGTTGCTGAGGGAGTGGTGGTGGGATGGGTTGTTGGTATGGGGCAGCGTATGCATTGGCAGGGGCATAGGGAAGTCCCTGCGTTTGAGCAAAAGGGGCGGGAGAGGAGAACATATCTCCCTGTGGTGATTTGGAGTACATGTTTAAGTATGACGGGATATTGTCTAGTAATGGGTTGTTTGATACTAGACCGGGAGAAATAATGTTAGAGATGATAGGCCTTGTTGGCATTTGTTGTGGATACTGAGGAGGCATGCCTAACGTGCCTACTCCTGTGAGGAGATCTACTTGGCCAGAGTGATATGGAGGATTGGAACTTCCTGCTTGCATGAACTGAGGATTTTGACTTGCTTGAGCAAGTTCTAACCCTCTCACTTTTTCTACTAATGTTGAAATGACTTCATTTGGTGAAGTCACGGTGCTTTTCCTGAGCGGCGTTTGTTGTATACCATGGTGTTGTATAGGCATGTGATATCCTGCTATAAACTGATCGCTATCTTGCCAAGTTTCTCCGAGAGTATTTCCTATATGCAGTGGCATAGAGATATTTTCTTGAAAAGAGATTTCAGGTTGTATTTGTAAACCTCCTATAGATGGGTACATACCCCGGGAGCGTTGTTCACCCCTAGGATAACGTATTGACTGTTCATCATCTAAGACCAGGTATGGGTCAGATTGTCTACTAATTTGTGGTCTAAGTAGCATCTGAGGAGACGAACCAGATTCTCCGGTAAGCGTCATATTGTTCGAGCCTGAAGGCTCTGTTTGTTGCGTTCGAGGGGGTTGATCTAACTCCCCCGTTTGAAAAGACGAGTTATATCTGTTTCTTGGGGTTTGTGTTGACAACTGATTAGTTGAATAGTTGTCGCCCCATACTGAGAGTGAGGGTGATGATTGTCTGTTCTGTTGGGCATAGTATGCCTCGAGACCCAAGAGGGGTCTGCCATATGCATCGAATCCCGACATATTCGGGGGGTATATGAATACCCGCAGAATAATGGGAAGGAGCGAAGGTGATTTGTGAAAGAACACGTGATACTATGACTCCGAACGAGAAAGTAGGAAGTTTACATCAGCTTCACTAATTTTGTTTGTTTCACGTCGGGTTCACCAATTTTGTACACCAGAAAAGTGACAAGCGAGCGTGGGAATCTACAAGTAACTCTTCCGCGTACCCGACCTCCCGAGGTCGTGCCGAGACAGCCGGTGGGGATGGAATATGCGTGGGATGCAGACAAACTAGTTAGGCAGTCTAATGTCTTCGACACGCACTAATGGAATTTGTGAATCTAAGGTGAAGAAAGCCCTTCTAACTTGGACTGGTGTGATAGATCGATCAGCAAGGATGACTGCTCGAAGGCTCCAATCAATATCGAGCTCTGGTGTGATTCGATCTATGGGTTGTGGAATACGTGGAAAATGACCTGGGATAGTTTCGTGTACGTCCCCAGACAAGGTCATATGGTGGATGGTGGAAACAATTGACTCTACGGATGATTCTCTGGCCTAGTCCAGAATTCTCTAGCTTCGTTAGCTACTATATCTAGTAAGGACAATTGTTCGATGATGATGGGTGGAAGTGGAGTGGATTGGAATACTAGTGTGCGTAGGCCAATGTTTATATCTGATTGACTTATGGATTCGTTAGGCTGTGGGACTTGTGGGTCACAACCATAGACTCTTGGTTGTTGCGGTTCTGTTATGGTCATATACGAAATCAAGTCCTGATTCCTAGTATCCAGTAATCATATGCTTTCTCAGCTTCTATGTTTAGGACCAACAACTGCGTGATTTTCTCATAATATCTCACAGGCGTTCGTGCAACCTGGATCCTTAGACTAGTATCTATGTCTGTGAGAGTGTCTCCTGCACCTGGCTGTGGGACCAAAGGATCACAACCAAAGGTTTGTTCTCTTTCGAACCCTTCTACAGTCATGTGAATGTTTATCTAGGGTAATCTGTAATTCGGTTGATTTGACCAAAACGTGTATGCTTGGTCGTCTTCTATGTTTAACCCTCTCAACTGAGAACTGATCAGTTGTAAATCTGTTGTTGTTTGGAATACTTGTATTCTGAGGTTTTGGTCTATGTCAACTATTGCTGTGACGAGGTTTGGTTGAGGCACGATTGGCTCAAATATGTATTCCCTGGGCTCCTGAGGTCCCGTGATTGTCATACAAAGTGAAATTTAAAATCTAACTGTAATAAAGCAAATTCTAACTACGTGGAATAAAACTAAAACATATATAACTTCTATTTTTGCATTTAACTTTTAAGAGTTTAAGGAAAAGTAGCTATTTTTAAACGTATCTAGAAATAACAACTAAATAACAACTTAAAACAAACAAAATAACCGAGTGTAGTTATTTGTCTGTGTAATTTGTAGATTTATTCTAAATAATGCAATAACTTTCCTAATCTATTTGCAAGATTCTCGATCCTACCTCAGAAGTGAGGAGTGAATCATAGTTTCTCAGAAACTATCAATCCTCACAGCTTCCCTGGCAATATCAAGAATAGAAATTACTGAAATGAAACAATTAACTACCTTATTTGATATGATTCTAACTAGAACTTTGAAAGTTAAAACCTGGATTACGCAGAACAGTGGCGAATCTGATGGTGTGTGTGATCTTGTCCCCTCAGTGTGATCTCCTTGTTCTTTCATGTTCACGTGGATCCAGAAAAGCGTGTAATGCCAGCATCGACAGAAATAGATATTGGGACAAGGACAACTCAGAATACAGACTGAAAATGTGAGTAGGAGAGGGATAGCACAGAGTACAGAGCTTGGCTTATGCAATTCCTAGCGGGATTTTATTGCGAGTCATGCAACATAAAGTGACCAGAACCTGAAACTACCCTGTTTGAAGAGCAAAACCTGAAACTTTAATGGCTTCCTAAGCTATTCTACTCCAATGGAATGGATAAAACAACAACACTGTTTGCACAAGCTGGATATGTGGCTTACCAACAGCTGGATAATGCTAAATAAGCATGCAAAGAATTAAAACTATGGCTCTAAACAGAACAAAATACTGAACTATGAAAATGAGAGCTTGAAAGTGAATGAAGGGCAAGACTTGGCAGACAACACTTGCATAAGGTGGATATGTGGCTTACCAACAGCTGCACAATACTAACTAAGCCTGCAAATGAACTGAAACTATGGCCTCTAAGCAAAATGATAAACTGAACTATGGAAAAAAAATGAGGATGAGAGCAAAAGATCAGACCCTTTGCTTGTGCACAAACCATTTATTTATAGCTTTCATTCACCCAAAGATCAAAACCAAACTGAACTCTAAAAACCATAAACAATGGCCAAACACTATTCCAGGGGACCAAAAACATAAATGCATGCCCAAGTCGGAAAGGAAAGCTGGTGAAACGTTGATCTTTTACGTGAGTCACGTCAAAACGCTTTCTGGAAAACGCGTGCAGGACCACCGCTCTGAGCAGGGCGGCAGTTACAGGACCGCCGCCCTACAGGGTGGCGGTTTCGTCACTGAAGATCAAAAGGCCAAGAAAAGAGGGAAAGAGGGGAAAACAAAGGACGTGGGGGCTAAGCGGGGCATGCGGGATGTTAACGAATACTCCGAGGGCTTTTCTGGATCCCAAACACCTTGTGAGGAGACCTGTATCATCATTGGGGAACTTGTCACGTTGTTCTGGTAGTACAGTACCTTACAATTTTGGGTACGTATAGTGAACTCTTTTGTTTTTTGGAGATCTTGCTTTTGGAGAAAGTTGTAGACTTTTTAAAGGCCTTCATTGATCTTGGAATATTTTATATTGGAAAGCTTGTTGTTTGGAACTTGAAACAAACTCCATTATGGAGAGGTAAGAGCTTGGCCATTGAAATGCTCTTTTTTTATTGTTCAAATGTTATTGTTGCGAATGTATTGACTTGTGTGTGGGTTGTTTGGGTAGATGGCCTAGGGATGGTGTAGGAGAAGACTATGGGGTATTTCTGTGGGAGGCATAAATGTTTTTGGGAGGTATAAGTGTGAAGGGAGTTGGGATCTGGGTTCCACCTTAAAATGAAATAGCTTACATTTCTTTACTGGTTATGGGGTGCCATAAGAGTTTGGGGAGGCATAAGGAAATGTGAGGATTAAGGGGTACTTTGGGGAGGCATAAGGACATGTTAGGGATTTGAAATGATATACATATATATTTTGGTAGTTTTTTTTATGTGGTGATACCCATTTCTCCTTGGGAGGCATAAGTAGCATCCCCCATAGTTTCTTTCTCCTTTTGCTTGCGTGATGAATCCTAAGTGTTGTTTGTTGTCTTTATTCTATGTTTGCAAACTTTAGTTTTGTTTTGGATTGTGTTTTGAATGAGAAATTTTTCTTTGTGTTGTGGAAGCCTATTATTGCCATGTGTTAGAAAACATGTCTTATTGCTATATGGTTAGGGCTCAGGGGCCAATGAATAAGGGTGGCTTCTCCTTTTCATTGGATGTCTTGGTTGGGTGGAGAGCATTGTCTTTCCCATGTTCTGTTGTGATCAAATTGAAATAAAGAAAATGGAGGATATTCATGTTGTCCTGGAGCAAAGAAAACAAAACAAAAAAAGCTTGACAGTCCTTGTTGAGATTATTCTTATTGGAACCCTTTCCCACTTTGAAGTGGATGACCTTGTACATTATTTGTGATGGAAAGATGTTTTGTATTGGCTATGAAAGTTGTGATTCAAAATGTGAAAGAGATATACTCTTTTTTGTGTTTTTGCATGAATGTGGAGGAAATTGTATTATGTATATTATAATTGAGGAAGAAGACAAAGTTCTGACAGTCCCTTGTGAAAATTATTTTGTAACCATTCCCACCTTGAAGTGGATGATATTGTATATTATTGTGTTGGAAAGACTACTCTGTTGTAGCCATGAAATTTGTAATTGATTATGGAAGAATATATCTTGTATCCAGTCCTGTGAACAGAAAAGAAAGATATGCATTTGGTATGTTGTAATTTGAAAATAAATGGGAAAGAAGTTGTAAGATATTCCTTTGAAATAATAGAAGTGTTTTACCTTTTTCATATGATATTATTTCCATTGGAAATGTATGTTTAATATATAGTAGGAAATATCTATTTATAAAAGTGAAAAGGAAGCATGTATGAAGAAATATTGCAATACTTTGTCTCATTTGAAATGTTTAATTAAAATAATAATAATAGAATTTGAATTCTTGTCTTTATCTTTTGATTGAAGGAAATAAAACTATTTAAAACTAGCATGGAATAAATTCAATGTTTTCATTGCATGGAAAAAGAGATAGTTTAATCTCTATTCTTGAAATGTACAAACTTCATTTCTACTTCACCGGATACTTTACAGACTCCCTTTTATCAAATGTCCAAAATAACCCTACAAATCTATAAGAGAAAAATGAATTATTCAATAGGACTTAATGAGAACAAAATGATCCCTAAACTAAACTAAAACACTCAAGAAAGTTTTAAAGAACCTTTCGAATTGAGTAAAGGCAAAATTGTAGGTTTTCTGTTGTGTGAACATGGATTATTTTTGAAGGCAAATCAATCAAGAATATTTAATCTTGCAATCTATCCTAAAATATTCCAAGTGAAATACTCCATGTCTGTTTGGCATGTTGAGAAAGAGTTAATGGCAAATTGGAACAAAATTGATAAGTTAAAAATACCAATTCACTTCTAAATCACAAAAAGACATTTTCCCAAAACTAACCCTTTAAAATTTATCAAAATCAAATTATTAAGGTTTTAGTGCAAAGAGGATGTCGAGATCTTTCCAGAAAGTCCTCGTTTTCTAAAAACCGAGTTCCCTATCAAACGTTATGGCCTTCTGAAGTTTTTACTTCATTTTGGGATTAAAATAATCTAATTGTCAAATTTAAATGAATAAAATATTCTTGGGCGGACCCGCAGGCTAAAACTTTCCTTTTTTGCTTTTTTTCCAAAAGGTGCAAATTCATGAAGTTTTTCGCCACTCTGCTAATCCACAAGCCTTCATATTGTCTAAGAATGATCTAAACCCAAAAAGTTAATTTGGCAATTTTTCCTCCACGGCCCCGCTGCCCCGTAGCCAATCATTGATCGATACATGGCTTCGTTAGGTGTCAGCAGAGGATCGGATCAATTTTAACCTGGAGTGCTTTAAAATAAAAATTGGAAAAGAAAAATTGTAAGTTTCCTCCGCAACTCTTCCAGCCCACAGCCAATCATGTGTTGCCATGTGACTTCACGAGACGTCAGTGGAGGAGTGGATATTTTTAAGCCTTAACACTTTAGAAAATTTTTGGGAAAAATTTCCATAATGTTCCTTACCGACCCGCTGACTCATAACCAATAAGGAGCTGCCACGTGGCCTCCCTAGGCGTTGCTGGAGGTGTGGGTGTAAATTTTGTTGTCCCAAAAGGGAAAAAGTGCCAAATGCCTTCCCTGCTCCACCAACTCGCATCTAGGAAAAGTTTCCTTCCTTGCTCCACCGGTCCGCCTTTCTCTTCTGGGTGAATTTTTCTCTTCGAAGTCTGCAGGCCCGCTTTGGGAAAATTTTCACCCAAAGTTCTGCTAGCCCATAACTTGAGAAATATGAGGAGTTAGGAGGAAATATTTATATTGCACTAGAAAGGTGAGGAAATTCCCTATCTAATGGGAATGTTTTTAGGAATGTTTTAATTGTGTTAATCATTGGAGAAATTAATCAAGTTTAATCTTTTAAGCCAAATGTCTAGAGGGAGTGGGTAAATAAGAATTTACTATGATAATTTTAATTATGTATTCTCCCCCCTGTATTTAGACCTTTCTCTTGTCTTGGATATCATGGAATTAAGTACCTCGGGTATTAATTTTTTTTGGTACCATGTGACCCTAAAATGTTTAATTAGGGAATATTTAGCCAAAATGTTAGTATAATTAGTGATTAAATTAACCCCTAAGGAGTTTTTTTAGCTAGGTGTGGATTTACTACACTCATTTATTTATAATGTGGGATTAGTAATTATTCTAATGCGAAAAATATATTAGTTGAATTTTAGTGTCCTTGATACTTTGGTTGTTAACACTTTAAAAAAACAATTATTCCATAATTCTTCTAACTAAACTTAGGAAGGTCATGCATCTCAAGTGGGTTGTTTTAACAGGCGTTACACTTGGTATCAGAGATGTGGGTTCAAAATATTGGACCCTTGGGAACACTAGAAAACTTGAGACATGAACCTTTACCTAGCACATTTTTGAATCAAGAAAACAAATTTGTGTAGAAATTACATATTTTAGTAAACATGGAAACTGCATAAAACTTAGAAAGATGAACTAACTATCGTCTTGATCTGTGCAAGAGGCGTAGATGGGAAAAGGGGGATTTTCACAAAGACCTATACTTACCATCACCAGATCATGTTGTAGAATCTATCTTACCATAGATTTTGCAGGAGCTTTAGGATCTTAATGTCGCTCTATGCGGAGTGACCGTAGGATCACATTCAGTTAGACATGATAGGGTGACATCCATTGAGGGTCATGCATCTCCTTGGTATAACAAGGAGCATAAAGCAGATAACTCCAATGAGGAGTCAGTCAGAGAAGATTCACTACAGAAGGGACAGGGAGACTGGGTTTTAGGACACAAAGATAGGTCTCGGAGCCCTAAGCTTAGGGATGAGCATGCAGAGAGGTCTAGGGGTTTCCAGACCACCAGTATAGACCATATCAGGGAGATCCTAAAGCTACAACTAGCATATCAATCTGATGACATAGGTGGATTTCAGGCAGAGGCCTAGTTGGTGAGCTTGAGTGGGTGCTTCAAGTTCTGCCCTTTCTCTAGTAACACAAAATCTCATGTTGCGATCCATATTCTAAGGGATGGAGCAGGCGTATAATGGAGGATGGGGGAGAAGAATCTCCATGTTGATTCTGAGATAGTTACCTAGGATATCTTTGAGGAGCAGTTCAAGAGTAGATATTTATCTCTGAGGTTCATATAGCAGAGGATTGATGAGTTTTATGACCTCTGACAGGTATCTCCTAAAGTGGCTGAGTATGAGAGTAGATTTTTTGATCTACTCCAATATGTTGATTACATGTAGGATGAGAAGATGCAGATCCACAGGTTCATCTAGGGCCTAGATCTAGACATTAGAGGTGCAGTGCACATCCATTGTCCACAAACATTAGCTAAGGCCATTGAGAATGCCTATATAGTAGACGAGACTTGGGGAAAGACCTAGCAGGCTAGAGACCGAGTCCGGAGCTATATACAACAGATCTAGGACAATAGATCGAGGGGTGTAGTACCTCCTCCTCATGGTGAATAGGATTTGACACAGTTATATTTTAGACCACAACAATAGCAGCACTAGTCTTTCCCACCATATAGACCTCCACAAAAAATTTATGGACAGAGGGGTCGAAGTATGGGGCCTCCTCCTAGGGGTCCCATTAGGACACAAGGACCACCTAGAGCTCAGTCAATAGAAGCTTGCTTATAGAGACCTTAATAGTCCATAACAGGGTCATCAAGGTCCACAACGCACCCCTCTATGGTGCTAACTTGAGCTGGTACTCAGGGAATAGGATCGGGTGGTTGTATTGGGTGTGGCGTTACTGAACATATTTGGAGAGACTCCCCACAGAACCCTAATAATAAGCGTAAGGCATAGATCTCAGATCCTACTATTGGTGACATGGGGCACAGTCAAAGGATGTATGCAGTCATCGATAACTACTAGGTAGAGCATCAGGGTACAGTTATTGAGAATACAAGTAACATTGATGGTATTCCTACCTCCATTTTTTTTATTCTGGTTCTTCTGATTCTTTTATTACACTATCTCTTGTAGAGCGATGCAGGATGGTGGAATTTAGGTAAGGTCATAGTTGGGATTTCTAGATGGCTTCTGGAGCCAATATCTCTATAGAATCCTTAGTTAGGGAGTGTGTAGTGGATTTGGGACCTTTCACCACTACCTCAGATCTTTGTACCCTTCTATTGGGCTCTTACGGAGTCATCTTGGGAATCGACTAGTTATCTGCACATAGTACTAGAGTGGATCGTTACCATGAGATCATATCTTATAGAGATGATATAGGATTTGAGGTAGTGATAGCGGGGGTTAGAAGAAACTTTTCTATTCGCACCATCTCTGCTATGCAACTTAATCGGTGTGTGCAATGGGGTTGTCATATTGTTTTTGTCATACTTAGTGACTAATTAGAGGATGGGTATAGTGGACCATCGTTAGATGACCTTCCCATTTTTAGAGAGTTTGATGAAGTCTTTCTAGGGGAGCTACAGAGGTTACCACCCCCACGTGAGATAGATTTCCATATAGATCTGGTTCTAGGAGCATAGCCTATCTCATGAGCACCTTATCCAATGACTACCTCTGAGCTCTGCAAGCTCAAGTTACAACTTGAGGACCTTTTGGAGAAGGGTCTAATTTTTCTTAGTGTATGCCCTTGGGGTGCACTGGTGATCTTTGTAAATAAGAAGGATGGATCCTTGTGGTTGTGTATTGATTACCGCCAGATGAACAAAGTAACGATCAAGAATTTTATCCCGTTCCATGCATTGATGATTTGTTTGATTAGATGAAGGGAGCCACAAATTCATCAAAGATACACCTTAAGTCAGGCTACCATCAGCTGAGGATTTCAGAGGAGGAAATTCATAACACCACCTTCTGTATGAGATATGGCCATTATGAGTTCACAGTGGTACCTTTTGGTTTGACGAATGCCCCTGTAGTGTTTATGAGTTTCATAAATGGGGTATTTAGGACCTTCTTAGATCACTTCATGATCATATTCATTGATGACATTATGATTTACTCATGAATGCTTGAGGAGCACAAGGGGCATCTTCGCCAGGTTCTTCAATGTCTTCAGGAATAGTAAATTTACACGAACTTGGATAAGTGTGCATTCTTTCAGACAGAGGTGTAGTGTTTGTGTCATATCATTTTTAGGGAAGGTATCTCCATAAATCCTTCCAAGATTAGGCCTATTAGGGATTGGCCATTACCCACTATAGTGACTAAGGTGCATAGGTTAATGGGATTAGTAGGGTACAATAGAATATTTATTCAGGACTTCTATCGGATTGCGAACCCCATCACTTCCCTTCAGTCGAAAGGGAAGATTTTTTTTTGGTCAGATAGGTGCAAGCAGGCCTTCAGGACACTAAAGGAATGTCTAACTACAACACTTATCCTTATAGTTCTAAATCCACAGGGTGAGTTTTTAATTTGCATGGATGGTTTGTTAGTAGGGCTTGGAGTGTGTTGATGCAGGAGGGAAGAGTAGTGGCTTTTTAGTATCTAAAACTCAAAGACTATGAGCTTAATTATCTCACTCATGATCTTGAGCTTGCAGTAGTTGTGCATGCTTTGGTTTGATGGATGGAATTTTTTCTTGGTCAGAGATTCACACTCAGGACAGATCACCTAAGTCTTCACCACCTCTTCACGCATCCCAATCTCAATGCTTGCCAACTACATTAGATGGAGCTGCGTTGTGAGTATGGTATGGAGATAGAGTATGTGAAAGGGAAGGAGAATGTTGGTTATAGATGCTCATAGAAGACACAAACATGTGGCTATGGCCACCTCAGTGAGCACAAATTTACAGAGTAGGATTCTATAGCAGCTTCCTCACGACATCTTCTACATTACAGCTAAAGAAGAGATCAAGTCTTAGAGACCCCTTGAGGGGAAGTTCGATGCTTTTTCCTTAGAGGAAGATGGTCTTCTTAGGCACAAAGGATGGATTTATGTTCCCAAAGATGTAGGCTTGAGGCAAGACATTTGCTAGAGGCACATTTTGCACCCTATTCCGCCCATCCCGGGGTGAAGAAGATGTAAGCCACCTTGAGACATTTGTATCGTTGGACAGGACTTCGTATATACATGGCTAAGTTCATGTCACATTTTTTAAAGTGCCAAAAAGTGAAGTTTGAGCATTAGGATCTATCTGGCCCTCTCTAACCTCATGCTATATCAGAATGGAAGTGGGATACCATTTCCATGGACTTCATTGTTAGGCTACCAATGTTGAGATACCACCACAATGCCATCATAGTGACAGTGGATAAATTAACAAAAGTGGCTCATTTCTCTTTGATAAAGACCACTTATATAACTAGTGCAATGGCACGGGTATATATTGATGAGATTGTCAAGTTACATGAGATTCTGTGGAAGATCATTTGTGACTGCAATCCTTTGTATACTTCCCATTTTTTGACCACCATGCAGTATGCCCTGGGGATGAGGATCGATTTCAAAAAAACATATCACCCAGAAACTAATGGCCAGAGTGAGCGGGTGAATCATATCTTGGAGGACATTCTTAGGATGTACATTATGGACCAACAGTCTAAATGGGAGGAGTACCTGTACTTGGTAGAGTTTTCCTACAATAATAGTCTTCAGAGTTCTATAGGCATGGATCCTTTTTTAGGATTTGTATGTTAGAGAGGGTCGGACACTTCTTAGTTGGGACAGGTTAGACAAAAGGGTTTTTCTAGGACCAAATTTTATTGTAGGAAATGGAGTGGCATGTGGTTATGATCAGACATAGGCTACAAGAGGCACATGACATGAAAAAGAAGTACGTGGATCAGGATAGGACCGATTGTAGTTTTGATGTGGGCATGAAGGTTTTCCTTCATGTCAGGCAACACAAGATCCCCATCCATTATGGAAAAGGTTATAATTTATCTCCTAGATTCGTTCTTCCTTTCGAGATCTTTGAGTGTATCAGCCCTTTGGCCTACCGTCTAGCATCACCAACTATCTTGTCTCACGTACATGATGTGTTTTATGTTTTAGTTCTTAGGAAATATGTTGCAAATCCTTCTCATGTGTTAGATTGGAAATCATTGCAGGTGCTAGATCAGGGGTAGGTGATGGTGGAGCCCATTTGCATCATAGATCACAAGACCCTAGGCCTTTGAGGTAGGGAAGTTGATTAGGTCTGGGTGCAGTGGGACAGATATGATGAGACTGTGGCTACATGGGAGGATGTTACTTTGTTACAAGTTTAGTTCCCACATCTGTTCCAGTGACTTCCAAGAGGAATTTGAGCCTAAGGGGAGAGCAATGTAGTGCTCGCTTTCCTTTGATACCTCGTGATATTGATCCTGATACTGCTAACTATATTATGGACATTTTAATATTTTAATTTAGTATGATGTTAGATGTTAGATCATGGTTTATTGAAGACTTTTATTTATATATGGTGCATGATGATTAATAGAGACATTTTGGATATTGATAATGATATATCTTTTTGGCATGGTTATATTATTGATATTGTTTGGAAATGTGATATTTGGATATTGTTAGTAGACCTAGAAATTGGAAATTATTGGATGGTAATATAGTTGTTGATAAAACTGTAAATGATATTGCTTAGATTGATTTGATGTTGTTGTGATTCATATATCTATATGATTTTTGAATTATATTTATATTAGTTTGGATGTTCTAATATGGCCACGAGGCTGAAGGAGGTATTTGTTCTTTGCAGGTTAAAATATCACAACAAACATTGGGGGATTGGAGACCAACCACAATGGAATTCTATATGAATTCATCAAGGTCACCATGGATAACCTATATTGTTTGTGTGTGTTTGTTTTTTGTTAGGTATTCCCATGGGGGGATCACCTTTAAATGTGAGCAAGGGGTTTTATGTATTTCTTTTATTTGGTCCCTTTGTTAATGTTTACATGTTTTTATTTTTTGGTGCATTTACCCCTTTCATTAATTATTAAATGGTGTGAAAATATTGTGAGTAATCATATTATTAAAATAAATTAATCAAATATCTCATAACAAGGTAATTATTTAGAGTTGTTGGCTAGGATTTAAAGTGTTATAAGTAATGTGTAATTAATGTGTAAGTGATGTGTAAGTTAACTTTTGAGTGTGAAACACTCCACTTTCTTGGAAATTTGAAATTGTCCTTGGACGCTGATTTTAGAGGCTTGTGGGACAATTTAAAATTTTCCTACACCTCTTAAATTCATTTATCAACCATACCTATGGTTTAGGAGTTAAAATTAGACTTTTATAATACATTTTGGGAAGAAAAATTGTAGGTTTTAATTGTACTTTTCTTACATGTATTAATTTCAACCCTTTGGGGTTTGGGCTTGATTTGAGTGTGTAAGTAAAATTGTCATATTATTCACCACTTATTTATTGTGTGTTAGAGATTGAAGTTGACTTGTGAGTTGAAGTTGAGGATGTGTGATGTGGCATCCTACAAAGATCCACATCATCCAGCGTCTCTTCCCCCTTCTATATATTCGAATTCAATTTATTGTTTGGGGTTACACCCTTTTGGATGCTTCACTTTTGCATACTTGGTTTTGGGGTTGAGTTCTTTTGTTGTTTGGAGTTCTTACTTTTGGAGAAGGTTGTAGACTATTTATAGATCTTGGACTGTTTCATTGGATAGCTTCTGGTTGGAACTTGAAACAAACTTTTTGTATTGGTAAGAGCTTGGCTGCTTGGAATGCTCTTTTTTTATTTGAAACAAATGTTCGATGTATTGGCTTGTGTGTGGGTTGTTTGAGTAGATGGCCTAGGGATGGTGTAGGAGAAGACTATGGGGTATTTCAGTGGGAGCCATAAGTGTTTTGGGGAGGTATAAGTGTGTAGGGAGTTGAGATTTGGATTCCACCTTACAAAGAAATAGCTTGCATTTCTTTACTTATTATGGGGTATGATAAGAGGTTGGGGAAGAATAAGGAAATGTGAGGAATAAGGGGTATTGGGAGGATGTGTAAGGGCATGACAGGGATTGTAAATGATATATGAATATATTTTGGTTATTTTTTTTAGGTAATGATACCCATTTCCCCTTAGGAGGCATAAACAACATCCCCCATAGTTTCTTGCTCCTTTAGCTTACTTGAGGAAGCATGAGTGTTGTTTGTTGTCTTTTATCTATGGTTAAAAACTTCAGCTTTGTTTTGGACTATGTTTTAAATGTGAAATTACATGTGTGTTGTGGAAGCATATTGTTGCCATGAGTTGAAATACATCTTTTATTGCATCTGGTTGGGGCTCAGGGGCCAATGAAGAGGGATGGCTTCTCCTTGTCATTGGATGTCTTGGTTGGTTGGAGAGCATTTCCTTTCCCCTTATTTTTTTGTGACTAATTGAAATAAATAAAATGGAGGATATCCATGTTGTTGTTTTGGAGCAGAGGAAAAGGAAAAGTTTGATAATCCTTGTTGAGATTTTTATATTGTAACCCCTTCCCACATTGAAGTGGATGAACTTGTACATTATTTGTGATGGAAAGATGTGTTGTATTGGATATGAAAATTGTAATTTGAAATGTGAAAGAGATATACTTTGTGACTATAATTTGAAATGTTTTCTGGTTTTGAATAAATGTGGAATAAACTGTATTTTGTATATTGTCATTGAGAAAGAAGATAGTTCTGACAGTCCCTTGTGAAACTTCTTTTGTAACCTTCCCCACCTTCAGGTGAATGATATTTTATATTATTATGTTGCAAAGACTACTTTGTTTTAGGTATGAAAGTTGTAATTGATTTCGGAAGAATATATCTTGTATTCATTTCTGTGAACAAAAAATATGTTGTAAGAAATAAATTGTAAGAGATTCCTTTGAATTAATAGAAGTTTTTTACCATGTTCATATGATACTATTTCCATTGGCAATTTGTGTCTAATATACAGTAGGAAATCTCTGTTTGTAAAAGTGAAAAGGAAGCACTTATGAATAAATATTGCACTTCTCTGTCTCATTTGAAATGTTTAATTTAAAAAATAATAATAGAAGTTGAATTCTAGTCTTTATCTTTTGATTGAAGTAAATAAAACTATTTAAAACTAGCATAGAATAAATTCAATGTTTTCATTGCATGGAAAAAGAGATAGTTTAATCTCTATTCTTGAAATGTACAAATTTCATTTCTACTTCACCGCATACTTTGCAGACTCCCTTTTATCAAATGTCCAAAACAACCCTGCAAATCTATAAGAGAAAAATGAATTATTCGATTGGACTTAATGAGATCAAAATGATCCCCAAACTAAACTAAAACACTCAAGAAATTTTTTAATGAACCTTTCGAATCGAGTAAAGGAGAAATTGTAGGTTTTCTACTGTGTGAACATGGATAATTTTCGAAGGCAAATCAATCAAGAAAATTTAATCTTGCAATCTATCCTAAAATATTCCAAGTGAAATACTCCATACCTATTTGGTATGTTGAAAAAGAATTAATGGGAAATTGGAACAAAATTGATAAGTTAAAAATATCAGTTCACTTCTAAGTGACAAAAAGATGTTTTCTCAAAACTGACCCTTTAAACTTTATCAAAATCAAATTATTAAGGTTTCAGTGCAAAGAGGACGGTCGAGATCTTTCCAGAAAGTCCTCATTTTCCAAAAATCAAGTTCCTTATCAAACGTTATGGCCTTCTGAAGTTTTTACTTGTCATTTTGTGCTTAAAATAATATAACTGTCAAATTTAAATGAATAAAATATTCTTGGGTGGACCCGCGGGCTAAAACTTTCCTTTTTTGATTTTTGCGCAAAAGGTGCAAAGACATGAAGTTTCTCACCACTCCGCTAATCTGCAAGCCTTAATTTTGTCTAAGAATGATCTAAGCCCAAAAAGTTAATTTGGCAATTTTTCCTCCGTAACCCCGCTATTCCGTAGCCAATCATTGATCGATACATGGCTTCGTTGGGCATCGGTAGAGGCTCGGATCGATTCTAACCTTAAGCACTTTCAAAATTAAAATTTAGAAAAATTGGCTTCCCCCACCCCGCCGGTCCGTATTCCTCCTCCAGGTGAAATTTCACTCCGAGGTCCACAGGCCCGAGTTGAGGAAAATTTTCTTCCCCAGGCCCACAGGCTCGCTCTTGGGAAAATTTTCCTCCCAAGGTCCGTCGGCCCATAACTTGAGAAATATGAGGAGTTAGGAGAACTTCTTTATATCACCGGAAAGGTGAGGAAATTTCCTATCTAATGGAAATGTTTTTAGGAAGTTTTGAATGCACTAATTTGGAGAAAAATCAAGTTTAATATTTTAAGCCTGTTAGAGAGTGGTATAGGGAGAAATTACCCTCTTAACCTAATTGATTAATCTAACCCTAAGTTTGGACCATGTGATCTTTTATAATTGTCGTATTAACAAAACTATAAGCTATTAATAGTATTTGGCTTGAAAACTTGGCCTACGACAACTGTTGTCTTGTAACCGGGTAACATACACTTAAAAAAAAATTATCCCATAATTCTTCTGACTATCCTAGGTTGTTCTTAGGTCTCAAGTGGGTTGTTTTAGCGGGCATTACACAATCATTGATAGGGAGAATTTTGCATGACGTCGCACCCTTTGGATGCTACTTACACTCCACTTCTTTATATCTCTAAATGCTACAGAAACACATTTTCCCTTCGTTAATATTTTCTACCACTCCTTACATAATTATTTCCACATTGTCTTGAACAACAACCCTGGTCTCCTTAAAAGGATTTCCATATATGTCTCCATGTTCTTCAACTTTTTTAGTTTCACATTATTTATACTCTCTATTTTCGTTTCCCCCACATATCTCCACCCTCTAACCCCTTCATCTGTACCCCTCTTCCTCTCCTAATGTTTCTCTCCTTCTAATATGAATCATTCATAAGACCCCTTCAGCATTTCCATCGTACATTTCACGCACGATTGCTAATAACTAAGTTGTTTGTTATCTATTAAATCAACGTCTAATGGGAGAGAAACCAAAATTTTGTGCAGTTCATTATTTATGTATATCTAAATGAACTATAAGGGATGCTTGCATTGGGGAATATATGGATAAAATAATATAACATAATTGCAGACACTAAAATTTATTAGGATAATGTTGTGGATAAACATTCGTAATCAGAAAATGATATATATTCCTAGATAAGGAAGACACTTTCATTCAACAATGTTTTTTTGAGCTCTTCATAAGAGAATTATGTGTACTGTTATGCTAGAAACTTTCTATTTTGGTGGAAGTATTTAGGTGTTTTAATTTTTCAAAAAAAATGTGTAAAATGCATGCGGTTCAATGGTAGGTCTTGGTTTTGTCTATAGGTAAACGACACAATTTTGTCAAATAGTTCACATACATTGGTCTTGTTTACCATTTGTGTGTGCTCCAGCAACTACCACTTATGGAAAAAAATTTAAATTATTATGTGCAAGTAATGAAATGATAATGAAGCGCTCTGTGGAAAAATTCCCTAACCTTAAACCAAAGTTCTAAAGCAAAGGTGAGGTGAGTGGCGATCGAGCTGTGTCTAGTAATGGCATTTCCGGTGGCGATGGCATCCTTATTGGCTCCACAAAGGAATTTGTTTTGGATATTATTTATGTGGCGGAGGGAGAGTGTGGCTCCCATGTTTAGGCTGAATTAATAGCACCCTTTGGATCTGGTTGCCCTTTCCCTAGACGTGATAGAGGTGATGCTCCTAGTTTTTGTTGGGTTGGGGAAAAGGGCCTTCATGAAGCTATTTAGGGAGTTTTCCTCGCATCATAGGTAAACAATGTGTTACCCCTGGTGCCTTTGCCTCTTCCCTAGATAAGTATGATGACGCTAAAGACTTATTTTGTGGAGATTCTGCAGGGGACGGTATTTTGACTCGAGATTTCGAGATTAATGGATCTTTTGGTACTTTGCATAAAAATGTGGTGTCCCAAGCACATGTTCCCTTCTCTGGAGATCCTTTTCATGGCATCTCGGTGGTATATTATTTTATCCCTAATGTTGGATTTGAGCCTAGACTTATGAACTAGATCCCTTCCCAGGGTCTTTCAAACCAGCTAAAAGATAAACCCCCGGTTCAGGTATCTTTCAAGGATGCGCTACATGGGACTGGTAATAGAAATAGTGGTTTAATGGTTTCCAAATGATATAAGCCTATGGCCTATGAAAAATCTACCCCTTTCATTTGTTTTTGTGAAGAACTGATGCAATCTGAAGTGTTATTCCATAAAAATGGTCTAATCTATAGATTCAACAACTTCTGTTTGGGTCTTCCAGTGCTTCATGCTTGGATTTCCAAACACTAGGGTCACATTATGGCTGGTAGGCAGGATATCTTTCCCACACTCAATTTTTTTTATCGTTGCTTTCGCTAATGCTTTTGATAGGGATCTTATTTTTGGTAAAGTTTGGGAATTTGATACCCATTTTCTATTGATAAAATCGTGGTCCCCTTTATTTAACCCGAAATCTGATACGTTCCATGTTAAGCCAGTGTGGATTCATCTACCTTATTTTCCCCTTCATTTTTTGTTGTAAAGTTGCTTAAATGTTATTGGTAACACTTTAGGGAAATGTTTGGCTATTGACCCAAAAACTAAATATCTTGAGCACACAACGTATACTAGAATCCTAATTTATATGGATACTTTTTTTGATTTCCCTGTCACTATAGAACTCAAAGTTGAGGATAGAACTTGGATACAAAACCAAGACTATGATAGGTTTCCCTTTAGGTGTAGATTTTTTTTTTCTCTTGGCCATTTATCCTAAGATTGTCACATGGTTAAAAAACATGCTAAAGGTAGAAGATCTTGGTGGAAGAATTCTAACCCTAGTCATCTGGTTGTGAATGATTCATCATATTGTGATTCTAATTCGGTTTCTAAGAAATCAGTTGATCTTGAAAAGGAGGAATTACAACAAGATAGAAGGAATGATTCATATGCCTTATCAGGGTCCCAAAATCTCGAGTTGTTAGAAGTTTTGATTCAAATCCAAAACAAGGAAAATGAAAATCCAAATGTAGAAGAAGATTGGAAAGTTGTGAGTAAGAAAAAGAAAGGGACTATCTCTCCCCTTAAGATGCAACTAAGATCCAAAGGGAAGGAGTCACATGGTTGAGGTCGTTGTTGGTATTTTGTTTGCTAATGTTAGATTGTTGTTACTGTTATTTTGGTTTCTTTGTGCCACTGGAAGAGGTTGCTTCATTTTTTCCTTATTTTCCTATCTTTTTCTCCACCTTTTGTACAGGGTAGGGTCCCTTTAACACTTCTTTATCGCTAATAAAAAAATAACACATTCCTATAGTTTATCATTTAAGAACACGTGAAAGAAAAAAAATGTTGAAGATGTCTACTTAAAGATTGAAAACTTTGGGTTTGCATTATTCTTTTTCAACAATGCAACAAAAAATGGAACCCCTCATAATAGAAATGAAAAGCATGATACTTATACGGAAGGCATTGTCAATTTATCCGCCTAATAAATGTAGCCAGAAAAATTCATCAACATTGAAAATAAATTATCTATTCTTTTTTTATTTTTTTAAAAATATGTTTTCAAATATAAATAAGTTAGAAGGTTGTGAAGTCCTATTTGGAATTTCTCGTGTAAAAATTTCATATATTCAATGGCTTCTAGCAACACTGAGGTAGTCTTTGTCTTCAAGAAATACATTTCAATCTTTGTCATTATCTTTGAACTGAAATCCATCCAATTTAATTACAGGAAAGGGAAAGTAGCATTTTCAAGTGTATGATGGTGTACCTTCCCAAAAGGTGAAACTAGTTGTTGTAGGGCCATAAATATGTTTCCTAGACATCAACAAACACTCTCAATATGTAAAAAAATCTAGAATGCCTAACAAAGTCATTGCACAGATTAATTGTTTCAATTTCTTTGTTGATCCCTTTCCCTGGAAACGGTTAGGAGTGGTGGGTGCAGGATTAGTTGGAGGATATTATACATACCCTTTTTGCCACCAAAATGGTTGATCCATATGGAATAACTACTTTAATATTTTATTTTATGTTATTTCTTATTAATTATTTCAAATTTATTAGTTAATTAAAATTAACTAAAATTATATAATATTGACATTTGGAAACTGGTGTGTGAAAAAGAGCTACAAGGTAGGTGTCGGCAATTGAGTGGAAAAGTGTCACACGTATCATGTTATATATATGCCTATCAGCCTAAATATTTTTAATATGAGTGTATGTCTCTGTAGCAATGTTGAGTAATCCTCTCTAATAGAGACATGAGTAATCATTTCTATTTTTCATTATAAAGCTCCTAAATAAACAAATGGACGAGATAATAGAACACCAATGGACATTTCTATGACATGAAAATTGATTTTGTTTAGTGAAAGAGCACAAAATGTGAACAATTGCATTCTTATAAAACTCATGGGGTTGATTTAAGCTTTAAAAACACTCATTATTCTTGCAAAATGAAGTACAAACATTTTATGTAGGGATTTGTCTCTTTTTTTATTTTTTAACTGTGTCAGGTTTTGTTTTGTGAATGGGATTAGTGTTAACTAATATCTTGGTTTCATTGTAAACTAAATTTCTTTTTTTCGAGATATGTCTATCTACATAATTTCAAATACCAACTTGTGAAAAGTTTTACAAGGCATCAATTTTTATTTTTATTTTTTTGGTTAAATGTACTTCAAATACAAAAGTGTAAAACACTCGTGTAGTGTTCAAGATTACGATTGTGAATTTAATTCTTGAAAGGAAGAGAATGATCCATTCTTGCAATGCATGCAATTGACCTTTCTTTAATATTTTGTGTCAATTTTAGTCACCTTCTAAAGAAAGTTGAAAATTTTCAGTAGAAGGCACTTTCTAGAACTTTGTTGGCAATGTGTAAGGGTGGACCGATTTTGAGGTAAGTCTGAATCCTGAGTTGAAAGCATTAAAATTAAGGACCTAAGGTTGAAAAAGAAGTCTACACAAGTTCAAAATTTCTGAGAAATGGTGCATGATGGAAATTTTGAGCTCCTCATGTTTGAAGATTTCCAAAAAAAATCCACTAGGTAAAAAATGCAAATCTAGTTTTCTCGGCACCAAAGCTCAATTTCTAAGCTTGAAATGTGCTTACCACATAATTTTGAATTATGGAAATAGCTGAAAGTTTTTCAAATTTTTTAGCCACCATCTCCCCCCATTAGGTCCACCATAGTCATATAAGATTATTTTGAGATTTCTTCCTCCACAAATTTCTTCTTTTGTTTCTCCAACAACTTAAAGTCACAATATTTTTCCCAAATTCATTATTGATTAGTTGTCACCTTATTTCTCCTTTGCGGTTCTGTTCCTTGAGGTATATCTTCTTCACATGTTGATTAATACAAGGGATCCTTCCATTCTCTTCCTCTCTCCTTACCCTTAGTAGATTGGGCAGTTAAACTAGCTAAGGGGAGACAATTGGAATATCTAAAATAATTTTTTACTTGCAAAAATCCCTACAAAAATTAAACGGGTTTACAACATTGATACAATCACTAAAAATTAGGGCACTCTCCTCATGGCCAATGCACTCTCCACCCTTGGCCATCCCCTTCCATATGTTGTAATCGATGACATTTTCTCTTTGGTTTAATATTAAACTTAGCCAAATCTCACCATCAAAAGATCAATTTCAATATGACGTGACTTATGCAAAGGACATAGTTAATAAGAAATCATATGTAGTATAGATAGTACATCCAATTTTTGTATTTTCCCTCTTCCATGAAATTTCGGAAACATATAAAAATAACTTATTTGATGATTGATCTCAATTCCATGATTCCAATTTGGCAAAAAAAATTGGAGAAGCATAAACAAGGAGGAAACATGTGAGTATTTTATTAATAATGAAATAAGTAGATTACAAGCTCATTCCAAGCAGATTATAGAGGAATAAAAGGGCTGCAATATTTATAGATACGTCATAACCAAATACAGACAAACATGATGTTATAACTATGCAAAAAACATACACACAAGATTACAATAAAACAAATATAAATGGTTATAAAAATCATACGAGACTAAAAAACAAACAATATGGTTGTAATAAAAAAACCATATAACTATGAAACCAACAATTAACCTTTTATAATAAAATAACTATAGTAAACGTAAAATTACATATAGTAGATGCTAAATTAGTAAGATAAACTAAGTTTTACATAACATTCCCCCCTTTAATTTTGCATTTCCTCAAGGGATGAGGAGAGGATATGTCTAAATAAATCGAGATGTTATAACCTTTTTATCTACATGCCCCTTTGCTATTAGTATAGCTTTATAATTGTTTATGGTCCCATCTGCCAAGTGTTGTTTTTCATCACTAAACGATACTCAACATCCATAGCATCTTTCCAAGATTTCAACTGTAGGGCTTCCTGGACATTAGAGGGCTCAACAGATTCAACAAATCTACTCATCAAAGAAAAGTTTACCTCTTCTCGTGCTTTACAGTGAGTCTGTGGTCTAGTGGTGAATGTATCAGGTGGAGCATCCAATTTTGCATCTTGAATCATGTTTTTACACCACTTGGGAATATGTTTTAATGTTCCTATGATTTGTTGTCTTCTCTTATCATCACCATCATCCCCATCATCAATGAGAACATTTGTTTCTATTTTTACAACAAGTGAACTATCTACATCATGTGATTCTAGAAGATTCTCGGCTTCCTTCTTCTCAAATAACTCAACATCTCTGCTAGTGTAGACTTTATTGGTCTTCATGGATCCATCAATTTGTACCCAATATCTTCTTCACTATAACCAGTAAATATGTGGTTATGAGATTTCATATCCAACTTATTTTTGTTCTAGGGTATGTTCATACTGGATTTGCACCCGAATACTCTAAGGTGTGAAATAAATGGCTTTTGATTCAACCATGCATTCATGTGGTGTTACTCCATCAAGAGAAATTGTGGGAACTGTGTTCAAAAATATATTGTTATCTTTACTTCTTCAGCCCACAATGTCCTCACTAGTTGATAAGCATCAATCATGCAACATAATATCCCCAAGATAGTATGATTTACTTCTCTCAACAATGTCATTATGTTGTAGTGTGTGTGGAGGAGGAATCTTTTGACAAATATTGTGAGCTTATAGGTTAGTTTTGAATTCACCCCCTTGTTCTGAACGGAGATATCTAATATGTTGGCTAGTCTCATTCTCAACAACCACTTTGAACTTTTTGAATATCTCAAAAGATTCACTTTTATTCCAAAGAAAAAAATACTCATTTTTCTTGAATAATAATCAACACATAGTATGAAATACTGAAATCTAGAATGAATAGGTTGCATCAGACCGTAAACATAGATATGAATCAAATAAAGCTTACCTAGAGCTCGATAAGTACTCTTTTGAAATGAAGATCTGTGTTGTTTATGTGCTATGAAGTTAGGACACTTATCTCTATTCTTCTTGAAAGATGGAAAGCCTCTCACCATATCATACCAATGAAGTATTTCAAGATATTTGAAACTGATGTGACCAAGTCTCTAATGCCACAACTATGCAAAGGAAGAATTCTTAGTCACTAGTGCCTGATCATCCCTATGGAAAAAGTCAAGCTATAATGTACGTCCCACATTTGAGGCTTTTGCAACAATTTTCAAGCCTTTTTTATTTTTATCGAATCAAACACACTTTCTTACAAGGTTGACTATCAAAATAAATCTTCATATTATGATCTAGAAGTTGAATATCTGATAGTAGATTTTTTGTTAAGCCAAGCACATATAATACATCTATTAATCTACAATTCATGAACTGAGAGGTAGAGAAATATTCCCAATACCTTGTACCGTGTAAAAAGAATAATCACCTAACAAAACATGGTTTTCTAAGGTGTGTCCCTCATGGTCATAAACTGGTCTTTGAGCCCAGTATAATCTAATGGTTTTTATCAAAAAGCATTTGTTTTGTCGAGTGGATCTTGAATCAACATACCAAACAAAACTAGATGATGTGGATTGTTCACTTGAATGATAAGTGAACAGGAAGTCCTCATCTTGTGAATGGTCTTTTTTCTCAGCTACATTTCCTTACTAATGGGGTTTCTTTCGCCAATTCCCCTTCTTTTTCCCTTACTTGTAGTGTGGTTTCCCCTAGTGAGGCTATTGATTTTGAGGTCTAGAATTTCTCAGTGAGCCTTTCTTGTATGTATTTAACCAACAATCTTTCAAATCATGTCCTCATTTGCATATAGTACATTTCTTATTTTTCTTGTCCCCTTGTTGATGTTATTTTTGTAAATTTTAAGAAGATTGTGATTTTCCTTTTCCTTTCTGATGAGAAGATAGTGTATGTTCCTCTTCATCATCTTTGTTGTACATTGCTTCTTCTTGTTGCAGTAGATTCACTATCTTTTCGAAAGTAACTATTTGATCTGACAATTTTAGTGTTGTCATAAAAATGAGGTAAGAGGAAGAAAGTGATCTTAGAAAAATGGGAAACAAGAACTGTATTAGTAACCTCCTCTCCTAGGGATAGAAGTGAAGCCCTCAATTCTCTAAATCTTTGCAAGAAAGCTTCCACTTTATAGTTTGGATTGAATTTGAGTGTATGCAAATGAATTTGAAAATTTAATATTGTGTTTTTGTTTTTGGCCTCATAAACAGTGCTTAACGTATCCCACACTTCCTTAGTTTTTTTGGCATTGCGAATGTGGGGTTCTATGTCATCAAACACTACAAACAAGATTTTTATTCTTGCCTTCTGATTGACCTTGTCAAACTATCTTTGTTGGGATGCGTTATTTGGTGATCTGGTTGCAAAACCATTCACAACATGTCAAATATCTTCAAACTCGACTTGAGTTTGAATTTTGGTCTTTTGTGTGGTGTAATTAGTTCCACGGAGCAAGCTACGAATCAGGTAAGAAGAATTTATAGCATTGTTTTCCATAGTGGGGGGTTATATTGTTCCCAACTAGATGGCTTGTTAGCAGAAAATAATGTAAAAATATACACTTGAAAATATGATATACGGTATTATAGCTGATTGTGTGGAAAAATGGAATGACAAGAATTTTTTATTTTGTTTTGCGAGGTAGCGGTGGTCTCCGGAGTTCAGAATGGATCACAAACTGAAAAACAATGAAAACAATGAAAACTAGAACTTTGAGGTAACCCACCCTTTGGAAAAAGTGTCCCAAAATCATGTTTTAAATGGTATGTGAGATAATTTGTTTTTTTCCTGAAATTAGTACTTCTTCCACTAATTTTTGGTGGGGGGTTTACATGTGACTAACTCCTTTAGCAGAGGTTTACTTCAGGTATATTTATCGGTCACCACTATATATGCCTCCAAAAGTTTCAATATTAAAGTGTCCTTTGTGGGAGGTAGAACCCATGATCTCCCTTAAACAAATGGCTTTCAATTAACCATAAGGATGCTCATAACGAATATGATAATATTTAACAAACTTATATTCGAATAGAACAAATATTTTCTAACCTTTTGAAAAAGGACGTGTCACCTTGGCAGGGTGTCCACGTGTTGGTTGACAGTAGGTGGGCAGTTTAGGTTTCCCACTCTAAGAAGATTTGTGCTTTAACGGCCTTATCTTGTCTTGGAATGTTCCTTTACTTGTTTTGTTATTAATGCCTCTGCTTTGTTTTACAACGTATTTGGATGACTCGGTGTGATGTGTTTGCTTCAAGCCTTTGGTTTGTATTTCCACTTTCATTTTCTATGTTTGCATGGTTGTTGAAGGTCAGACGCAGTTTAGCTCACATGCTTGGAGATAAGAGGAAAATCTCGGCCACTTGGGAGTGTGACACGACTTTCAACGTAGGACTCGATCCTCTTTGTGTCAAACATTTGTATACAGGATCTCTTGGCTTCGACAAGGAGGTGTGTAGAGTGCAGTCTCAATGAAAGATCTACACAATGTTTGGATGGGTTGGCTCGATCGAAGAAATGGTTCGTTTCAACTCTAATATGCCCAGTGTAACCCGTTCCACAGCTCTTTGTAACTCACTGAATAAACTCGGTTTGAAACAACACGCCAACTCACCCAGGAGCTCGATAAATAGCTCAATGCTCCAATACAACACACAAGCCTCCTAATACAACAAAACCCCCAAATATAGCAAGTTATCAATAGTAGAAGTCACTATAAGCACCTATAACTTAGAGGGAAAATCCCTAATAGGGAAAAGAGATATTTTTATTTCTTTTTTGATTTGATTGTATGTAAACCATATTTCTTCCAAATGCAGCATATTTTTCGTGGTGCAGGAGGTACCAGTGCAAAAAACTTGTTGTTCAAACACATGTATCTTGAAATGGGGGTTGTGGGGATGCAAGGTGATTCTATGAAGCTGCTAGAGGCAACAATGGATCTCCTAGAAGTAGTTTTATTCTCAAACACCTCAAACAAACAAACAATACACAGTTGTAATAAACAAACCATATAACTATGAAACCAACAATTAACCTTTTAGTATAAACTAACTATAGCAAATGTAAAATTACCTATAGTTGATGCTAAATTACTAAGGTAAACCAAGTTTTACTTAACACAATAAAACATCTTCAAAATGTGAGAAACAAATAAAAATAACAATGGATCTTTGTAACTTGGTAAATTCTAAACCATTCTTCCATTTTTTTCCTAAGAATTTTTAATTTAAAATATGTTGGCTAAATAGATATCTCCACAAAAAGTGTTGATACAGTCTAGATTAAAAAACAACCTAAAATGTGATTATTGACATAGTTCTAGTAACATAGGTTCTTGAATTTAGATTTTCATCACGAAGCACTAACCTTTCATTGTTTATAGGCCATTTAGAAGTACCTATGAATGTTATTGCTAGTTATATATTATTTTCCCATAGCCTATGGGAGAAGTAGCCCTCCTTTAACAATGTTTAAATGGTCTCAAGCATTATAAATATCTGTTTTTCACGAGGTCACATTTTACTTTATAACATCTTATTATTAATTTTAAAAAATGTTTAAATCCACGTACTTTGTAAAAGTGACCAGTGACAGTTTTGAATTGAGATACCGCGTGCTTCAAACTCTTGTTTTAATTCATTTTTAATTATAAGAAAACAAATTACTTTTAAATACAATATGAGTTTAATGATTTAAAAACATTTTCCACTAGCTACATATTTACAACTCATGAACATGGATATCTTGGCATCATTGCCTGAGACCTATTTATAATTCACACTTTAATATGGTACAATATGTTTTTCAGCATACCCACTTTTTTAAATAGTTAGCCGGTAAATTATATTAGCTAGAAAACTGTCTCCCAAAATAACCTCATGCCACACTAAAAAAACCCGTCACACCTGAATTTTATTCCCCATACCAGAATTTAATAAAAATCCTGGTTAAAAGAATATCCAAATATATCTCGACCACTTACGAGAGTGTGAAGAGTATGAGTAATGGAATAAGAAGAAACTATTACCACTATTAACTACACCATTATGAAGAAAAATAGATCTAGGGCCAATAAGTTACAAAGATTCACTTAATATTCAACATAGTAGGTAGGTTATTAGTTCCTTCCACGTGGAATATTATAGGTATTAATCTATTCAATAATAATATTTTCTTGATATTTTTAAGAGTACATGTAATGCATAAAAAGATTTGCGCCATTATATACTATAAATTTCATCTTCTGGACGAGGGTTTCAAGTATATACTTATGAATTAAATATATCTTGGCATGAAACTTCTGGGATTTCAAAAGCTTTCCATCCTTGTTAAAAGATTATCCCCGAACTCAAAAGGCAACCTCGCTGCTCGAAACTACTGTGGGGTATCAAAATCTGTGCGTGATAAGACAATTTTCTTCATGTGAGACAATTTTTCAGAATTTTTTTTTGAGGAAAGCCTCTTTCCTAATTAAACACAATCTATATTCAATTTTATATAGATTATATTAATATGTTACAACTACTTAAACTAAGGAAGGCTAAGTTTTCTAATTTTTAGAACCATCAGAATGGAAAAACATCGACTGGTAAAAAAGCAGACTGTCATGCAGGCAATTGCCGTATATATTAAGACTCAAACTTGTAAGAAAATACGACATTGCAATTAAAAAAAAGATGTTTATTGCTCGACGTTTATGACAATGTGCCTGACCAATCATTTTCACTACCTTTTGTCTTCTTTTGTATCCTTCCATTAACCTGCACAACATTCATTGAGAGACCGCATTAACTAATAGTCAGAATACAGTACCATACTCATTTCTTTCTTGATGGTGTATTTTTAATGGTTACCAAATACCAAGTAATAGTTTGTACAACCAGTAACAAAGCTTTCCTCCAATGGATTTTTCTTTGGACTGTCCATATGCAAAAGGCGTACTTTTTTGGAAAAAATTATATTTTATTATGTATTATTACCTTATAGGCTACATTGTAGGAGAAAGAGCCCCTCCACCCAAAATAAAAATAAAAATAAAAAATTACTAAATGGTCTCATACATAATATGTTTGACATGGGTCATGTTTCACTTTATAACATTTTATTATGAAATGAACTTTGAAATTCACGTACTTTCTAAAAATGGCTCTTCAAATGGAAATATATCATGTGAAACCTATGTTTATCGAGAATATGAAATCAAGTCAGGTCTCTCATTACTTAAATTTTAAGTTTATATCTTGAAAATCTATGATAAAAAAAAAAAAAAATCACATTAAACTATTCTATTCTTTTCGTCATGGAAAAAGTAATTGACAATTATGAATTGTGATATAACCCACTTCTAACTCTTGTTTTAAGCCATCTTTAATTATAAAAAAACATGTTGCTTTTAAATACAAAGTGGGTTTAATGATTTAAAAAATGTTTTCCACTAAATGTACAATTATAACTTATCAATATGGATGTCTTGACATCACTCCTTACACTTGTTTATGATTCTACTTCAATATGGGACAAGACATTTTACAACATGCACACTTTTTTAAGTAGTTAGTTGATATGTTATATTGATTAGAAAAAATGCCTCCCAAAGAGCCTCAAACCACAATAAAAAATGTCTAACACCTAATTTTTATGTCTCGAGTTGGAACTTGATCGAAAGTGAGATAAAAAAGAATATATTTTTGAACTGAAACATATCCTTTCCACTTACGAGCTCGTGTGGAGAGTATGACTAATGGCAATATGTTTGATCCACACCGTATAATTTAGCCAGGTAATTTACAATTATACGGTGTAGATCAAACTTAGAGTATAACTTAGCCAGGTAATTTATATTGTTTAATTTCTTTTGTTTACTTGCAAATATTTTATATAGTATTTACAAGGGTATAATGTTTAATTTTGTAGTACTTCGCTTCTTGCAGTTAACAGATGACCACAACATATTACAAACAAGCCTCTGATACCGCTGCCACGGGTGCTAGAAACAAATAGAAAATTTGTAGGGAAGAATATTACATTTCGTACTGACTCCACAGGAATAGTTCACCATGTAACCTCAAAATTTCCATGTTTTTCACTAGGTGGTATCTTGAGTGCAACTGGTGCCCAGATTTTAAACTAGATAGATCTCGATGATGAGTTTTTTGCGGTTTGATAGTGGTGATGCCAAGACGGGTAATTATTTTGATACCCATGATATGATATAAGGTACTCCACATGCTCAACCACAAGTGTAATAAAATATCCATGAAATCAGAGACTCCCATCCTCCACCAAGTCCAATTCCACTCACAGGATGATCAAAAGACATATTTTTCCATCAAAAATATGGTATCAGATAGTATGGGGGCCACAATTCAAGAAGTGGTTATGTCAGATGTGGAATTATTGTACACTTGGGAGTACATGGCCAAACTTTTGATCATAGAAATAAATACCCATTACCATAATCATGCTCAAAGGCATACATTGTTCACTTCCATAGAGAGCCAACCAGCAAGGCTTGACATTTTGCTAAATAAAGCTCAGTCTGGAACAATTTTACATAATAATGATTATGATGATGAAGTTTTAGGTATAATTTTAAACATGTTGGAGAATCTTAATGTTGAAGCCCAAGCATACTAAAACAAATGGACTAGAGGAAAACTATTTTTTTAATTGCAAGTACAGAAAAATAAAAAGTAGTGGTAAGTCATTTTCTACATGGGAAAATCTGTAAAAATTATGGGTATTGCAATAAATTATTTATAAATGATTTAACAAATATTGAAAAAATAAATGTTAAATTCTAATTAAGTTACAATGCAATAATATAACAATGAAGTACTAATTTGACACAAGCAAGTAAGGTAATAAATTTGAAACCCTAAGTGCAAGAGAAGGGATGAGATACTTAGTTGATTTCGATATAATCCCAAAGTTATTTTGAGATGGAAAACTAATGGAGCAGGAAGGAAGACTATTGCAACTAAGCCCAGAAAATTGTGCGTGCATCAGAAATGTTGTGACTAGGGTGCCTGGGCGGTGTAGACAACTATTGGGTCTTCGTGAATTCTCATAACATCAAAAAATGATTTTTACAGTGTCACTTCTAGGTCGTTTCCCTTCACTATTGATCGTATGTATGTCACAAAAAGTCCACAAGATTCTCATGTAACAAGCAAAGAGAAAGAACAACTCCAAAACCCCAAAACACATGAAATCTGAAATAGGAAAAGATGTGAATTGGGATATTAACTGACCCCGGATGTCACCCAGCTAAGTGAACTTACAATCTAGGCACTGGACTATAATTCATAATCCATGTAGTTTTGTGTGTGTATATAGAATCATGCCCTAGGTGGCTCTTATGCCAAACGTACTTGAATAATGACCAATAGCTATATGTAGAAAATGTATGTAGATGTTTGCATGGAAAAATAAGCATCCCCTCCTATGAAGTGTATGTAGAAGAATGTATTCCCTTGTCCCTTGAATGGATGCTAAATAGATGTTTTGATGCTCTTGAAATGCCTTTGGACGCAACCTTAAGTGATAGTAATATATGCTTAGTGTTTGATCCTTTATTATGGCCACATAGATTTGTATTTATATGATTCCCTTATTTGAATTTCAAAATTAACCACTAAAAGGTCGACCACAAAGAAAATAAGATGCCCAATAGCTAGAAAGGACCCAAAAGATTCAAGCATGGTACAAAGGGAATAGGGGCACCCAGAGGGAATGAGGACGCATGGGCATTGGAGTCCTAGCTAAGTGCTGGTGTCCAGACTCAGAAAAATTGAAGTAACGAAGGCCAGACTAGGAAGTAGTGTGTGTAAAGCCAAGAAGGAAACAAGAAAGAAAGAAAAGAGGCCAAAGACAATGGTCAATTAGTAATTTTCTTTCTTAGGAATCATATTAATTATAGTATGTGATCATGACCTAGAAATATACATGAAGTGCATGATTTAGTGTCTACATTTGCCCCCACTTTATGTTGTTGAGTGAATTCTTGATAACATAAAATAGATAAGATATGCGTACATGGTAACCATGTAGATCAATGGTGAAAAGCGTGTCGAGGAGACAAGGAAAAGAGTGAAGTGATTAAAATGAAGCATGGAAGCTAGAGAAGAGGAAGTGACCCTAGGGGTGAAAAGCGTATGTGTATATGTTTCGCTTATACCTGTTATCAATGTTACTTGATGTTAATGTGTTTTATGATGTGATAGTTGCTTCTCATAAGGATGGACCTGTAAAAGAGGAGTAAATGACCAGTCATATATGCATATATGAAAAATTTGATCCAAACGTGTAAAAAGTATGTACAAGTGTGTAAAAATGTGAAAAGGAACAATTGCACCTGATCTGTGATGACTGAAGAGAGTATAGAGGATCTTAGAAATGTTGTAGAAGAATGATTTTTTTGGGCCATCTCATGCCAACTGCATCAACTGCGATTTTTTTGGGTGATCTCATTCCACAATAGAAGAAGTGTAGGGAGAAATGTCTAGTGTTATTCGCAATCCTTTGACTGCTTCCTGATGAAGTATACACCAATGCAATTAGTGTCCTCAAATTTGATAAAATTCAATCCAGTTTGATCCAACATGAAAATAGAAAAGAGGTGAAAATATGCATGTTGATTACTGAAGGACTATGCCTGTACTGTGAAGACTGTTACGTAGATTGCTAACAACTGTGTTGATCTGAGAAAAAATATGTAACTTCCCCCATGTCATAGGTGCCCAGAAAGGGTCAGGAGTGCCCAGGTGCTCATGTCTATGTCTGGGTGATGTCATCTATATTGTGTTGAAGACCCAAGTCATATTCTAGGTCGTTGTTGTGACTACATGTTATGTTGTAACTGTAGTGAGTTGTGCTTTACTGTGACTATGAATTTTTAAATGGGGGTGGATGATTCACACAATATATGCCCCCCATCATTTGGGGTGCATGATATGTCGCAAGGAGGATGTGTTCGAAAGGAAAGGACCAGATGTTGATTTAGAATGAATGCCCTGTCAGAGGATGCGAATGTGCTCAGTAGGCACTAAGGCACATGCAAACAAAGTGGTTGAAAACATGTGTTAGTACAAATAGGAAAAATACATACATACATACATACATACATATATATATATATATATATATATATAAGACAATGTGTAAGCTATCAAGCAAGAAGACAATATAGACCATGAAAATTAGGTTTCAAACATCATACATCGCTCACAATTTCGAAAGACAATCGAGGTTGAAGTGATAAAAATCATATAGTGTACACATGAGACAAAGGGAAAAGCCTGCAAACAAAGGAAAACAATGGCATACAATAGCAAGCCAAGTAACATACAACCAAGGAGACAAATAGTTCCTTCAAGACAAATGTTGCAGGCAAAGAACCTATTTTCATGTTACAAAGGTAAGAAGTATGCCAAATCATGATTAATCCAATATAGTAGTGTACTAGTAAGAATATGAAGTAGTATAAAATGAAAAAATAACACATGTGATGTGTATAAAAGTAGATGCCCCTAGGATCCACTGTGGGACTGGTAAGATGTACAGTAACAAGCATCTATGATGCTTGTAATAGATATGTGTAAAGTCTACATCCAAAATTAGAAGGAAAGTGAACACTCATGTGTATATAGAAAATATAATGACATACAAAATATCCATTTAACATAGTAAGAAAAGTGTAACATGTGGGTATAAGTGAACAAGAACAATTTGTAACCAAGATATGAAGTATGTTGTAAGTGTGAATGATATGAAATGGAAATTGAATTTGATAGGAGCTACCTTCCCCCCGAGTGTATGTGGATGAATATGCATGAATTTTATTTTATAAAATACCCCTTAGCAGTCGAGAATGAACCATGGAATAAGACTACATCACCAGGAAATGGTTTGAATTATGTGCTAGAAAGATATGATCGATAAAGTATAGAGCGCAGAGAGTGAGTGAGAGTGGTAAGGTTCATTTTATGTTTAGAACCTGAATATTTGATTATGAACCTTGGAACTAGAGCGCATCATAGGGTAGTGTTTTGTATGAGAATATGATGCTAGAAATGATGTTACATAAATGTGTTGAGTGTGAAATGTGTAGTGTGTATGATGTGAGGTTCATTTATGTAGTAAGTCCTCAACAATCAAGTGTAAACCGTAGCACAAGAGTGCTTCATCGATAATGACGATATAAATGTATCAATATGTGCAATATGTGTGTGTAAGACTAGATGCGAAGTAAGAAGTGAAATGGTAGAAATGTGAGACACCTAACAATGCTAGAAGTGGGGTAATAAGCATAATGCCCTCCTAATGTGCAATGGTGAGTATGTTATCTAAAAAAACCAAAAATGAGGGTCCTCCACTCGATGTTTGTGGATATAAATGTGTGTGACCATGTTATAAGATCATATGTGTACATAAGATAGATGATATATTAGTGAATGAGACCTATGTGCATGATACCAATGAGGTGATGGACACCCATGTGGAGGAACTACCCGAGGGGTGGACCTAGACTAATGAGATGGACTGGTAGACCTGTGAGACAGAGTAGGCTATGTACAAATAGGTGAGCTAGGAGTAGATAGTGATTTAGATGTGAGATGTCGTGGGTACCTGGATGCTCTAGCAAGTACAATGACAACCTCAAGAGGAGGTTACGACTATGGTATGCATGGTGGAACACCAGTGATAGTAATAAATTTCCTATTGTGAATGAGCTTTAGACATAAGTGATTCATAGAGATGATATCCTGAGTTACATGAAGCTAGGGAATACCTAAGATCATGTTACATCCTTTAATTGAAGGTACAACAAGAAATAGAACAAGCATGGTAAGAGGACCAATAGTTATTAGAAGCTTGACATAATTGTAAGATTTAGGCACTGCATATGAAATATGCGATAGAAGATATCCGATAACAACAAGATCACACGCACAAAAAATATGACGATTTTATCCTCGTATTGTTAAGAGCATGAGATATAATATAAGCATTGATATGCAATGTGTTAGAAGAGAATGTAGCGTGATAGTCGTGATCAGAGAAAGAAATAATTGGTGGAGATGTCTCATCATGAGAAACTAGAATAAAGAGCCTCGATGGAGGATGAGGCACTGTGCAGTATGTATGATTGGTTGAAGATTCATTCATTTTCTTGTCATTCTTAGGAAGAGGATTGTTGAAGATTTTGAGCTTTAAATTTTCATTAACCAGCTTAGCTACTGAAGGCTTAGGAATCTCAACATAATTATACCAAGCTTTTGATTAATAAAAATAAAAAATATAACACCAAACTCATAAACATTCATAATATTGACCCATATAGGTCGGCCACGCACCAAGACATCCAAACAAGCCAAAAATGGCTCAAAACCCCATCACCATGCTCATCAAAAACCAAAAACATCATCACCATGGTTATTTAAGCCTCCAAATGCAACACACATGTCAAATATTACATAAAAACATTAACCATGGCAAGGAATTAATTTTCACCAATCAAACTATTTGTAATACTACCAAGAAGTCTCATTTCCTTCATAAAATTATTGTTTCCAGGAACCAGTCTTCACTAATCATGCTCTATATCACCTAATAATATCTCAACTATGACATGTAGCGACTCATTATAAATCTACTAACCTTTATATCACATCCATGCTTTCAAGAATTCATGAAATATCCATACATACAAACCACACTCACTTTCCTCTTCACCAAACTAAGCTGGATAGAAAGTAGTTTTGGAAAAACAAATTGTTTGCATTATTTCTACCACTTTTATGACCTCTAAATTCCTTTAAAATGGAAAACTTAATACTTCTTAACTCTAAAAATGATAGTAACCATCAACCAATATAAAACATGTCAGTTTTACCCCTATCTTCTAGCTAGAGAAATCTTGTTATGACAAAAAGACAGCCTTCTTCTTCAAAAAATGATTTGGTTGACCTATGAAATCACCTCATCATGAAACCAAAAAAATATACCATTATAAATCCCTCTAAATCCTATTTCCATAACATCTTACATTTCCTTCCAACTTCAAGTCGAAGGCCTTCAACCAAGTGAATCTCTAAAACTACTCCAAAACTACCCTTTTTGGTCTCAAGGACCAGTCTTTATAAATAAGGAACACTTTTCCCTTGAGTACCTCAACCATGATTGAAAACCATCTTGGAAATCAAATAAAACTCCCACAATAAAAACAATGTCAATATATTTCGTGCCTCCTTTGGACAACTTTTCCATATACTGAACTTCTTCAAAAACTTGCTTGTTAAGTCATCACATACTCTACCATACCTTTTTGGAAATCTGGAGGACTCCTCTAAAACCTCCAATAATCATACTAGAAATAAAATCTATTACCAACACCTATCATGAAGATCTTCTCCATCACTCTAGACCTAGGGTTTCAAACTCACAAAAAGTTGTTTACCTTCTTAACATTCATTCATAAAAATGTGATAAATAAATGACCTCATTATTTTTTTAAATTCTCTTATCTCAATTTAAAAACATCCCTAAAAGCCACAAGGTCCCATGTAAATCACACAATTCATGGTGAGCATTATAAGTTGCAATTTGAGCTGGAAATCACTATTTCTTGGACCTTGTTTCACATGAAACATAATAACTTGAAAAATATTCATCATGGAAACTTGAAATGTTTTCCACAACATCATGACACATCCTACTAACATCTCCAAAAATCATAATGTCACAAATATATTTGCATCTTCTCAACCAATCTCATTTGCGTGACTAGCCCTTAGGGTTTTGCATGGTTTAGACTAGGACCAATTTAACCAACACTATAACTCATCATGAAACCTATGAAAAATTCCTCCACATGATCAAAAAAATATAAGATACCTCCATAAGTTTTAACAATAGCTCACGCATACCTAAAATTTCCTATCGTGCCTATTTAGGCCTACAAACACTAGGATTAGGCCTAGTGTGCACCATGACCAAGAATAAAAACCTCATATCTATTCTTCTTAGTACTTAAAAAATGAGGTTTTAAATCAATGACAACACTTAGAACACAACATGCCAACAATCTCCCCTTTTTTCATTGATGGAAAACCACATAGTATTCCCCCCCCATTTTACATTAATGAAAAATTACAAACCTAAACCTCATGATATTCATATTTCTCAGCTTCATATGATCATTTTTTAGTTTGAATCATCAAGAAAATTCTTCACTTCAGCATACGAAGTTTTTTTTCTTCTCTAAACTCTATTTTGATTTCTTTTCTCATCTTGAAATCAATGTAACAAGCCTTGAAATGATGCATACAACTCATACACATGCCAAAAATGATGAAACAAGGCTAAAAAACCTTCTTACCTTCTTCATTTCTTGTCTCTGCTAATTTTTCTCATCCACTTACTTGTTTCTTGCATACAATGGTCACACGCCACATTTAGGACTGAGCTCCCTAAACTGAATCTTCAGTTCACTTTAGATTAACTTTCACAGGCTCTAAAGACTCATACAAAAAATTAAAAAATCCCTTATATCTCCCCCTGGACCTATGCCATCCTTCTCTAACCAAAAACATAAAATTTTAGTTTTTTACCTTGTATGATTGCTTTGAAGGAGGATCAAACACTTCACTATTGTCCCAAATCATCTTTTCAATGTTTTTACTCTTCTTTATATGTTATTGTAACCCTATAGTGTCATTCACACATTTTCTCTTGAATTACACCTATACACACCATGATTCTACCTACAAACACCACTCACTTTTCCATACAAGCTACTCAAACCTTCTAAGCATCCTTCATACCTTGTTTGAGATTCAAAATGGACTCCACTTGCCTTAATATCCCATATTAGAAATGTAGGTTACCTTTTTCTCTTATTTCTTAGTTATTGTACCCAAGTAACTAATAATATTTGTATTAAATTATCATTACAAGTCTTGCTAAGTATCCTTCTTCACATCTAAAGAGAAATTGGCATTCATATACCCTTATGGCCTGATGGAAGAGTGACACCAACTCCCGTGCCTATAAAAACCTTCTTAGACTTATAACATGTTATTTTACATCTTCATTTCCTTGACACAAACCATGCTTACCTAGGAACTTTCCTTCCTCACTTGAAAACCCTTTTTCTTTCTCTAAAAAACCTTGTGATGTATACATATATTCAACTCACCTTTTCTCAGCTAGTGATCCATTATAAATGTGAAATGACCCTTACAACCATGTTCTCATCTAATAAACCTTCTTACACTCATATACAAGATTGATAGATTGAACATAAATTTAGAAGCCTAGCTATCTAACCTGGTAAAACATAACAAAATCACAACAAAAACATAGCATAATTGCAACAAAAATGCAGCTGAAGAGCAAGATAACCATGTTGACTCAATTATCTTCCTTGACTTTCTCCAATCAAATTATTATGAATCATAAACACTCTGACACACTTCAATCTTGAACCAAGAGACCAAAGACACCTTGTAAGCATAGTTAACTCATGTAAAATACCTTTAAAAACATGGAGAGAATCTCTAAAAACCATACTTTACATAGTCCACACTTCATGCAATTTCTCTCGTGAACACCAACTTGTTTCTACAATCAAACCATCATGAAATCATAGCTATAAATAGGAATCATACCTTCTTGGATCAACCCTGCAACCATATTGAATCATACTCATAATAACTTGAAGCACCATGCTAATTGAATACATTCGTAAAGCTCCAACATCACTGAGAATTATCTAGGATCATAAACATAAATATTACATATAATTTATCAACATGCAACCTGACACTAGTTCTTGATCATAGAGGACATCATCATTGTATTTGGACATACTCAATGGATCATAGTTATCAAGAAATATGTATCAACCTTGTAACTAAACTAGAGATGTGGAATTATTCATTACATTGAGTTATCTGTAGCTTTAAACACCTTCATAACTCTACATACACATGTCCCAAGTTTTGAGACCATCTAAAGGATTTGGAGACCTTGTATAGAAATTTATTACAGGCTAATTCAAAATAGATCAGATTTCTAAAATGATATAATATCGCACACTTACACAACTCCATTCTCATTAAAAAAATATACGTATATTCTGACAATACATACTTGATAGGCCTTATAGAATGAATCAAACTTGCAACATGATGACCAAACTCTAAAACAATATCTATCAAGGTACTCATGATGACATTCAAAACTAAGTTTTTGAAATCCTCATTGCATAAAATATAATCACCTTAAACCAATACTAAATCAGGACTCTTACACTCAAAATACACATTTTACTCTAAACATATTGACACATGGATGACTTTTAATTAAAGATTTGAGATAAAATCTCAAACAAAAACTTCCTCTATGAGGACCAAATCAGATCTCAAATCAATTAATCAACCTCATAGAATTTTAGTAATCATACTTGAAAAGTAGTTCATAGGATTACTCATGACACTAACTCGTAACACTAGGACTAAAATCATTTTTAAGACGTAACATATACAATGCTCTTTTGACTATATAACTATTGCTTGATTTTTTCAAATAGGTTCTGCCTTTACAAAACTCTTAACACACTTGTGGACTGTAACCATACATATAGAACATGAAATGACTCAAACATACTTTATCAAAGGCTTAAAAACAAAATACTCATGACCTTAACACGTTAGAACACCTATAAAAAATAATAACTATTAAATACATACTTCATATAAAGATCACAGTCCATAACTTAAATCACTCTTGAAGTATCCCAAACTTCTAAGACTTCTTAATCTTTCATGTACTGAAGTTGTGAGACACATAATGACCTTTTTCAACCTTTGTCCTTTCAACCAAATAAAACATACCTCCTAAATATGACTTGGACTCAATGAACTTGTCTTCCATCTTGATGGCACTTGAACCTTCTTTAACAAACCTTCATATTATCAGTCTTCAAATAGAGCATATTATGATTTTGGAGCATCCTTCTTGTCATGCCTTAACTCTTCAACTTTGAAAATCTATGAAGATAGGACTGAGAATCATGTTCTCTTAATCTCATTTTATTGATAAACCATCTTCTTATCCTTGGGATCTGTCATGAGATTAATTTTTTTCTTGACTATTCCATCTTGAGCTTGGAACCTTGTTGTTAGCTCTTGGAGATTCACCTTGGTGACAAAACCTAGCAATATGTCCTTTTTTATGACACTTGAAACACACAACACCCTTCCATCTTCTAGGCTCAAATATACTTAGGTTCCAACCACTAATCCTTAGCTTTATGACCATACTCACAACATGAATAACATTCACCTTGAAAGAGACATTCACCATTTACATAAGACCTTATTTTGCAATCTATAGCTGTTGTGACAAAATTATGACAAGTATAGACAATACCCATTGAAATAAGTACCATACCTCATAGAATTAGGTTGTCTAACAAAGTTAGAATTTCTTAGATCAGCCTTCTTGGTATCTTTCACATCAGATTCACTAACTTGGTCCATCTCCTTCATCATTCTCCTTTTGATTTCCCTTGAAACCTAGGATGTCTTGTCATTAGGATCTCTTTGACTTTCCAAAACCCCATTAAGAGATTCATAGATCTATTTATCCTAACCCTTGATAGATATTCAAAATACTATAGATGCACCTTCTAAATCATATTGTAGGGATTTCACCTTCTCTTCATACCTGAAACAATATGCTTATTCTTTGTCCTTTAGGGCTTTAGTCACTTTATCAATTTGCAATTCCAAACCCTTGATGGAGCTTAGACCATGATCTTTAGCTCCATGCAGTTGATCTAATCTTAAAAAATATTAATCAAAGACTTTTCAACTTTTTACTTCATTCTTAATGCAACCTCAACATCTAAAGACTTACCCATTCTTTTGCTCCAAAATGATCTCCTTCAAGTTGTTAAACATTGCTTCTACAAGGACCTACTCTAATACCAAAATCTTGGAAGAAACAATGTACTGAGGGGGGTGTGAATCAGTCCTACATAATTTAATACTTCATTTACCATTATTTACCAACATCCATTAACATTCATTCAATCATACATTCAATGAGAGTGTATTTAGTGTGCATTAATACATTCAAATGAACGTAACACATGAGAGAGAACACATAGACAAAAGATATCAAGTGGAGAAACCCTAAATGGGAAGAAAACCCATTTAAAAATTTTCTTATATTACACATAAAAAATATCAAGTGAAGAATATTACACAGGAGTACCAACCCCTAGTTTTCTGTAGTGAGGAGCACCAACCCCATAAGGAGCATCAACCCCAAGGAGCAAACCCTTGTTGATATTACTCACAACAAGAGACTCCTATGAATATGAGACTCATAATAAGACTATTTTTTCAGAAGTATGAATATATTTGAAAATATTTTAATACCACAACTGATTGTGATCACAAAATTCAGCTCACACATTCCTTTAAACCATCTTCAAAACTTCTCGTCTAGCTCTAATTTTCTCAATCTTATTCTTTCATGAGATTGATTTTAGCCTCAAACACTTGACACACATGCTCTCTATATAATTCATTATACTTTTATCACTCATCCTCAGTTGTCCCTCTGAATAGTGCCTTTAACCCTATTAGTCCTGGACTTACCTAGGGTCACACTTTTCCTCTCATACAACTAGTTAAAAAATTAACCAAACAAGCACTTTATAACCTTATGAGTTCTTAAAAACACATAATAGGTCGGTCCTCATACCAAGTTAGTATTGAAAAAGAAACTAAAAAATATATCAACAAAATCATATACATTCATAAAATGGACCCATATAGGTAAGCCATGCACCAAAGACAACCAAACAAGCTCAAAAAATGGCTCAAAACCCCATCACCTTGATCATTAAAAACCAAAAAACATCATCAACATGATTATTAAAGCTTCAAAGGCCTCATACATGTAAAATATGAATAAAAGTACATCATTCATGGTCACTCATTAACTTTAACCAATCAAATTACTTCATAACACTAACTCAAGAAGGATCATTTCCTTCACAAAACAGTTGTTTTTCAGGAACCAATCTTCACCTACTATGGGCATTCAAGGATCACACAATAACACCTCAAATATGGCATGTATCCACTAATTAGAAATAAACCAACCTATATATCATATCCATGCTTTATATAACATCATGAAACATCCATCCATGAAAACCACACTCAACTTTCCTCTTCACCTAAACTAGACTTCCCAAAAATTAGTTTTGGGAACTCAACTCATGGTTTGCACCCTTTCTTCCAATTTCAATGATCTCAAATTCATTCACAGGTAAGAAAATTTAATCCCTATTCACTATCCAAATTGATATAAATCATCAAACAATAGAAAACATGTACTTCTACCTTCATCTTCTAGCTAGAGCAATCTTGTCATGAGAAACAAACAACCATATTCTTCACAAACTAAGTTGAGCTAGATTACCTATCAAATGTCACCTCTCATGAGGCAAAATATATACCATTGTAAATATATCTGAATTATATTTCTATAAAACATCTTACATTTCCTTCTAGACTCAAACTGGAAGGCCTTCAACCACGTCCATCACTTAAACTACTCCAGAATCTACCCCAAAACTAGTCTCAAGGACCAGTCTTCATAAATATGGGCAAAATTTTCCTGCTAGGAATCTCAACCATGATATGAAATCATAATGGAAATCAAGTAAAATTATAACTACCATATAAAAGAATAATATCGATTTATTTCATGCAACTCCCTTGGAAATTTTTTTTCAAAAAATAACTTCTTCAGAAACTAACATGTTTGAGTAGGGTCCACTCATCATCACATGCTCTATCTTACCTTTCTGGAAATATAAATGAGTTCTATAAAGCATCCAATCGTCATACTAGAAAAAACAATTTTTTACCATCTATCATTAAGATATTTCATATTGTATTAGACCTAGGATTTCAAACTCATAAAAAGTAGTTTACCTTCTTAACATTCGTTCATAAAAATGTGATGATGAAATTACCACATTATTTTTGGGAAATTATATTATCTCAATTTAAAAACATCCCTGAAATCCAAAATGTCCCACAAAAATCACATAATTCATGTTGAGCATCAGAAGTTGTAATTCGACATGTTTAGACCTTGTTTCACATGAAACATCATAACTTGCAAAATATTCATCATGGAAACCTAAAATATTTTCCACAACATCATGACACATCCTACTAACATCTCCAAACATAATAATGTCACATATAACTTTTCATCTTCTCAACCAATCTCATTTCCATGAATAGTCCTTAGGGTTTTGAATGGTTTAGGATAGGACCAACTGAACCAAGATTATAAATGATCATGAAACCTCTCAAAAATTTCTCTAAATGATGAAAAAACTATAACATACCTCCATAAGTGTTATCAAGAGCTCACACATACTTGTAAGTTCCTATCATGCCTAATTAGGCCTCCAAATAGTAGGATTAGGCTTACTGCGCACCATGACCAACTAGAAAAATCTCATAGCTCTAATTCCCATAACTTTAAAAGGACCTAACACACCTGAGATAACATGTATCACATCCCTACATGCCTCTATGATCTCACATGGCTCTACAAATCATCATCATGCCTTCAAACACCTAGATAAATACCTAAAACTAGGTCTGCAACTTGTACATGCACTATGAAAATAATGTGATTTCCTAATCACTCTCCAAAAATTCACTCCATGCTGCTATCATGGTCTGCAATCCACCAAGAAATTCACACCATCATGCACCATCACCTAGGCTAGCTAGGTAACCTAATTGGGCTTGTAAGACTAAGTCAATCTTATTAGATCAACTCATTCCATCATGGAACAACATGAAACTCCATGTCATTAACCTAATAATAATTATATGAAACTACTTCATCAAAATCTTTTTCAAATATGAGCTTTTACATCAATGAAAACATCTAAATCACAACATGCCAACATGTTCTTCTAGGTATGCAACTTCATTAAGACTTTGTCCATATCAGTATGTCATTATGTGAATGAATATTTTGATACTTTCACAAGTAGTTGAAGGTGAACAGAGGTCATAAATGAAATTTGCTAAGTACTATTAAGATTTGACAAGTCATACTTTGGTGTTGATGAAGAAATATTGTGACTGGTTTTTGGAGCTTCCATGACTATGCATACCAAGATGAGAAGAAGATGTTGAATGGAGTCTTGAGACCTGACATAAATTATCCTAAAAATTTGATGATATTTTGGACATCCTAAATCACCCTCCTTGTTTCCATTTCATGATTTCAAGCTTTGAGTAAGTACATGCACCCAAGTTGAAGACTATTTTTATAGACCATAGTCCTAATGAAGCTTTTGAGTCCAAATGAAGGCTTGATGAGTGAATGGAAAGTTTCCATTATTTTCAACTATGTATAAGGTAAGAATAGGACCCTAGTAATGTATGTATAGCTCCCTAACACATGGTTCATCACTAGTATAAGTAGAAGACAAAAAGACTTCGCCAAAGAAGAAGACAAACTGAAATGACCATTATAAATGGAGCTTGCAGATGTCAATATGGAATATTATTAGTTTCATCAAGAGGACAACAAGTTGAGGAAAATTTTCAGTACCTAATAGGATTATGACGTGTCTTAATAGTTTATAAAAGGTCTATAGCTGCAACTGACACACTTACAAAGGTAATGATGACTTTACATCAGTTTTAGATGTTGTAATCTACATTATTGTGTTTGTTGAAGAGTTGAAGAGGTGAATAAGTTAGTAAAACTCATGTATATGTATGACAAGATATGCATGAAAAATATTCCTTTTGAAGGACCATATAGTGAGAGTCCCACCCTTGTGTGTGAGAGGAAAAAATGAGCATGTCAGTGTAAATTTCATGAAGATTGAATTAGGAGAACAATGAGTTGATAAAGAGTGGAGGAAGAGGAATTCATTCATTTCTAAATGAGGGACAAAATGTATGTGTGAAATACACCCTAAATATCGTACCTACAATAGTATGAAGTGATGAGAAGATAGGTGATGAAAGAGGTGTGAAAGAGAGAGAATATGAGCTGAATAAGAGATCATAATTCGTTGTATCAAAAAACTAGATGAAGGGTATGAAGACTCTGAAAATTCTAAGTTGTTTTGTAGCAAAATAGGGAGTTGGATTTTCCTTGCAACTTAGATCTTACAAAAGGTTTAGTGGGTGCTTGACTAAATTCTTCATAATTGTTACTTCCATGCAAGTAAAATCTTGCTACATGTCAAGTGGGTTCTTGGATAAATTTGGGAGTGGCTTCTCAACAAATTGAAATCTCTATAATTTCTCATAGAACATTTTTCCAAGTAGTACATTGATTTCAATGGGTTTTTCTCCCTTTAAGGGTTTCCCACATTAAATATGGTCTTTATGTGTTCTTGATTATTATTTTCTCATGATTGAATGTTGTGTTTCCTCGTGGTTAAGATTGAATGGCTTGTTGAGATTTGAATTTGGTTTCAAATTTAAAGAAACCCCTATTCACCCCTTCCCTCTCATTGCTTTTGTTTACAACACTCTAGGATCTCGATTACATTTTTATCTATAATATCTTGAATGATATTTCTAATCTTAAAACATTGATCCCTTAGAGTGGCCATTGTATTGGTGATAACCATAGTGTGTGTTTTCATCGTAGTTACAACCATGTGGGTGAGAAGGATCTAGATTCAATGGGGGAGGGAGAGTAATTAGATTACTTTCAGTGAGTTGTGGTAATAGGAACAAAGGTGCACATAGTAGCTTAATAAAGGCGTGTCTTGTGAGTTTCAATTAAAGCTTAGCAAGTGGAGAAACAAAATTAACAGTAGCTTGAGTGTTGGTAGGATTAGTGGATGGTTTGAATGTAGATTTATCTTGAAATTTATTAGAAGAGGAGGAGGAGTAAGTCCCATAATATTTCAATTTTCCCATAGAGATTAATTTTCTTTCGCGCAATTTGAGTGTATGGAATAATTGATAAAAGGAAGGGGAAGTATTGAAAATTAAACTCTCTTGGAGTGGAAGTAAAATATTTTTTAAAAAAAAATATTTTGCAATTCTGAATTAGCAAGGAAATTGGTCACTATTATTGTAGTCCAATAAATAGTCCACAAGATGTTCATTGGATCCTTGTTTGAATTTAGCTAATTGTGCATAGGATATCTTAGTGCCTTTATTTATAGAAAAATGAGAAAGGAATGCATTGGCTAAATTTGTATAAGATGTTACTGAATGGACAAGTAGATCGCAAAACCAACGCATAGCATATTCAGTTAATCTCCAAGGAAACAATTTAGCCAACACTTTAAGGTCATAAACATAGTATAGACATGAAAAATGGAAGGATCAAAGGTGATCCTAAGGGTTTTCATGGACATTGAACATAGGAAACTTAGGTACAATGAAGTTAAGAGGAAGTAGATAAGAGGAGATGAAAGGTAAAAAATGTCTATGAAGGAGGAGGGAGGAATCTAGAAATGGTGAGGAGGATATAGATGCTTGTTACAATTGGAAAATTTGGGATTGTAAATCATGGTATAATGATTCTAGGTCATGAGTTCCTACAGAGGATTTAGGTTGTGTATGGGAAGTATTGGGAGGGATAAGAGGTGTGACAATTGTAGTAATAGAAATAGGAATGGTGGAAGGTGGGGTAGATGTCATAGCAACCAAGAAGGATCTCATGAGAGGGATATTAGTAACATCTCTAGATATTTTAGAAATGAGTAAAGCATTAGGAACATGTGGAATATGCATGGGGTGGTCACGTAAAGTAGAACAGAAGTTAGTGAGCTTGTCAAGTTACTCTTTATCAACATTGGTGTTTTCATCGTATGAGTGTTCACTACCAGAAGCTTCAATGTTTTCAAGAGGAATATGGGTTGAGTTAATTAAATTATTATCAGAGGAATCCATTGGTTTATAAATCCTACATGTAAATGGAAGAAGCTCAATGCGTGTAAGGGGATCAAAATGACCACTACAAGTGATGGGCATAAAAATAGGGCCTTCAAGTAAGGTAGGGTTCGAGCATATGGAAACACCAAATAATTTATTCTAGGTTGAATTTAATATTGATTTCATAGTAAGTTTACAGTGACTAATGATATAGAGATGATAATATATAGTAATGGACAAGCAACAAGATTTCAAAGATATGAAACCCTAATAAAATCAAACAGGAGGATGACCTGGCTAATTTTATTGTAATCTGGAGATGATCTGGACTAACTACTAGATATGACTAGGAAAGATGTCGATAAGGATCGATGAGGATTCAAGAACTCAACCCTGTGTTAGATAGAAGTGCCCACAGGAGGACAAGAGCACCTAAGCGCTAATGACTGGACAAGGCACTAGTGAATGCTTATATGCTTAGGTTAGGGTTGGAGGAGCTTCACTTATACTAAATTTTGTCACTCTAGTTCAGTTGTTAGATCGTTATTCATACATGTAACCTACAAAAATAGATAGCCACATGTACATGTACAAAAACCACATCAAATATAAAAAATATGTAGAATGTGGAGTCTTCCTGACCCCAACGGTCACCCAAATAGTGAACTTTGTACTGAGCACTACACTATATTTTAGACTTCATGTAATTCTGGTTTTGTAACAAACTGTTACACCAAAACCTCAAGGCAATAGTGAAATCTACACATGAGGATCATACCATCCCACCACGCTTCCATAGAGCCCGACTCGGGTTGGGTTTGCACCCGCACTCCCATATGTACGAGCCCCACTTCACCGATGTTTAGGTTCCCCATGGGCCCCGGCTACACGACGTAACCAATAGAGTGGGATTCGAACACAGGTGGTCACTTTGATACCAAATGTAACGAACCGTTACACCAAAACTTCGAGATAGTAGTGAAATCCACACATGAGGATTATAACAGGTTTCTTGTGTGTGTAATGATGCCCTAAGATACCCTTTAGAAATTTGCATGATAATAGCAGGATAGATCTTGAATGTACCAAGTTTGCAAAATGTGTGTGATGGAATAGAATAAATTCCCCTCCTATGTTGTGCATGCAGAAGAATGCAGCCTTTTTCCCTTGTATGAGTGTGCTAGATGTATGCTTTGTATTGATCTTGTTCCTTTGATGCAACATTATGTGATGATAGATAATGTTTATAATGTTTGGCCCCTTATTTTAGAGAAATAAATAAGTATATTTATATGATTCCATTGTTTGAATTTCATAATTGACAACTGAAAGGCCGACCCAAAGTTTTAAAAGGTAACCAAGAAGTAAAAATAAACCCAAAATAGTAAGAAGAATATAAATAAGGTTAGGAGTGCCTAGGAGGGACAGAAATTACCTAGGCACTTCTTTCTTGGATGGGCATTAGTGTCTAAGACCATAAAAGATACATCAGCAAAGTACCGATAGAGTTGTAAGATATGTAAGGCCAATAAAAGTACAAGAGATAAAGAAAAAGTCCCAAAATAAGTTGTCAACCACTAGTTTTCTTTCTTAATAATCATGTATACATTAGCATGCTTTAGGACCTAGAAATGTACCCAAGTGCATATATTTTGTGTCTACAGACGTTTCCAGAATAAATTTAGATAAAGGGGTTGCAATTAGAGTTATGCCTGGGGATAAGGAGTGCAAGGATAAAGAAATTCAGAAGCTTGCAGAGGACTTGAGAGATGAGAAGAAGAGAATGGAAGATGCTTATAACATAGTGTCTGACATACTTTTCAGCATCACACACACATGCCCAGAGTTGGTAGACCAAGCCCAAGATGAGTATACTGTAGAGTTACATTACTTAGAGGACTTGGTTTGAATGATGTTGATGAAGAGAAAGATTGGGAAGACATTGACCACTGAAGAATTGGCCGAAAAGAAAGAAGAAGAATAAGGAGGAGTTTGAGAAGAAGATAGAAGAATACAATGCATTTATCACAGAGGTCAAGGGGGCTACAAATAAGGGAAAACTTGTATTCAACATCTATCAATATTTTGATCTAGTTCCTAGAATGCGTACCACATTCGAGGAGGTGGAGATAAAGAATATGCATGACATGATGAAGAACAATAAGGTCGATCATGAAAATGTCGTGGCAGAGGTCCTAGAGAAGAGGGAGCTCATAAAATCATTGAAGGATACACTTGCATAAAGGATCAAGGAGATCCACCTCATGTTATTGCACAAAATAGATGTACTAGAGGGTCTGACCGCAAATTTGGATGTGGTGGTGAAGGAATTGAAGGAAATAGTTTAAGATATGATCTGTGAGAAAGTATCTAGGTATTGTTGAAGTAGTGTTGGACATGGTTGTCAGAGATCTTAGTAGCTAGAAAAAAATTGGAGAATGTAATAAGCATATATTTTTCTAGAGCTCTTCTTACCATGGAAGGCCTAAGTTTTGATTATGCACACATATTATTTGATTCACTGGGTAAATCCAATATTCTTTATTCTTTGAATTCTTTTCATCATGCTTTCAACCATTATTAGATGAGAATTCATTGATTCAAATTTTTGAGGATGGACAATACTCCTAGTGTGGGGTAATGTTGGAGTGGATAAATGGCTAAGCATTATCCATGCATAAAGGATTGTGTGAAGGAAGATACACATGCAGACAGCAAGGAGTTGAGCAGAGTTAAGAATAAATGCACACAAGTACATATAGGAAAAAAATAATCACTATAGGTCATGTCAACACATGAAATCATGTGCGTGACTAGGAAAGATTAGTAGTTCAATGTGCGAGGATGCACACAATATACAAAGAAAGATCAGAGTGGGAGGGCTCACACATATGCACACAGAGTTGAGGATTTATCTGTTTTCCAGTAGAGAATAAAATTAGGAAAGAAAGCAAGATGATGCGACATGCAAGCTACATCCATAAATAGAAAAGAAAATGCAAGGAAATATAAGGATGGGGAATAAAATTTATCTATAATTTATAGGAATTAAAGCATGTTGAGGTTGAGCTATTGGTAGCTCGAACTAAGATAAAGCAGAATTATAAAGGAAAACAGTTTATTATTAGCACACCTATTATTAGGAAAAAACACATGTAAAAAGTGAAGGGAAATTCCCCACCATGTATAAATAGGTGATGCATTCGTGTAAGTAGAAAGATTTTCATGTGTGTCTTTGATGTGTGTGTAATAGAAGATCAATGCTAGAATATGTCATGATTGTGCATGGATCAACGCATGGATATAATGGAACTATGAATGTAATCAATGTATTTGTTATGTAATGAAAAGTGTTTATGATGGATAGTTTTATTTACTTCACAAATATTACTAGATTTGATTATTGTGTTATGGAAGTTCAAATACTTTTGATAATTGTATATGTTGATTGATTTCCTTATTATATGTGTCAATATTACTTGTTTTTTTATGATCTATCTTCATTCATGATATGATATATCTATGTATGTTATAACCACATCTTGATAAGCGTACAAAGGAGCAACCTAGTGATTATGCACGCTTTGTGTGAGCATTTAGAATTTGTCTAGATGAAGTGCCAATGTGCCAGACTAATTATTTGTTAACAAAAATACTACAATCTCTCAATTAAATCAACTTATATTTATAAATAATAAACATGTTCCAATAGCCAAATTTTATATCATAATATCAGTTGTACCAATTTTCAATTAATTTAATCATGCATTAATATTGCTTTAATTAAATCATTTTATGTCTATTAAATCACTAAATTTCATCATAATTTCACATAGATATAAATTTTTCCTCAACTAAATCCTAATTGACAATACTTTTAATAAAATCAATCTATTTCTATTAAGCCAACATATTTATATCCCAATGTATATCTTGTTATTAACTAAAACTTTATCTCTAACAAATCTACATTGTGATACAAAATTGATATCAAATTTTCATTGTGATACAAAATTAATATCAAACTTCATTATCTAGGTATTTAATCTTGTTCAAACCTACTCATCTAAATTTAACAACATAAAACTATAAATTAATAAACTTACCAAAAATAACTATGAATAGTTATTCTTATTACAAATATCAACACAAATACACATGGGTATACATAATCAAAGAAATGATACCATATTTTAAAATCAACTTGAATCACATCGTATCTTGTTAAGGTCATGATCATCATATTTTAAGTACAAAAACATAAGTAACTATATAACCTATAAATAATATAAACAAATAGACAAATTTAAAGTGGTCAATACTTATTTGAATAATGAATTTATCATGGAATGATTGATAATTTAAGAATAAAATAGAAATAAGGATATCATTTAAATAAAAAAACATATATAAAATAAAAATTAACTTACATAATCATTTACCAAAGGCTTATTAAGGGTTTTTTTATATACGGGGTACACTTATATATCTCATAATACATGATATACCCATACAAATGAAATAATTTTATTCCATAATTTCTAAAAGGTGGCAATAGTTCAATTAAAAACCTAATTTCATGGAATGTAGATCAAGAAAGGGTCTCCATAAGGTGGACATTCAGATTAAAGTGTATGAATTTAAATATATGTAATATATGTCGAGAGGTATAGTTTGAAATTAACTTATGTCACACGTCTAAAATAGGTGCCTCGTGAACATTACCTCTCAGCATATTTTACATATATAGATTTAAATAATCATAAAACATGGTATGTAAAATATGTAGAGAGGTAATGTTCACGAGGTGCCTATTTCAGATGTGTGACATAAGTTCCATTCAAACTATACCTTTACGAATATATTGCATATATTTATATAATATGTATGCTAGTTTACATACCATGTTTCTATTTATGTTTATATAAATCTATGTATGTAAAATATGACAAGAGGCAATGTTCACGAGGCACCTATTTCATATGTGTGGCATAATTTCCTTTCGAGCTATACCTCTCGACATATATTACATATATTTATATAATGTAGGTATGCTAGTAGCAACCGCGGGAGTTGTATTATATAGAAAATGATACCAAAAATAAAGTCGGGACAAATGACAAAATCATATAATGAAATGTGTATTACATTGGGGACATTATTTATACTCCAAGGAATTCATCCTTTCTTCCTCTGCCTTCCATTTCAAAATTATTTTTCCCTTGTTCATCTATTTAACAATATTTGCATCTATCCAAAGATAGGATGTTAAGATAACCCTAATCATGTACGATAACGATGGTGATGATAATGGAAGATAACAATGACCATGACTATGAAGATGAAAATCATGATCATGATTAGACGATGATTATGTCAAAAATCACAATATTAACACTCACCCTAAACAACACAAAAACAAAAATTTTACACATTAAACTCTAAACATGTATGATAACGATGGTGATGATAATGATGGTGACGATAATGATGATGACTAAAGATGATGATGGCCATGACTGAAAAGATGACAATCAAGATCATGATGTAACGATGATTATAATATTTAATTTATTTACAAATTCACATAATAATATCAATAATACTAATAAGATTAATATTCATGATGATGATGGTGAAGGTGTTGATTAGGGTGGTGCTGATGGTGGTGAAATACTGACAATGATAACAACAACAAAAATGATGGTGATAACAATGACAAAGATGACAATTATGCCACAATTCATAAATCTTCATCCCTAAACATGTAAACTAACAATGGTGACGATAATGATGATGATCGTAGATGAAAATGATCATGATTGTAATGATTATTACAAATGGAAATGACCATGACTATGATGATGAAAATCACGATCATGATCTGACGATGATTATATCGACAATGAAAATACTAATGTTGACTTTGATGATGATAAATGTGAGAATTCTGATGAAGACAATGGTGATTACAATTGCGACGGTGACGATAAAGACAACGACAATTATGGTGATGATTAATATGAAAAAAACCATGATGATAATGATGATTACGATAACCAAAATTTGTAAACCTTTAACACAAATCATGTATGATAACGATGGAAAATGATAATGACCGTGACTGTGAAGATGAAAATCATGATCATGATCATTCGATGATAAACATGACCATGCCATTGATGATAATGAAAACGAAAATGATGAAGAATATGTTGATGGAGAAAATTGTGATGATGATGACATGGACAACAATGAGGATGATGGTGATGATTAAGATGACAATGATGATGACAACGGTGACAATGTCGATGATGATGACTGACAAAAAAAAATTATATCTCATAAATGATAATGTTTCAAACCTTAAAATATCATTAGATCCTTAAAAAACTAATGTGACATTCACAATATTAACAATCATCCCAAACAACAACAAAAACTTGTACAAAACAACAATTTTTAAACTTTAAACTCTAAACATGTACGATAACAATGGTGACGATAATGACCATGATTGTAAAGATGAAAATCACGATCACAATCTGAAGATGATTATATCAACCATGAGAATCATGACGATGACTATGATGACTATGAAAATTAAAATCGTGACAAATACGACGATGATTACAATTGTGAAAATGATGATAAGGACAACAAGGATGATGGTGATGATTAAGATGAAAATAACCAATAAATTTTAAACCTTTAACCCTAATCATGTACAATAATGGTGGAAAATGATAATGATCGTGACTATGAAGATGACAATTATGACCATGGCATTAATGATAGAGAAAATGAAAACAATGAAGAAGACACTATTTAAGAAGAGTGTGATGATGATGACAAGGACAACAGTGAGGATGACGGTGACAGTTATGATGATAATGATAATGATGATAGTGAAAATGTCGATTAAGATGACAACAAAAATGATAACGATGAAAATGATATATCATAAATGACAACATGTCAAACCTTAAAATCTAATTGGATCCTTAAAAAACTGATGTGATATTCACAATATTAGCACTCCTCTCAAGTGACACAAAAACTTGTACAAAACAACAATTTTTAAACCTTAAAATCTAAACATGTATGATAAAAATGATGATGATAATGATGATGATGACATATGAAAATTATAATACATGTAAAGATGACAATCAATATCATGATCTTTCAATGATTGTAATATTTAATTTATTTACAAATTCACATGATAATGTCAATAATAAAATAAGATTGAATAAATTCGCGATTATGATGATGGAAAATAATTTTATGGTGGTGGTGTTAATGGTGGTGATAATTATGATGAGTATGATGATGAAAATGATGATAATGATGGTGATGCCAATGAAAAAGATGATAAGTATGCCACAATTTATACACCTTAAACCTTAAACTTCCTCAATAACGATGGTGACGATAATGATGATGATGAAAGATGAAAATAAAAATGAATGTGAAGATGAAAATCAAGATCATGATCTAATGATGATTATATCGATGATGAAAATCAATATCATGATCTAATTATGAATATATCGATGATGAAAATCATAATGACTCAAATAACTTATTGTTGTGTCTAGGTTTCTCCTTACTGCGTCTTCGGCTACCCCTGTTGCAATTAAATCTTAGGAAGCTAGATCGTTCGGTGATAATGTTAAAGATCCTCTGAAAATCATTCCATCATGTGATTGAAGATGATCCACATCTAAACATCTCAAAGGATGTGGTTATTCAAGCCAAGATTATATTCAAATGTTCATTTGTTGGAAGGTTTGCAAGCCTTTGACCAAATATCAACTTTGTAAGAGAATGGCGCAAGAGGAAATGAGCTTGAAATATTGAAGTAAGGACACTTAGCAAGGATAGATTCCTTTTATGCTCCCAAGAATATGTGGACTAACAAAGGGTGCTTCTGGGAGGACCATGGTTTTATGGGAAATATGCTCTTAGCATTTTTCGTTGATGCCCATGGCTGAAATTGGATTATAAGTTTCTGAAAATACCGGTGTGGATCCAAAAACCTGATCTACCCTTGGAGTTTTGGGAACCTAATGTTTTCTTTAGCATGGGTAGATCCATGGATGTGTTTATTGTTGTAGATCCAGTGATGAAAGGAAGATCAAGACTGGTCTTTTCTCATATGTGCATCAATGTTCCAATGGGTGCTAAGGTGCCAAATTGAAATTTCTTGAACACTTCAAAACAACAAATGCGAACAAGAGATAGTCTTCAAGAAGTTGCAGATATATTTGAAAAATGTCAAAAATTTAGTTATGACGCCATGTTGTGCTACTGGGGTATTCGGTCAACTCAGATAGTGGATGATATTTGTGAGGATCTCTGTAAACATGTAGCCCAGTTTAATGATAATTTTTTCTGAGGAGGATTCGAGCGTGGGAGAATACAATGATGAGGAGGAAGGAAAAATCATTGCATGTACACTGGAGGAGACACAAAAAAAGGTAAATGTGATGACCGAGAAACATTTTGGGTATGTGGGCACAGTGGGGAGTAGTGCTGAAGTTGCGAAGGGGGTGCAAGGAGACGAATTGGGCCGATCCGACGTGGAAAAGTCATTTATTCGAGGTGGACAGGGGGGTCAAGTGGGCATATATTATTATTATTATTTATAAAAATTAAAAAACTCTTTTTATTAAATTTATATTATTATTATAGTAACAGTAATAGTAATAGGCATCATAAACGTCATCCTTATCATCATGGTTATCTTGATCTTAATCATGGTCATCATCATTATTTTCCTCATCCTCATCATCATGATCGTCATTATCTTCGACGTGGTTTTCATTTCATCGTAATATTATTCATTTTAATCATTTTCATGATTGATTTAATCATCTTCACCATTATCATCATCATTATGATCATCATCTTCTTGGTCAAGGTCATTCATATCGTCGTCAAGATCATCATCATCTTTGACGTAGTTATCATTTCATCGTAATATTAGTCATTTTCATCATTATTATGATTGATTTAATCATCTTCACCATTATCATCATCATTTTGATTTCCATCATCCTAGTCAAGTTCATTCTCCTCATCATTGAGATTGTCATCATCTTTGACGTGGTTTTCATTTCATCATAATATTATTCATTTTGATAATTGTCATAATCAATTTAATCATCTTCACCATTATCATCATCATTTTGATTGGCATCTTCTTGGTCATGGTCATTCTCCTCTGCCATCGTCACATCATTGTCATCAATTATGTAATATTAATTTTATTTACTTAATATTATTAAATTATAAACCATATACAATATAAATTATTAACACTATATTATTATTATTATATTAACAATAATAGTAATACACATCATAAATGTCATATTTATCATCATGTTTATCTTCATCTTAATCATGGTCATCGTCATTGTTGTCACCATCCTCTTTGTCATGATCGTCATCATCTTCAACATGGTTGTCATTTCATCATAATCTTAGTCATTTTCATCATTGTCATGTTCACAAGGTGCCTATTTCAGATGTGTGACATAACTTCCTTTCAAACAATACCTCTAGGCATATATTACATATATTTATATAATATAGGTATACTAGTAGCAACCACAAGAGTTGCATTATACAAAAAATGATACCAAAAATAAAGTATGGACGAATGAAAAAATCATATCATGAAATGTGTATTACATAGGGGACATTATTTATACTCCAAGGACTTCATCCTTTCTTCCTCTTCCTTCCATTTCAAAAGTATTTATCCCTTGTTCATCTATTTACAAGACTTGTATCTATCCAAAGATAGGATGTTAAGATAACATTACTCATGTACGATAATGATTGTGAGGATAATAATGATAATGGAAGATGAAAATCATGATCAGGATTAGACGATGACTATATTGACAATCACAATATTAGCACTCACCCTAAACAACACAAAAACACAATTTTTAAACATTAAATTCTAAACATGTAAGATAACAATGGTGATGATAATGATGATGACGATGAAAGATGACAATGACCATGACTGCAAAGATGGCAATCACAATCATAATCTAACGATGATTATAATATTTAATTTATTTACAAATTCACATAATAATATCAATAATATTAATAAGATTAATATTAATGATGATGATGATGATGGAAAATACATTGATCAGAGTGGTGTTATTTTTGGTGATATAATAATGATGAAAACAACGACAAAATTGATGGTAATGATGATGAGAAAGATGAAAACTATGCCACAATTCATAAATCTTAATCCCTAAACATGGAAGCTAATGATGGTGAATATAATTATGATGATGATGGTTGATGGAAATGACCATGACTGTAATGATGATGGAAGATGACAATGACCATGATGATGATGATGAAAATCGTGATCACGATCTGACGATTATTATATCAATGATGACAATCATGATGATGAATTTGATGATGATAAAAATGAAAATGAGGATGAAGACAATGATGATTACAATTGTGAAAATGATGATAAGGACAATGAGGATGATGGTGATGATTGATATGAAAAAAACCATGATGATAATGATGATGACAATAACCAAAATTTGTAAACCTTTAACCCTAATTGTGTACGATATCGATGGAAAATGATAATGACCATGTCTGTGAAGATGACAATCACAATCACAATCATTCGATGACAAACATGACCATGCCATTGATGATAATGAAAATTAAAATGATGAAGAAGATGATGATGGAGAAAATTGTGATGATGATGATATGGACAACAATGAGGATGATGGTGATGATTAAGATGACAATGATGACGACAATGGTGACAATGTCAATGATGATGATGAAAAAAAAATGATAAAAATGAAAATGATATCTCATAAATGATAAATTTTCAAACCTTAAAATCTCATTGGATCCCTAAAAACCTGATGTGACATTCAGAATATTAGCACTCATCCCAAACAACAAAAAAACTTGTACAAAACAACAATTTTTAAACCTTAATTCTAAATATGTACGATAACAATGGTGATAATAATGATGATGATGACAGATGAAAATGACCATGACTATGAAGATGACAATCAAAATCGTGATCTAACGATGATTATATCAATGATGAAAATCATGATGATGACTATGATGATGATGAAAATGAAAATCACGACAAAGATGATGATGATTACAATTGTGATGATGATGATAAGGACAACGAGGATGATGGTGATGATTAAGATGACAATAACCATGATGATAACGATGATGACAATAACCAAAATTTGTAAAATATTAACCCTAATCATGGACGTTAATGATGGAAAATGATAATAATTGTGACTGTGAAGATGAAAATTATGATCACGATCAATCGATGACAAAAGTAACCTTGACATTGATGATAGTTAAAATGAAAACAATGAAGAAGACACTGATGTATAAAATTTTGATGATGACTACAAGGAAAACATTGAGGATGATGGTGATGGTTAAGATGACAATGATGACGACGAAAGTGACAATGTCGATGACGATGAAAACAAAAATGTGAATGATGAAAATTATATATCATAAATGATAACATGTCAAACCTTAAAATCTCATTGGATCCCTAAAAAAATGATGTGACATTCACAATATTAGCACTCCTCCTAAGCAACACAAAAACTTATACAAAAAAAACAACAAATTAAACCTTAAACTCTAACCATGTATGATAACAATGGTGATGATAATGATCATGATGACATATGAAAATGACCATGATGGTGAAGATGACTAGTAATATCATGATCTGTCAATGATTGTAATATTTAGTTTATTTACAAATTCAAATAATAATATCAATAACTAAAATAAAATTAATAAATTCATAATGATGATGATGACAGAAAATATGTTGATGGTGGTGGTGTTAATGGTGGTGATAATGATGATGAGGATGATGATGACAACAACTATAATGATACTGATGACGATGAAAAATATTACAACTATGCCACAATTTATAAACATTAAACCCTAAACATGCATGATAACGATGATGATGGAAGATGAAAATGACAATGAATGTGAAGATGAAAATCACGATCATGATTTGATGATAATTATATCAACGATGAAAATCATGATGATGACTATGATGAATCAAACTACTTAATATTGCGTCTATTGCTCCCCACTACGTCTTTGACTACCCCTACTACAGCTATATCTTAGGTAGCTAGATTGTTCGGCATTGATGTTAGATATCCTCTTAAACTTATTCCATCATCAGTTGAAGATGATTCACATATGGAGATCCCAGAGTATGTGGTGAGTCAAGCCAAGAGTATATTCAAATGTGCAACTGTTGGAAGGTTTGGAGGCCTTTGACCAAATATCAACTTTGTAAGAGAATGGTGCAAGAGGAAATGGGCCTGCCAACTTGAAGTGAGGGAATATGGGGGGATATATTCCTTTTATGCTTTTAAGAAGATGTGGAATTACAAAGGTTTCTTCTGGGAAGACCATGGTTTTATGGGAAAATTGCTCTCATCATTTGTCGTTGGTGCCTAAGGCTAAAATCAGATTATAAGTTTTTGAAACTACCGATGTAGATCCGAATTCCTACTCTAGCCTTGGAGTTATGGGAACCTGAGGTGTTATTTAGCATGACTAGATCCATGGGTGTTTTTATTTTTTTAGACCCAGTGACGAAAGAAAGATTAAGACTGGTCTTTTCCTAGATGTCCATCAATGTGCCTGTGGGTGCTAAGGTGCCAAATGAAATTTTCCTGAACACTCCAAACCACAAATGTGAACAAGAGATAGACTTTGAGAACTCACAGATTATATGTGAAAAATGTTGGAAAGTCAGTTATGATGCCACGTTATGCTACTGGGGTATTCAGTCAACTCAGACAGTGGATGATATTTGTGAGGATCTTTGCAAACTTGTAGCCCAGTTTCATGATTATTCGTCCTAGGAGGAGTCGAGCGTGGGTGAATACGATAAGGAGGAAGGAAAAAATGTTGTGTGCACACTAGAGGAGACATAAAAAAAGGCAAACATGTTGACCGAGAAGCATTGTGGGTGTGTGGGCACGGTGGGGAGTGGCACCAGAGTTGCAAAGGGGGTGCAAGGATTCACCTTTGGTTGATCCAACGTGGACAAGTCATTTGGTCAAGGTGGACAGAGGGTCAAGTGGGCATATATTATTATTATGATTTATAAAAAATAAAAAAACTCTTATTATTAACACTATATTATTATTATTATTATATTAACAGTAATAGTAATAGGCATCATAAACATCATGGTTATCTTGATCTTAATCACGGTCATCGTCATTGTTGTCCTCATCCTCGTCATCATGATCGTCATCATCTTCGACATGGTTTTAATTTCATTGTAATCTTATTCATTTTCATCATTGTCATGATCGATTTAATCATCTTCACCATTATTATCATCATTATGATCGCTATCTTCCTAGACATGGTCATTCTCCTCATCATCAAGATCGTCATCGTCTTCGAGCGTGGTTATCATTTCATCGTAATCTTAGTCATTTTCATCATTGTCATGATCGATTTAATCATCTTCACCATTATCATCATCATTTTGATCACCATTTTCTTGGTCATGGTCATTCTCCTACACCATCATCACATCATTGTCATCAATTATGTAATATTAATCTTATTTACTTAATATTATTAAATTATAAACCATATACAATGTAAATTATTAATGCTATATTATTATTATTATTATTATTATTATTATTATATTAATTTTAATAGTAATAAGCATAATGAACATCATCGTTATCAGCATGGTTATCTTCGTCTTAATCATGGTCATCATCATTGTTGTCCTCATCCTCATTGTCATGATCGTCATCGTCTTCGACGTGGTTGTCATTTCATCGTAGTCTTAGTCATTTTCATCATTGTCATGATAGATTTAATCATCTTCACCATTATCATTATCATTATGTTCACCATCTTCCTCGGTCATGGTCCTTCTCCTCCGCCATCATCACATCATTGTCATCAATTATGTAATATTAATTTTATTTACTTAATATTTATTAAATTATAAACCATATATAATATAAATTTTAATTAATTATTTTAATTTATCTATATATTCACCTCATAAATACTATTTTAAACTTATTACTTAATTAAGTAATTTATTTAAAAGTTAGGGCCCTACAAATATAATAATTTAGGTTTTCCCCTATATAACTTTCTTATGTAATTTTTTAAAAGTGATATTATATTATATAATTTATTTAAAAGTGAGGCCCCTATAAATATAATATTTTAAATGATAATATATAATATAAAATTTAATTTATATTATAATTTATTATTTTAATTATTAATATATAATATTAATTTTTTTACTTAATATTATTAAATTATAAACCATATATAATATAAATGATAATATATAATATAAATTTATCTATATACTCACCTCCTAAATAATATGTTAAACTTATTTACTTAATTAAATAATTTAGGTATCGAAGTAATTTTTCTTGTTATATTATATAATTTATTTAAAAGTGAGGGCCCTATAAATATAATATTTTAGGGTTTCCCCTATATAGTTTTCTTATGTAATTATTTAAAAGCGATATTATATTATATAATTTATTTAAAAGTGAGGGCCCCTATAAATATAATATTTTAGATTTTCCCCTATATAATTTTCTTATGTAATTATTTAAAAGCGAGACCCCTATAAATATAATATTTTAGGTTTTTTATGTAATGTGTGAGCCTTATTTTGTTTTTTGTTTTTTTGTTTTTCAATAATTTATTTTTTATTTTCCCGTAATTTTTTGTTTTTATATCAGGGATTGCATGGGAATGACATCAGACACTTTCACAACATATATACAAATGTATATGCCTCTCAACATAATTAAATTCATATTTTTTAATAAATTAATATTTTACTTGATTGAATTGAGATATTTGGCATTGTTGTTGCTAATATTTTTCATATTCTTCTTGTTAACCAAGTCTAATTTCATTAAAAACCCTTTAGCATTACAAGGGATTTGATATAGATCCTAGGGATCTGAATGGACTTCGATACTTGGATCACCTTCTCCACTTGCTTGTTAAGTACATCAAATTTTTCCTCTAAACTGACCCAATCATGAATATTCACAATATTTTTTATCTAATCAAAATTAGAGTTCATTTTCTCAAATGTCTTTGTCTTTTGTAGATCAATATACTTGTTAGTGCTCCATTTTAGGTAGTAAATAATTATGTTAATTTAGTGTTTATTACAGTAAGAAAATATATTATAATAGAATTTTTAAAACCAACTTATGAATATAGGATAATTAGTGGTTGGGTTGTTGAGCCAACCCAATATTTTGAATATGGTGTGATTTGTTGTTGAGTCTCCTTGAAAATAGGAACTCACAATAACTATATATTTGTAATGTTGGTTTGAATAGGAAAAATCTAACAATTTCTATATTATTCCTTACTGTAACTCTCTGACCAAACTCATCATTTGGTATTATAGCGATAATTCTAACCCATATAATTGAGATAAATAGGTTCAAGGTGAGAGTCTTTTGAAGAAATAGTTTAGGATTATTATGATCTACTGTGTACTGAAGCGGGTTTCCTCTTTGGGTGCAAGAAGCTTAAAATCAGTCACAGGGCATTTGAATTTCCTATCTTGTGAGTTATTTTGGTATCATGTCAAATCTAGTGAATATCCTTTGACAGACTGTGTGGAATATTGTTGAGAAGTTTGCAGCCGATCTGGGAGACAATCTTCCAACAAAATTTTGACCATGTTACATTTGATTTCTCACGTCTCGGCCCAATTCTGTCAAAAAGTTTTCAAGGTGAGCTGGTAGAAGAATCCATCATAAATGTGTGTTAGATCAACAACTTGATAGAAATCAATCCTAGCCCTCCTAAAATCAACCTCGGTTCTACTCTGTTGGACGCGAGCTCATCTCAATTTTGCATTGGTTTCATATTGAATTCAAAAACATATTCTACAAACTATTGGATTTGATAGTATTCATTGCAAAATCACCTCGAACCATATAACATGTAAGGTCTAATTTAAATTGGTATTTTTTTTATCAAAGTAGTTGGTCATGCAAATAATAAGGTTGTTTATGGGTTTTAAGTAGGGTTCTATGGAGGGGTTTGCTGCTCCTATTTTTATTCAACATATGTTTCCATGATAAAATAAATTTAGGGAACTAAGAAATTTTAGAATCTTTTTGTAAAAACAAGGAGCGCCATTTTTTTAAGAGGAGAGTTTAAGGGGATGGTAAAAAGGGGGCTAAAATTTTTCCCCTCCCACTTCTATTTTGTCGAAACCTATTATGCCAAATTTCAATTTATAAATGAGCAGATTTGATTTATAATTTTATTGTAAATTAAAATATAACATTTTTAAATATCTTTCCTAAAACTCGCAGCATACTATAAAAAAAAATTACACTTCCAGCTAAGAAAATTTATTCCTAAAATTACTCTCCACACTAGCTAAGAAAATTTAGGAGCCCCCTCCGATGGGACCACTTCCTTAAAGTGTAGAAGTATTTATAGTGTGTCACTTGTCATATGGTTGGCAAAACCAAATTTCAAAAGTCTTTAAGTATTTAATACATCTTTAGTGGTGTGTTTAGGGTTGTGTTTAGGGTTTAAAATCATTTCTTTAAGTTTATTAGGTAGTTATAATTATGTTCAAAAAGTAATTTTTTTAATGTGTCACTTTGTACAAGTTAAATTATTCCTTAAAGAGGAATAATTTATATTAAATAGATTATGTTTAAAATAATAATTTTTTAAAGAAAGTATATGGAAAAATAGAATTATTGTTATACTTTATCTTGGATTATTAGGTATTTGTTTTAGTCATGTTAATGACATCATATGTCAAAAACAATTCAAATGGATAAGTTGAGTCCTATTGAAAAGTTTGAAGCCAAATATTTCCATACATGGTGTTACGCCCTAAACCCTAGGTCATATGTGGGATATGGATAGCCGACATGTGGCTAAAATAATATCTTATTATGTCATATATCATATTTATTTATTCTTTCATATGCTTAGTGGGTTGGCCTTAGGGATCTAGGTAGTATAGTTGGGTATATATGGGAGTTAGAGAGTATGATATTATCATCATATTGAGCACTTGAGTCTTATTGTATAGTTTAGAGGTTTCCCTCTCAAAGTGGCTAAGTCATTTAACTTGCATATTGTGACCATTTCTCTATATTTTGGTGTTTTTTTTTGTTCTATTGTTGTTTATATTCAAATCTATCTAAGTAATTTCATTACAAGTGGTATCAGAGTTGCGATCTCAGTAAAAATTAGTTTAAAACCCCTAATTTTTTGGTTCGGTCATAAATTGTGAATAGTTGCAAATTTCTTAGCCAAATTCTCACAGAAGTGGAGATACATGAAGTAGTATTCCCAAATAATTTCAGGATTGTTTGATATATTTTTCAAAATTTATTTCCATTTTAGGATTTTCCCTAATTTCGCTCCACAAGCCATAATTTTTTAGAAATTTTCAAAGTTATTTACATTTTTGGAAAGCTCTAAAAAATAAAAACGAGTATATTCTCTGTAATTTTTGAATTGAGGAAATAATTGATAAATTAGATACTTAAATATTGATTAAAGGAGTTTTAATTTTTGTGCATCATGGGGATGATGTTTTATGGAAAGAGTGAGGTGGATGCTAGAGAATGGCGGGTCAAATTTAAGAAGTTTTTTTTCATCTACATAGGCATGGTTTTTATTTTCATTTTGGCTTGATAGTCTAGCAAAAGGTGGGTCTCTTAATTTAATCTTGAGTGCTCAGATTAGTCTTGGGAGGAAATGGAACAAGTTTTCTTTCCTAGGTGGATTAAAGAAGAAGTAGGAGTAGAAGGAGAAGAAGGAAGAGGAGGAGAGAAAGAAGAGGGAGGAGGAGAAGGAAGAGGAGGAAGAAGAAGAAGAGGAAGAAGAGGATCAAGTTAAATAAAAAATAGAGGTTAAGATTTCAGATAGTGTAGCTCTAAATAGGGAAGCTTCAAAATTTCCATTTGAAGAGTACACCCATCAAAAAATATAAATGAAGTTCAAGTGGATGGTAAGAAGATTTTTTATTGTAAAATTCAAGCTCTCTTGTCTTAAAGAGAGTTCTCCACCTTCACATACCTGACACAATTTTGGATTTTGGAATGTCATTGCAAAAAATGTTTTAGCTCATATAGAGTTACTTGTGTCAGATAAAGAAGGCAAAATTAGTTTGGATCATGAGGAAATTATTCATATACACATTAAGATGATTAAGAGGAGAGTAATTATTGAGTATTTAATCAAGTGGAAGAATCGTGATAGTTCAGAGGAAATATGGGAGGAGGAATATTTTTGTACCAACGTCTAGAGATTAGCGACATTGAGGACTATACTTGTGGTAAAAAAAACCTCCAAAAAGTGTCAAGCACACACACACACACACACACACACACACACACACACACACACACACACACACACACACACACACACACACACACACTTGTTATTAAATTTGTCCATCTCTAGTTGATCCAAGTATTGTGTTCATTTAAGAGTCCTATAAAATTAAACATTATACCCTTGTAAATACTATATAAAATATTTGCAAGTGAAAAATAGAAATTAAACATTATAAATTACCTGGCATGGTTGGAGAAGTGACCATACGACTTTGTGAATGAGACTGATTTTAATCTACACCATCAAAATTGGAATTTGTTGCAAATAAAAAATGTACAAATATTAAAACACTTTAACACTTACAAAATAGATAGCTTGTTAGTGATTCCTACTAGTATCTTACTTATAAATAATGATAAAAATACATGTTAAAATTTTTGGAGGGAAAGGTGGTGGTGGAGGTCTTGAACCCCTAGCTATTTTCTGTTGAGTAAATCAAACTAGGTTCAATTCCTCTGAATCCATATCAGAATCACCAGAAACCTCTGGAGGGGCTTTACCCCAAAAAATAACCTCCTTGTGAGATATTGCAGCTACAATTCTTCTTTACACAATATAAATTATTGTTATTATTGCATTCAAAAATAATTAATTGTTACATGTTTTTCTTCAACTAAAAGACCTATCCATAGCCATTGTTCATTTATTGTATTCATAATTTATCAGTTATGTAATTGGTGGAAAGCTTCTTGATATAAAGCAAGAAGATAATTGGTATAAGAAAATACAGTCTTCAATTTATCAGATGCATTGATATTGGAACAGGCATTTTTGACATCTATTTTAATTCGATTAGACTAATACGTGCACCAATCAAATTTTTTCCCTACCAGTGTCCATGATAATTATTAAACTCCCTAATGTGAAATGTCGACAAATCTACCTTGTAACACAATCCTAGATTGAAAGAGTGATATCATTGTAAGAAATAAATTATGCATAACATCCTATATAACAAGGCCTCTTTTCAAACGATTAACTGCAGCTACAACAACACACAAGAAAAGTTAGATGCTTAGATAGTCAGCTAGTATTAAGAAAGTAAATAATTTAAAAATTAAATTAAATTTACCATCAACCTACACATTGTAATGATATTCCAAATATTTTTTATTTGCATCAGTTAAGATAGACTTTATAGTCACGGCCATCTAGTTTGGATATGGTAAACCAGTTAATCGATGAATGTCTTTGGGCTCCATGCTGAAGGAAAATCTACGATCCATTAGAGGTATGGAAAAATTTCCATCTGTTGGGTTGTAATAATTGATTAGGTAATCGATGACATGAGTTTTTATTTTAAATTGAGGCATGTTGACAAGCCCCATGAATTGTGTTTTGTGCATCCAGTAGTTAGGTGTATCTTTGAGTTTCGTTAGTGCAGTGATTTGAGGATCACATGAGATTTTGGTACTACAATTTAAGGCTAGGAGTATCTATGGAACTAGCCATTGTGGAAAGATTTGTTGTAAAGCTACATGAGAGGAAGGGGCTAGATGGTGGGTTAAGACTCAAGTTGCATGTTGGTTGTGGGTTAAGACATGAGAATATTGGAGTGGAGAGAACTAGAATTTTGTATATTTGTAAAAGTTTTGGGTTAAAAGAAAAGAAATGAACCTCGTAGTGATATATATAGGGTGACGACACTTGGAGACAAAAGATAGGTGGAGATTTTTGAGGCAACACATACTTGAAGAAATTCGTTTAGTAGATGATCACCATGACTAAATAAAGAGATAGTGCAAGACACATGATGACCACCTGCGCTAAGAGCATCTAACCATATCAACAATGACCATGAAGAAATGGAAATTGCATACATGAAAGAGATGCACATTTCTTTCTAGGTGAGAAGGCCATGAAAGAGATGATAATGAAAAGAGATATACTTCTGTATATGGATGAGATGGTTGTAGAAGAAAATCATCAAATACATCGTTATCTAACTTAGAGAGACAACCACGGTATAGACACACATCTATACCTGAGAGACGTTCGTACAGCAGACGGTCATCTAGCACAACCATGTGTAATGTTGCATAGACATCTATACAACATTTTTCTAACTTTCTCTGTTGGCCGAATGTCTAACTGGAATCCAACAAACTTTTGAAATCACGGAAATCTTCAGCATTTTGAATCACATTTTCCATGAAACATCTTTTTGAATATTTGTCATTTTTTTGAAATTCAATTTCAAAGATTCGCCAAAAAAAATATAATTTTTTTAAAGGGGTTCTTAAAATGAACCATGGGGGTAGAATATTGAGAAAAAAAATCAGTCCTCCATATCTCCAAAAATCAACCACCTCATCATGCAAAAAATTCCTTGGATGAATGTAGATTTTTTTAGTAACATTTATTCCAAGTTTGAAATGATTTCACCTACCAGATCACCGAGAAAATACAAAATTCTTCAAAGACTGTTGACTGGACAAAATCTTACCTAAGTGTTAGAGGCACGTAAGTAAGGGGTGCGCAGAACTAGGGTGCGTAGGTGTGTGCAGAAGATCAGCGGATAAAGGGTGTGCCGAGGAGAAGTCATATTTTGGGACTTAGCCATTTTGAGGCGCATAAGTAAGGGGTGCACAGAACTAGGGTGCGTAGGTGTGTACAGAAGATCAGCGGATAAAGGGTGTGCTGAGGAGAAGTCAGATTTCGGGACTTAGCCATTTTGCATGTTACGGGCTAAGAATAGGATTGAGTATCAAGCATGCATTGGATAAGAAAAAGGAAGACTTGTGGATGAAGCAATGGCTATTTTTGGGAGCAAGTGGAAGATCAAGCGTCATGCAAAGTTTGAGCTAATAATAGGATTATATCTAGAGTTAATTATAGGTCATCTATTATTAGGAGAAGCTTGCATGCTTCCTTAGTTGCTTTTGTAGTGGCGCATCGTTTTTTTGAGCATGCAACCTATTTTAACAGTGCATGAGTAGTGAAGGGAAAATCATCACTACCTATATGTATGTATGTATGTATGTATGTATGTACGTATGTATGTATGTACGTATGTACGTATATATATATATATATATATTGATTTGCACAGTTTAGAGGAATCATTACACACTGCATTGTTACATATTTATGTTGTTGGTATTATTTTGCGTGCATGACTTTGTGATGATAACTATGATGTATTCAGCTATGGGTTTTTTTATAACTTAATATAATGGATCGTTGTGGATGGATATTTTTTTATTGATGTCTCTATTATTGGTTATTGTATGGTAAATCTAATCTTTGTCTATGTCTAATTCATTATGCACTATGGTTGTGATCTTATTCTTATTATGTTTTGCCTTTAATTACTTGTTATGGATATGGAATACTTATATGATCATTATAGCATCTTAACAAAGTTGGTATAAAAGAGGTACCTGGTACCTTTTCATGCTTCAGGTGAGTGCTCAGAACTGACTGAGTGATGGGCTAGTGCATCTAGGGTTTGAGTAAGAAAAATAGACTACATTTTGGTTCCATTGTCGGGACCTATTTTCAAGTTGTTCCATGATGAAGATATATTGGTTGACTTTGAATAACATTGAGAATTGGGTTGTGGACTTAGAAGACCAGTTTTAACATAGATATAACACCGGACCTGATTTTCATGCTCGCGTGTGGGTTGAATAACATTTGTATCATGAACTTTATGAGATGTTATTGTTTCATTTCCCTATAGAGTTGTACGAGTGGATGGTAGCATATGTATCAAATTATAATTGGAGGTATAGAACAATTTTTTGGACACAAGAAGATTACCATACCCTGTATGATGTTAATGTGACTTGGACACGTACTGTAGATCATTTTTGGAGTGGTGTTTTTCATAGCTATACATTGGATTACATTGTTTCTAGTTATTCCTATCCATAGGTTGTTGAGTTTCATTTCTTGTGTGAACGGGCAAAGGATCTTATTTGCATGATATTCCTTTAGCGATTAACCTCTTGTTGGTAACTTTGGATTTGGAAGAACAACCTATGACTAGCTAAACCTCCACCGTGCATGGGGGCACGAGAAGTTTTGATGAAAGATGGTAGACCTTACGGTAGAAAATGAAAGAGAGGAAATACAACATAAGTATAATGAAGCGTGGGAGAGGGAATTAACGAAGAAGCGGGATATTGAGGAGTCTATGGAGTTGTGGAGGATGATGTCTCATGAAGGATTTGAAGCTCATGTGGAAGACATGGAGTTGGAGAATCAGGCTCTCCCCCACTTAGGAAATCATACAAAATAATCCCCTTCAGCTTCAGATGAGAGCGTGTTAGAATAAGAGAGAATAAGGACCGTAGGCATGCATCTTATCCCACTGGTGGCCTTGCCCTTGCACTTGGTGTTCCAATTCCTAAAACGTTTATTCAAAAATATGATAGTGTTGGTGATAAAGTAGCGATATGTAGCTTTCATTTTCTAGTGAGTACATAATTTCATTAGAATAAAAATTCATAAATGGATGTGTCGACATCTTCTTTTTCTTGTGGCCCTATTGGTGGTATATTTTTCAATGCATCATCAAGACAAAGCATGGGTGCACAGAACATTGGTAATACGTCTTGAAGTATCATAATTTCGTAGACTATGGGAGTTAATTTAGTACAATAGTTGGAATACATATTATCTCATCCTCTGGTCTGGTACCTTCTACAAGAGGTGGATTAGGAAGATCTGGAGGCTTAGGATCTAGTGGATTAGGTGGCTCTAGGGGTGGATGGAATACTAGAGATAATACAAGTTTTGGATCTAGTGAGCACGGTCTGCACCAGTCACAACAAGTTTATTATAATATGTCTCTTCCCCTACCAGAGCAAAAATGCATTGAGGATGCAATGAAGCATGTGCACATGTGTGATACACTATGGCACGCTAAGGGAATCATAGCTCCTAAGCATAAGGAAATTTAGTTTGCTATTACTTTACAATGGCGCATGCATAACTGGTACATGAAGTATGATCCAAACCAGACTATTGTAGACTACAACGTGTTGCATGATGATTTCTTGTCTAAGTTTCATATATTTGAGTTTTAGCATAAAATCATAAGCACACTAAAGGAGATAAAGCAAGGCATGGCTAAGATAGTAAGGGAGTATGATGCATGCTTTAAAATATTCCTATCAAAGTTGTCTTATGATATCCACCCTAGTCAACATGCACAATGGTTTGTTGGTAGTTTGATAACACCTTTCATAAGGGTGATCTCTCATAAAACGTTTACATATCCATGAGAGGCTTTGGAGGAAAATCTGCACGTTGAGGTAGTTGGGAGCATAGACACTAGAGTTAGCCCATTATTGGAAGCAGAGATTACATCTATAGAGAAACATTTAGAGAAAATATCTACTAATTCATCTCATGAGACGTGCATTGGAATATGGTGTACAGATTACAAACTGGAAGGACATACTAAGGATAGATTCCCTCACAAATAGGTGCATGCCATGTTGCTAGATTGTGAGATATATCACTTAGATCATGATTCGAATAGGTGTCCATTGTTGTAGCACACAATCTAGAAGAACATGTCCTGATATTGTAATATTTGCAGGTCTCACACTCATGATACAAATAATTGTAGATTTATTGAACAGATTCATAAAGTTATTGAAACTGGAATGCATCAGACTAGTGTTGCAAAAATTTCTAAGGAGCAAGTTGAACATCATAATCATAACCACAATAAACAATGGTTTGATGGAGGTGGTAGAGGTAGAGGTTACAGTGGAGGATTCAAAGGCTGAGGTCACGACGGTGGAAGAAGTGATTTCCCTCACGGAAACTTTTTTACATGTGAATCCCCTCATCATTATAGGTGTGAATTCCCTCATAACGTAGTCTACTCATGGCATGGGAAGCAACATAAGTTTGAAGAATAACCTGAGTTATATGAGCACATGAGTAACAACTGTAAGAAGAATGATAATTGCATGAGGATGATTAAATTGCAGCACATCATAGAAGACAAGTAGATTCTTAAGATTTTTCCTTATCCTAAGATGTTACCTGTGTTAGTGACTACACCCGTCGAGGTTGCACATACTCGTGAGATCCCAAAGCAAAAACCTATTATTACAAAGAAAGAGGTGATAAATGTGAAATATCAATATTCTACCCATCAGAAGAAATTTTATCACGATACTATGGAGGTCATTACAAACTTATAGGGTGAGATACAATGCTTGAAGGAGTAGTCATAGAAGCTGGAGCAGGAAAAGATAATTGAGCTGCCTCAAAAATATGTTGATGACTTGAAGGAGGTTTGTAAAATGTTGCACCAAGAGAATATCATTCCTTTGTTAGGTAAATGGCTGAAGGAGAAGATACCACACGTTGGATCTAAGCACGAGAGACATATATTGCATGAGAAATTACCTCCTCACATTCTTGAGTAGGATAAAGAGATCACTTTTAATTCAGTTGTTGATGGGTGGCTATTGAGTAACATACTGATTGATACAGGTGCAGAAGTGAATGTACTCACTTTGGATGCATGGAATCAGATGGGGAGACCACCATTATATCCCTCTTTTAATGTGTTGTATGGCGAATAGGACTAGAGTCACGCCCATTAGAGTATTAAAGGATGCCACTATTACTATACAAGGGGCCAAGTTTACTAGGGACTTTAAGGTCTTGGCGCTTGTGGAAGAAGATAGTTTCGTAGCATTTCTTAGGTGCCCTTAGTGTTACGCAAATAATGTTGATCTACAATTTAATAAAGGTTATATCAGTTTTGATAACAAGTATGAGCATGTCATTATTCTTTTTACAAATGCGAAGGATGCACCGTATGTAGAACCCTTGAGTGAAGAGGATATGAATAGGATATATGCACACATAGTTAGGGATCCTGGAGTTCTTGAGGCATCTAAAGAAGGTATTGTTTAGTTGGATAATGCTCAGTCTACGAGTGATACAACCAGTGTTACATGTGACAACCAGGTACATGGAACATATGAAATAGTCAGTGAGAGATAAATAATAGAGTTACTCGCGTGATTAGGTCACACAATGTTTGGTTTTTGAGTCATAATTAGGTACCTTGGAACACTAGTGAATGAAATCTTGATGTATTTCTACACGCCATGGAATTCTAGTAGAAGGATGAGGGTGATAGAAGAAATATGTTGGTTTATACCCTATGTGGGACAACACACATGTGTGGAATACACGCAGAGACAACCTTTTGGAATGGCGAGAGGTGAGAATCGCCTTCTGTACTAGGTTTCTTAGGATCAATGTACCTTCATATAAATTCAAACTACATGGGAAGGATTCTTCTTCGCACCACATTCAGAAGTGTGAGAGACTCTAGATGGAGGGGTAGGAGGTGTTACCACCATCACTCTGGGTACATAATTTCTATGTCACCCTAACTAGTTTTGCACACACATTGTATGTTCATGCAGAGTTAACCATGGCAACAGTTAATTGGAAAGAGATGACTTCAGGTATGATTCATACCTCTTAATATTTCTCTACTAAACCTCTAGTTAATGAAGCATTACATAGTATGAGGTGACTTACTTTGGGAGATAGTGTAAAGGCTGAGAAAATAATGTTAGATATGTGTGGAGAGTTAGATTTGGAGGTGTGATTTGAAGAATAAATTACATATGAGGAAAATATTGGGCATGCCTAGTTGGAAAAATAAAAGGGTGAGCTGGTTTACATGATTGATGATGAAGAAGAAGAGAATATATATGTTAATCACACAATAGGTATGTGTGAGGTATTAATTAGTGCTGATGAGAAAGCATGTGCTTATCATGAGCCTATAAAAATGAAGAAGGTCAACATTGGGACAGATGCAGAACCTAAAGAGGCCATTATTGGTGATTATTGGTCTAAACAAGAGGTGGCTAAGATTATTGAGCTATTGCGTGACTTTTGGGACTTTTTCCACGAGGATATCATGAGTTGAAGTGAGTGCTTCACTCTTCGAGTGAGATGAGGATCAAGTTAAAGTAAGGTGCGCACCTGGTTAGGAAGAGGCCTTATAGGATGAATCCTAATATGCACGTCAAAGTTAATGAAGAGATTGATAAGATGTTGAAATATGGCACCATTGAGCCCATTGAGGAATCAGAGTGGGTTAGCCCCATGGTGATAAGCATTAAGAAAGATAGTAGGATAAGGATCTGTGTAGATTATAGAGAGTGTAATGTTTCCTTTGTTACAGATCTTTTCCCTACACTTTTTATTGAGGAGATCCCGCATATAATGAAAAATAGAGACAATAAACTAAAAATAATGTAACAAACAACCATGGTGTAAAATAATCCTATAAAACAAATGTTGCACATGAAGCACCCGTTAGCATGTTAGAAAGATAACAAGTATATCAAAAGTGTGTATAACCAATTATGTAAAGGGCTAGTATGAAATGAAATAATAGCACATGTAGTGTATGAAAGTGGATAGCCCTAGGAGCCACATTTGGACTAGTATAAGGTATTGTGCCAAACATACATGCTATGTGTAATGGACTTGTATAATTTGCAAACACAACTAGAAAGAAAAATAACAAGAATGTGTGTATGATAAAGATAATGGCATACAAGTTATCTATCTAGCATGTGTAATAAAGTGAACATATGCAAGTAAATGCAACCAAGATATGTAGTATGATGTGGATGAGGTGAGATGGAATGCAATGTGAATGATAGGAGTTTTGTGCCCCTTGATTGAATGTAGTTGTATGCATTGAGGTTCATTTGTTTATGCCCCCTTAGCAGTCAAGAATGAACTATAAACGAGAGTGTGTCATTGGGAAATGGTCGAATTATGTGTTGTATATAGCGCGGTGTGATGAATGTTTATTGATGATGTGTGACATAGAGATGAGGTGTAAAAATGTGTGATAATCTAGCCTAAAGCGTATATCACTACAAGATGAGTAGGAGAAATGATGATATAGCCTATAGCATAGATCACTAAATGATGCTAGGGGAAGTGATGATGTAGCCTATAGCGTATATCACTAACATAGGAATATCGCATGAGGAATAACATTAAATGGTTGAATGTGTGAGTGTGATAGAGTTCATTTGTGATGTATACCCTCAATATTCTACTATGGACCATGATACTAGAGTGCGTCATCAGGTAATGAGTGCAGTACGTATGAGTAGATGTGTAAGATGCACAAGATGTGAAATAGATGTACTGATGAGACAATGTCATTTGGTGTGTAGAAAGCGCAATGTGTAGTGTATATTATGTAGTGTGTGGGGTTCATGTATATAGGATGCCTTCAACAGTCAAGTGTGAACTGAAGCACAAGAGTGTTTCATCAGGTAATGATGATACTTAAGTGTAGATGCAAATGCATATTCTAGGAGTGATGATGCGAGTATGGGATATGTGTTGATGCTAGGGGGGAAATAATTTTAATGCCCCCCAAGTATGAATTTATAAGGAAGATCAAGTTCCATTGTTTATAAGATCATCATTGTCCAGATCAAATCTGACTAGGGCAGCATTGGATACTTGATAGGAAATAGTGTGAGGAGTATAATAAAAATATCCATTGCAACGCAAAGTGTATATGGTCATTACATATTCCTCATCAGTGCACGGTGCTAGTGGACACTCATGTGTGTACCAACGAGTAAGATTTTGGGAATATCCAGGATATGAATCACTATCAATGGAAAAACTACCAAGTGGCATCGGAAAAGTAAGAGAAGTGTGACTGGAGTCTATAGTTCCTCCAATATAGTCAAGCCAAGATTGGCAAGTGTCAATCGAGAAGCACAAGAACTATGTGTAATGAAGGTTGCTAAATGGAAGACACGAAGACCATATGTGGTTTTGATGTGAAAATAATTGTGATAAAGATGGGGTGAATAAGGAGGTGGTAAGATATCATTAAGTGTGAATCCAAACCTAGATAATACATCAGATGTGAAAATAGTATTAGGATAGGTACAATCCATTGGAATATAATTCCAATAAGATTTGTTGAGTATAAGTGTGCATGTCAAAGGAGGTGGTGTAGGTGTTGATTGCTTAGAAGAAGGTGAAATAACATCTAAAATATAGACATACCCCTGATAGAGTACCATAGCATTAGTAGAGGGAGGAGTCTTGAATTTTTATTCACTAGGGCCATCGGCCACGAAGATGTCATTGAAATAAGATTCATCTACCTCAATAGGAGTGAAGTTGAGTTTGCCCAATGCTTCATCAATGAGTTCAACATGATCGACATCATCCTCTAAATCATCATAATCATCTATGTTTACATTATCTTGCATATCATAATATCAAATATGTTGGTAGGTGGCGTACTAGATGTAATAGGATCGTGAATGGGTTGATTAGTAGTTTGTGTAGAAGCAGGATTTGTGGGTGAAATGATTGCAGTAGTCTAAGTAGAAATAACTAGGGTGCTTTGAGTGGTAGAAGAATATTGTGAAACACTATATTTTCCAACGTTGTATGTATCAATATTGTTATATGGAATGTGCTATTTAGAAGGTATTGGCATAGTAGTAACAAGGTTTATGCAAAAAAAAATTAAGGGTTTAGGATTTGCAGTAATCATATTCTCATATCCATCATGCAAGAGTTTGACACATTGATGTCCAGTAGATGACACTACTTGCATTTCCTGAATCCAATGTCTACCTAGTAAGATGTTGAATTGTAATGATGTATCGATAACATAGAATTTGGTGAGGAAAGTCTTAGGCCTGACCAAAACATGTATGAAATAGTCCCTAGACATGTGTGAGTAGTAGAGTCATAACCCTGAATAAGAGTGGAATTATTAGAAATTAGGTTATCATTATTACCCAATTGCTTGAGAAGGGAATGGGCACATAGGTTGATACTCGACCCAGTATCAATAAACATGTATTTAATGAAAGTGGTGTTGATGACATCCGTAATAAGCAGAGTTGCACACAGATTATCTTTATCAAATGGTGATATGTCATCATTGGTGAATGAGATAGCAAGTGGAAATTTTTTGAGAGACTGAATGAGATGTGTAAAGGCTACCGCAAAGTTATCACTTTCAATATGAATAGAAAAAAGGGAAGCCTTTAGTGTTTGACAAAAAACTGGTGCATTATGTAATAATTCATAAAGAGATATTTTAGCTGGCGTATTCTTAATTTTTTCAATGATATCATATCCCTTAGAGATAGTAGGAGGAGTCAAAGAATTGACAGGTGGTGGAATAGCAATGGGTGGAGCCATAGTAGAACGAGTGCAGTGAGTAGTTACTACATTGATAGAAGGATCAACCTCAAGCATAATAAAGTGAGGAGGATGTTGAATGTGAACTCACATGAAATCAGAAGTCATGGTAACTATTCTTGAAACCTTAGTGGGTGTGTAAGAAGGATACGAAGGTTGATCCATGGCTTGATAAGGATAAGACATATTCAGAAGAAAGGGTTGGATCCGTCGGGTTCAGCAAAATTATTAAAATAAAATGTAATATCCTAGTGTAATCTAACACAAGTTTGCACTGAATAAATGAGTAATAAAATAACTAAAATACACCCAAGCAACTACGCAATAAAAAATGTAAAACCCTAATGTGTAAAGAGATTTGGAAGAGCCTTAGTTGATTCACAGATGTCACGGGACTGTGTTGAAGTGGAGACTGGCTAAACAGGAGGAGACAACCATCACACGAGAGCCTTAAAAAATGTAGATCTGAGCAATCTGGCGCGACTGGGGCATCTAGAAAAGGTATTAGCCCATCTGGGGTGACCTGGTTTGTGTGGGAGGTTTAGAATCCAACTTTAGAGTGTCTCTAGATGATGTGAAGCCTTTGTTCCTTGTTGTATGTGTGTGGCACCTAGTTTGTTTATATCATTGTGAACCTAAATTGAAGAATCACCTGCAAAACCCCATGAAAATAATCAAACCCTAAAAAAATAAATATGCAAATGAAGGGTTCAGAATGTCCTCAGATACCACAATGGTGATCTTACAGATGAGTATTACACTACATCTCAGAACCAATGTAGTTTACTATGTGTGTGCGGAATTGTGTCCTAGGTGCTCTTGTGTGTGTCGCACTTTGTGAATATAGAGAAATAACTAAATGTAGAATGTAAATAATGTGTGAATGGAATAGAATACACTCCCCTCCAATGAAGTGTGATGTAGAATAACTGACCTTTGTCCCTTGTGATGGAGCTAGATGGATGCAAATGGATTAATAGAAGCCTTGATGGATGCAACCTTAGGTGGTGATAGCTATTGCTTAGTGTTTGGTCCCTTATTATGATCAAATAAATTCATATTTATATGAATCCTTCACTTGAATTTTGTAATTAACCCTGAAAATGCAAACTACCAAAAAGATAATATGCTCAAATGGCAAGAAAGGACCCAAAAAGTGAGAGGAAAGTGTAAAGAGGATAGGGGCATCCAAAGGGGATGATAGTGCCCAACGTTGGCATCCTAGTTGGGTGCTCCAATCTAGAAAAAGGTAAAACTAAAGTATGAAAAGACATATTAGGCCTATAAGGTGAAAGACCGAAAGTAGCAACAGAAATCAACAAAAGATGGCCAAATACATGGGTTAATCAGTACTTGTCTTGCATATGAACCATATGAATAGTAGTATGTGATCGAGACTAGATAATTATCCAAAGTGCATGATTTTATGTCTACAACAAAAATAGGTTATCAAGGTATGGATGGTGATGAATCCAAGTGAAGCGAGCAGCCCAAGCAAGGATGATATTTTTGAGATATTTGAGATAGTGTGATAAACCCAAGGGGGGATTGAGATCCTAAGAAAAGGTAGAAGATTTTTGTGTAAAACATGTTATCCCAATTTTTCCCCCCAACAAAATTGATCAAACATGACCCCAGGTAGGAAGAAATTCAAGAAATGGTTCCGTCAAATGAACCTATGCTTCAAATCCAATGAACAGGTTACATGCAGGGTCTAGTATGGATGAGCATGATCGGGGAAGGAAGATAACAATGTCAAAGAATCCAGAGGCTCAAAGGAAAAGAAATGAAGAAGGTTCAAATTCTTTGGGCTCTGTAAACGATTCCGAACGAGCACCAAAAATGACTAAGTATGGAGGAGACAACGGAAGCTACCAAGTGTCCAAATGGCTCACCTCTAAAGATTAAATCCCAATCTGGAGACCCAAAAAATCACTAGGCTTCCACGTGTCCAAAGCCCCAAAATTTTCACCGGCTGTTGAAAAGTCTTTGACTCAATGGAAGGTGTTATGTGTTGGCTCAACGCAATTTCAAGATGGGAGCCTAAAGCGGAGACTCAAACTTGTGTCATCCCTCCATGTGGCCAATGCTCAATAGAGGTCAAATTCAAAAGTGGGCCTAAATTTGTTAATTATAAGAGTGCAGGCAGAAGGCGACACGTGTCTTAATGACGCTCCTTCAAAGGTAAAATCCTGAGCAGGTTTTCAAATGAGCACAGGCCTTCCACGTGTCCCAAGTTCAAAAAGGGACAGAGTCGAGGGGTTGAATAGTCAAACTAGAGATAGGCTGGTAGAAGGTGCCACGTGTCTTAACGGTGTAACTTCAAAAGTAAAATTTGGGGCGGGTTTCCAAACAAGCGCTAAGCCTCCACATGTCTAGGATCAAACTTTTTGCCACGCCAAAAAAAGAGACAAAGGTAAAATACAAATAGGCCCAAGGACCTCGCAAAAGCCGCCACATGTCAGGGCACAATTTCAAGAGCATAAGGAAGGAGCCAAATCTCCAAGGTGCATGAGGCCACCACGTGGACCCGGTATGAATAGAATCTTTCAAATATTGCGAGCCCGTGACCCTAAACTTTAGATGGCCATATCTTTTGACTAGAAACTCAGATTTTGGTGGGAGAAGACTTTTTAGAAACTTCTCGATACCCTCTACACCATGGAAACATAAAATATGATTCTTAACAAGATTTAGTGGGTGAAAATGGGAAAATATCTTCTAGGCCATTAATGTAGAATCTAATTTCTTCAGCTACCAGACTAGATATAATTTGATCTGCTGGGGAAATAGAATCGACAAATTGTAGGCGTATTTGATAGGGGCATTGATTGATAGGGGTTGAGCTTTCAAAGTAGGATTCAATGCATATCTCAAGGTTATTGAAGCAGGATTCAAAAATTTTCCTCCTCTCTCTCTTATTCTACCTATATATTATAAAGGAGGAGCATATTCAAATGGTTAGTCGTCGTTTCTCCTCTGCCCCCCTCTCTCTTTCTTCCTTAGGGTAGAATGTGGATTTTAAGCCTCCTCCCATGGATTTGTAATGGTGTTTTCTTGCCTCTTTCCCACTAATGATGTACCATGTAAAATTTTGGAGAAATAAAATTTGTTTCAGTCCATCCTTGGCTTATTTTGTTGTCTCTTCTTACCTCTCATCATGTCATCATATATTGTGCATACTCTGACGTTTGATAAAGATTCTGGGAGTTATGCTTAATGGGTTTTGAAGTGGTGTTCCATGTGAAATCAATCTCTAGTCTATGGTGTATTATGTCCACCCTCTCCTCTTCTCACCTCTCTCCACTTCAGGCAGTCATATTTGTGATTCAACTTCCTTTTCTGGTGTATCACCACTTAGTGTAGAATCTCTCTCTCTCTCTCTCTCTCTCTCTCTCTCTCTCTCTCTCTCTCTCTCTCTCTCTCCACTTGGAATGGTTAGATTAGGATAGAATAGGTTCTTCCTGCACTAGAGTAGCTTGTGGCAGGTAGATTAGGAATAAATAACCGGCTTTCTCTGGAGGTCCATCTCAAGTTTTGCAAGTCCCATAGATTGAGAGATGTTTGCATGTTGTGCAATCACACTGAATGCCCCACTTCACACCTAGGCCATTCGGGGGTACTGTGATTTTGCACTAACAGTTTTGGCATACTCAATGGGACACTGAGATTAGATCTTCCATCTTTCCAAGGTGTCTCATTACAAACAGCAAATCATAAGCCATCTAGTGACCACACTAATAGTTTTGGCATGCCCGCTGGGACTGGTTTGAAGCACCTTACCACTTCATCCTATCAAGTTGGTGTGTTCCTGTTAAGGTTCAGCCTTTTGATGCACATGCAAGCACATCGTATGACTCCATCTGATCAACAACACCATCTTTGAAGTTGCGGACCTTTTCCATCTATTTCCACCCATCTTCATTCACTTTTCTTTCCATATCTCCCATTTTTATTCCATTTCATGAAGTTTTGCAATCATGACTTCATTCCCTTCATGGAATTCACACTTACAAAAGCAATGCAGTTCACCTCCAATGCATTTCCGAACTCCTCCAGATTAGCATTATAATCAGATCCAAGACCTTTATGATTACCCATATGAGTAGGGTCAAAGTTAGTTTGGCAATGGAGCTTATCAAGAACAAGGGGGATGCATACAATTATGACAACTATGTGGAGAATGCTGGTTTTTTGGAGAAGATTCAAAGAATGGAGGCTAGCATGGTGCAATCTAGGGGTAAAACATAGATGTAGGAATTTAGGATTGGTTTCAGGACACCTTGTCCATGGGCAGGCCCTTTTCCAAGACATTACATCCATTAGGAGAAGATTGAATTCATGGTTGAAATGCTACCTCAACTTGCATAGTGGATTAAGGAGATTGAGGCCTATGAGCTGGGCACAAGAAAACCTTGTCAATGGGTAAATCCACCATCTCCTAGCTCTTTATTTTCTCTTTCTCAAACTTTGTCATTTCAGGAAGATAAAGATTCAAGCCCCTCATCTTCTTTTCCAAGTGTTAATTTCTTTTCTCCGTCTCTTGATCTCCCATCCCACATTAGTTACTCTACCATTTTCCCTTCCAAACAGTCATCCCCTCAAAAAAACAAGAAGTTACGCACCTCCCTTCCCAACACAAAATAATTGTAAATCTAGTTAAACAACAAACCTGCCACTCATATTGCTTTCCCAAGTCCATGTTGGGGAACAGATTATAGAATACCAGTCAAGGAGAATAGCCGAGAAGTAGGAAGCCAATAGAAAAGAAATGACAGAAGATCTGAAGAGTTGGGTTTCCATATTTGGGCTTACAAACATCCCGTTGATGGTTAAAACAATAGAGGAGTTAAAGGTTGAAGAGTCAGTGGTGGTTGAGGCTGATTTTGCAGCAGAGAAGGAACAAAAACAAGAAGAAGAAAATAAGCAGTCTGTTTTCTCTGAATATAGTGTCCCTAATAGCACTCTCCCTAAAGATGATGTTTATCTAACGCAAGCTGCAAAACCAGTTAAAGAGGAGGCATAATCAGCTCCTATTCCCATTAAAGAGGATCAGATGGGAGAGATCAAATCAATGGTGAAGCCACTCAATAAAGAAAACATCACTGAAGATTTTTTTCTTTCATTTCAAGGTCTTGATTTGATTGATGAACCCATGATGAAGGAGGACAATATAATTTCTCCGACTCCAAGTTTCAAGTAGGCTACAAAAGAACCTTTAATTCTTCCTCCCACTTCATCCCCTTCAATCTCTAATGTTTAAGAGGATTTTTAGCTTTCAAACTTCATGTTATAGGATGAAGGGAACCATTGTGAGCAAGTGGATAGATCAGGAGTACATAATGGAAGAGGTCGAGCACATGCAGCTGGAAATCAAGGAGACAAATTAGGTTTCTGAACTTAGAGTATTGCTTTGATGGAGAGGAGCCCATAGAGATCACATCATTTAATCCTCCATCATCCACCTTCCAAGCATATGAACCTGTTTCCATAAACGAGAGAATTCAATAAAAGCAACCTATGTATCACAACATCCCTCTAGAACTAAGGTTGGAAGATATGAGTCTTTCATCTTATTAATAAGAGAAAGAAGATAAAAGGAAAGATGATGTCCATCATCCCTCTCACACCATCCATCCAATAAGGTCCATAAAATAGACTCCATTTTTGGAGTTGAATTTTAAAGAAAAGGGCACATTCAAAGGATCAAACCCTACCCAATCAGGTACTGTGGATTCATTAGAGCTAAAAGAGAAGCCTAAAACTAGTCATGCCCACTTAAAGGAATGAGGAAGAGTTTCAAATCACAAAGGTTCACCCTCAACACCTCTAGGAGTCTAATAAAAATCAAATTGAGGAGATATTTTTGGTTTTTGTAGATAACTTGATGATTTGGGTGGAGGACCAACTTATACTTATTTTTTCACTCATACATGGGCAGCCATATTTAATTTTCAAGTCATTTGCATGGCTGCCCCTTTTGAAAAAGGTAAGCTACTTCTCCCTTCCTATAGTAGGTTTTGTTTATCCTATTTCTCTCTGGTTAGTATAGGAGATAGGAGTAAAATATGTTTTTCAGTAAAAGAAATTGTTGAGCACACTCTGCATGTCTCATTTGAGGCATGTATGATTCTTGTATTTATACCTAAATTTTATTCGCATTGCTCCATGAGCTACCATGAGGCCAGGCCCTTCAGTGTTCACAATGGCAGAAAGACCCATAGCTTTCCTGTAATAGTTGCAATTTTAAAAAATGAAACAAGTGCAGAGAAACTAAAAAATGGGTTTTCAAGGATAGTCTATTTCCAGGGGTAGGATCAGGGTCCACCAAGTGCAAACGGTCGGGCTTGAAGAACAGAGATTTATGATTAGTATTAGACTATCATTCTTGACGCCAATGCCCATTGAATGCTTCAAGGCCAATTGTCTCTTCATCTAGCAAGAATATGTCCCTGTGAGTCGCCAAATTTTTAGCCCAATTTTGCCCCCAAAAAATTTTTTATCAAACACTACTCCGCATGCAGGAAGAAATTCAGAGAAACTGTGCATCCGTCGAATCCAACCCATGCTTCAAATCCAAAGAACACGTTACCGAAACGAGTTCTCAAAAATGTAGGAGAAGGGTCGGCTAAGGAAGAAGATAATGTTAAAGAAACTAGAGGCTCAAAGGAGAAGAAACGGAAAAGGCTCAAATTCTTCGAGGCTTTGTAAATAATTCAGAATGAGCCCTAAAATTTGGCTAAGTGTAGAAGAATCAACGGAAGTCTATCACGGGCCTCATTGGGTGCATCTCCAAAGATTGAGCTCCAAAAGGGTAGAATCTGAATGAGTGCGGAGCTTCCATTTTTCTGAAGCCTGAAAAAAGGATAGAGCCAACCATTGAAAAGTTCTGAACAAGCAGAAAGAAACACGTGTCAGCTCAGTGTAATTTCAGGATGGGGTGCCTAAGGAGGAGGTTTAAACTTGTGCCAGACCTCTACATGGCCAATGGTCAATGAGAGGTTAAATTAAAAAGTAGACCTTAATTTCTTACGTATAAGAGATGCTGGCAGAAGGAACCACGTGTATCGATGACACAACACTTCAAAGGCTAAGGTCCTAAGGCAGAGACTCAAATGAGAGCGATGCTTCCACATGTCCAGGGAAAAAAAAAGGAGAATGGGCCCAAAACAACTAAGTATAGAGAACCAGTGGAATAATCCATGTGTCTCATTGGTGTGATTTCAACAGGAAAGTCTGGAAGAAATCCCCAGAATGAGCACGAGCTCACCATGTGTCCCAAGTCCAAAAAGGGGACATAAGTCAGGGAGATTAAACTAGTCAAAGTAGAGGTTAGGACAGTGGAGGGAGCCAAGTTGTCAACATGGTGCTAAGGCAAAAGTCAAATTTGGTGGTGGGTTTCCAAAAGGGTGCCAAGCCTCCAAATTAGTCCTAGATCGCCAAAGTTTTAGGCCCCGCCAAGCAAAGATTACTTTAGGCCATTAAAAAGTACTAAGAATCTTGCGGAAGCCTTCACGTGTCTCAATCCACACAACTTCAAAAGAAAAACTGAGGGGGAAATTTCAAAATGAGCGCGAAGCCTCCACGTGTTCAAGGTCCTACTTTTAGGAGCCAAATCTCCAAGATGTGTGAGGATTGCAATGTGGACACTGAGTACAAACAGACTCTTTAAACATGGCGTGCCCGTGACCCTAATCTTTACATGGCAACATATCATTTGAATGGAAACTCAGATTTGGGAGTGGGAAAGAATTTTTTTTTGAAAACATATCAACACCCTATATGCCATGGAAAACATAAAATGTCATTCTTAACAAGATTTAGTAGGTTAAAAATATGAAAACATCTTCTAGGCCATTAATACAGAATTCTGATTTCTTCAACTACTATATTAGATTTTATTTTATCTGTCGTTCTTCTTCCTTAGCACACCAAGAAGACATAGGGAACCAGAATTGATAGATTTTAGGCATGGATTTGAGAGGGGAATTGATTGATGGTGGTTGAGCTATCAAATCAAGATTCAATGTATATCTCAAGGTGGTTGAAGTAGGATTTGAACTTCTTCCCTCCTCTCTCTCGTTCTTCCTATATATTGTAATGAAGGTGAATATTCAAAGGGTTGGTTATTGTTTCTCCTCTACCCACCCCTCTCTTTCTTCCTTAGGTTAGAACGTGCAGTATAAGCCTCCTCCCATGGATATGCAATGGTGTTTTCTTGCCTCTTGCCCACTAATGATGTATCTGTGTAACATTTTTTGGAACGATAAAAACTGTTTCGTGATGCATCTATGCATCGTTGGCTTATTTTGTTCATCTCTTCTTACCTCTCATCATTTCTATAGGGTATATTATGTAAATAATTTTATGTTTGTTGCAAGTTATAGGAGTTGTGCTTAATGGGTTTTGAAGTGGTATTGCATGTGAAATCTATCTCTGGTCCATCGTGCATTTTATCCACCCTCTCCTTTACTCACCTCTCTCCACTCCAGGTAGTCGAGATATCTGATCCAATCATTTCCTTTTCTGGTGTATCACCTGTTTAGTTGTAGGCTATTTCACCCTCTCCCTCTCTCTCTCTCCCTCTCTCTCTTTGTCCCCTTGGAATGGTTAGATTAGGATAGAATAGGTTCTTCCTGCACTGAAGTAGCTTGTGGCAGGTAGATTAGGTAGTAAGAACCAGATTTTTTTCGGAGGTCCATCTCAAGTTTTGCACGTCCCACAGCTTGAGAGATGGTCCCATGTTGTGCAATCACACTAAATGCCCACATTTCAAAACTAGGCCATTTGGGGGGTGTTGTGATTTCTGTCACTAACAGTTTTGGTACACGCTTGGTGGGAAAATGAGGTTATATTTTTCTCATCTTTTCAAGGTGTCTCATTACACATAGCAAATCATAAGCCACCGTTGCACGACCACACTAACAGTTTTGGCACACCTTGGTGGGATAGGTCTGAAGCACCTTACCACTTCATCTTAGCAAGTTGGTGTGTTCCTGTTAAGGTTCAATCCTTTTGAGGCATATGCAAGCACATCTGGTGACTCCATCTGGTCAACAACCCCATATCTGAAGCTGCAGACCTTTTCCATCCATTTCCACCCATCTTCATTCACTTTTCTTTCCATATCTCCCATTTTTCTTCCATTTCATGAAGTTGTGCAATCATGACTTCATTCCCTTCATGGAATTCACACCTACAAGCAATGCATTTCCACCTCCAATGTTTTTCCCAACTCCTCTAGATCAACATTATAATCAGATCTAGGACCATTATGCTTACCCATATGAGCAGGGTCAAAGTCATTTTGGCCATGGAGCTTATCAAGAACAAGGGGACACATACAATGGTGACACTCTATGTGGAGAATGCTAGTTTTTTTGGAGAAGATTCAAAGAATGGAGGCTAGCATGGTGCAATCTAGGGGTACAACATAGATGAAGGCATTCAAGATTGGTTTCAGGACACCTTGTCCATGGGGAGGCCCTTTTCCAAGACATTACATCCCTTAGGAGAATATTGACTTCATGGTTGAAATGATACCTCAACTTACATAGTGGATTGAGGAGATTGAGGCCTATGAGTTAGACACAAGAAAACCTTGTCAATGGGTAAGTCCACCACCTCCTAGCTCTTCATTTTCTCTTTCTCAAACTTTATCATTTCAGCAAGATCAAGAGTCAAGCCCCTCATCTGCTGCCCCAAGTGTTAATTTCTTTTCTCCATCTCCTGATCTCCCATCCCACCTTAGTTCCTCTACCCTTTTCCCTTCCAAACAATTCATCCCCTCCAAACAAACAAGAAGTTCCACCTCCCTCCCCACCAAAAATAATTACAAATCTAGTTGAACCCCAACCTGCTACTCCTCTTGCTTTCCCAAGTCCATGTTGGGGAAGAGATTCAAAAGACCAGTCAAGGAGAACAGACAAAGGAGGAACCCAAGAGAAAGGATAGGAGATCTGAAGAGTTGGAACCCAACCAGATTTTGGTTTACAAAGAAATGACATAGAAAATCAAGGTTGAAGAGTGGGGCTGCCAGTTTGCAGAAAAGAAGGTTTACAAAGATCCCCTTGATGGTTAAGCTTATCTAACAAAGTTAAAGAGGATGAATAATCAACTCCAAGGTTGAAAGGAGCCAGTCGGTGTGGCTGAGGCATCGTTGAAGTTTAAAGGTCCATTTGATTGAGAACCCATGAGGAGGAGGACCATACAGTTTCCGAGGCTCCAAGTGTGGAGCAGGCTACAGAAGAACCTTCAGTTCTTCCTCCCACTTCATCCCCTTCAATCTCTAATGTTGAAGAGGAGTTTGAGCTTTCAAAATTCATGTTGGAGGATGAAGGGAACCATGGTGAGCAAGTTGTAGATCAGGAGGACACCATGGAGGAGGTCGAGCACATGCAACAGGACAATAAGGAGACAGATTATCTATCTGACTTGGAGGATTGCTTTGATAGAGAGGAGCCCATAAGGAAATTACATCATTTACTCCTCTATCACCCACCTTCCAAGCATATGAGCCTACTGCCATAAAGGAGAGCATTCAAGAATAACAACCTATGTCTCACAACATCCCTCTAGAACTAAGGTTGGAAGATATGAGTCTTCCATGTTCTTCACAGGAGAAGGAAGAGAAAAGGCAAGAGGATGTCATCATCCCTCTCACACCATCCATCCAAGAAGGTCCACAAAAAGACTCCATTTTTGGAGTTAAATTTCAGAGAAAAGGGCACATTCAAAGGATCAGACCATGCCCAATCAGGTACTTGGCTTCATTGGAGCCAAAAGAGAAGCCAAAACTAGTCATGCCACTTTAGGGCATGAGGAAGAGTTTTAAAGCACCAAGGGTCACCATCAACACCTCCTAGGAGTCCAATAAAAATCAACTTGAGGAGGTATTTTTGGTTGATGTAGATAACTTGATGATTTGGGTGGAGGACCGGCTTACACTGTCAGTTTTTCACTCATACAGGCATAGCCATATTCAATGTCAAATCATTTGCATGGCTGCCCCTTTTGAGAAAGGGAAGCTACTTCTCCCTTCCTATAGTAGGCTTTGTTTAGCCTCTTTCTCTCTAGTTAGTGTAGGAGTAGGAGTAGACTTTGTTTTCAGCAGAAGAAGTGCTTGTGCACACTCTTCATGTCTCATTTGAGGCATGTATGATTTTGTCTTTATACATAAGTTTTGTTCATATTTCTCTAGAGGCTACCAAGGCCAGGCCCTTCAGTATTCATGGAGAGAAGACCCATAGTTTTCTGTAACAGTTTCCAATTTAAAAATAAAACAAATATAGAGCAACTAAAAAATGGGGTTTTTAAGAAAATCTATTTCTGGGACAGGTTCAGGGTCACCAAGTGCAAATGGTCGGAAGCTCGCATTTCAGAGAAATGATCAATATCAAGCTATCATTCTTGACTCCATGCCCAATGGATGCTTCAAGGCCAATTGTCTGTTTCATCTAGCAGGAAGATGTCCCCATGAGTTACCAAATTGTTATCCCAATTTTTCCCCCTAACAAAATTGATCAAACACGATCCCATGCAAGAAGAAATTCAAGAAACTCCATCGAATGAACCCACGCTTCAAATTCAACAAACAGTTTTAGGTGGGTTCTAAAATGAAGGAGAATGGTCGGGGAAGGAAGAAAACAATGTCAAAGAAACTAGAGGCTCAAAGGAAAAGAAATGGAAAAAAGGTTCAAAGTCTTCGAGGCTCTGCAAATGATTCAGAATGAGCCCCAAAATTGGTTAAGTATAGAGAGTCAGTAGAAGCTACCAAGTGTCCAAGTGGACACATCTCCAAAGATTAAATTCAAAAGGTAGACTCAATGTGTAGCGGAGCTTTGGTGTGTCCCAAGTCAAAAAGGGATAGATTTCAGGCCATTGAAAAATTAAACAAGTGAAAGGAAACAAGCTGTCAGCTCGTGTAATTTCAAAATGGGAGCCTTCAAGGAGGAGACTCAAACTTGTGAGCCCTCCAGATGGCCAAACTTCAACAGAGGTCAAATTCAAAAGACCTGAATTGGTTACGTATAAGAGTGCCGTTGGAAGGCACCAAATTAATGACACAACTTCAAAGGTAAAATCAGAAGGAAGAGACTCAAATGTCAACCGAACTTGCTTCCACAGTCCAAAGGGAAAAAAAAGGAGAAGTGGGCCTTTCCAACTAAGTATAGAGCGTGAATCCATGTGTTCCACTTGTCCTGGAAGTCCAAATCCCCAAATGAGCACAGGCTCACCAGTGTCAGGTCCAAAAAGGGGGAATAGTCAGGGGATTGAAAAGTCAAAAGACATGATAGTCGAGGGAGCCAAGTGTCAGCATGGTGGTACTTCAAAAGTAAAATTTGTGGGTGGGTTTCCAAACAAGTTCCAATCCTCCACTTGTCTAGGGTTAGATGCATTTGGCCCCGCCAAGTAAAAGAGACTTATTAGGACAAAACAAAGGAGCCTAAGGAGCTCACGGAAGCCACCATGTGTCAGTCCCAACGTGATTTCAAGAGCATAAGGAAGGATCTGAATCTCCAAGATGTGTGAGGATTCCATGTGGACCTGGTAAAAATAGACTCTTTAAACATGGTGCCCCATTTTTTGACCCTAATTTTCAAATGGGCATATCTTTTGATTTAGAAACTCAGATTTCTAAGAATTTTTTTTGGAAATATATCGATACACCTCTATCGACCATGGAAACATAAAATATCATTCTTAAGAAGATTTAGTAGGTGAAAAATGGGAAAACATCTTCATGCCATTAATACAAGAATTCTAATTTCTTCAACTACAAGATTAGATTTGATTTGATCCGCCGTTCTTCTTCCTTAGCACACCAAGCAGACATAGGGAATCAGAATTGATAGATTGTAGGAGGATTTGAGAGGGGTATTGATTGATGGTGGTTGAGATTTCAAAGAAGGATTAATGCATATCTCAAGGTGGTTGAAGTAGGATTTTCTTCCTCCTCTCTCTCGTTCTATCCTATGCTATTGTAATGAAGGGGCATCATTTAAAAATTGGTTGGTTTTTGTTTCTCCTCTAGCCCACCTATCTCTTTCTTCCTTAGGATTTAGAATGTGGAGCTTTCTTAAGCCTCCTCATCATGGCTCTGTAATGGCAAGTTTTTTTATTCTTTCCCACTGATGATATACTTGATGTAACATCCTGGAGAAATAAAATCTATTTCTATGATGCATCTGACCATCACTTGGCTTATTTTGTTGTCTCTTCTTACCTCTCATTATTGTAGGGTATTTGTTCACAATCTGATGTTTTTTGTAGGTTCTATTGAGCTGTTTTAATGGGTTTTGAATTGGTGTTAAAATGTGAAATCTATCTCAAGTCCGTCTACATTCATCCACCCTCTCCTGCTTGCTCACCTCTCTCCACTTCAGGTAGTCAGATTTGTGATCCAATCCACTTCCTTTTCTGGTGTATCACCTCTTAGTTGTAACCTCTCTCTCAGTCTCTCTCTCTTTGTCCCCTTGGAATGGTTAGATTAGGATAGAATAGGTTCCTCTACACTGGAGTAGCTTATGGCAGGTAGATTAGGAAGCAAGAACCAACTTTCTCTGGAGGTCCATCTCAAGTTTTGCAAGTCCCGCAACTTGAGATATGGTCCCATGTTGTGCAATCACACTGCAAGGTCCCCACTTCACAACCAAGCCATTTGGGGGTGATGTGATCCATGTTTTGTAATCATACTGAGAGACTCAACCCATCTGGTTGTAGGCTTTCATGAGTGTTGTGGATTTTTCACTAAAAAATTTGGCATGCCAGGTGGGACAGGTCTTCAGCACCTTACCACTTCATCTTAGCAGGTTGGTGTGTTCCTATTGAGGTTCATCCTTTGAGGCACATGCAAGCACATCTAGCAACTCCATCTGTTCAACAACCCCATCTCTAATGTTACAGACCGTTTCCATCCATTTCCACTTATCTTCATTCATTTTTCTTTCCATATCTCCCATTTTTCTTCCATTTCATGAAGTTGTGAAATCATAAATTCATTCCCTTCATGGAATTCAAACCTACAATAAATCCAGTCTCACCTCTATTTTTTTTCCCAACTCCTCCAGATCAGCATTATATTTAGATCCCATAGGTCCATTATGTCTTACCCATATAAGGAGGGTCACATTCAGTCTGGCCATGGAGCATATCAAGAAAAAGGGGATGCATACAATGGTGACAACTATGTGGAGAATGTTGGTTTTTTGGAGAATATTCAAAGCATGGAGAATAGCATGGTGCAATCCAAGGGTATAGAATAGATGAAGTCATTCAGGATTGGTTTTATGACACCTTGTCCATGGGGAGGCCCTTTTCTAAGACATTACAACCCTCAGGGGAAGATTGACTTCATGGTTGAAATGTTACCTCAAATTACATAGTGGATTGAGGATATTGAGGCTTACGAGTTGGACACAAGAAAACCTTGTAAATGGGTAAGTCCTCCACCTCCTAGCTCTTCATTTTCTCTTTCTCAAAATTTATCATTTCAGCATGATCAAGAGTCAAGCCCCTCATGTGCTGTCCCTAAGTGTTATTTTTTTTCTCGATCTCCTAATCTCCCATCCCACCTCAGTTCCTCTACCCTTTTCCCTTCCAAATAGTCATCCCCTGTAAACAAACAAGAAGTTCTACCTCCCTCCCACCACAAAAAATTACAAATCTGGTTGAACCCCAACCTGCTACTCCTCTTTCTTTCCCAAGTCCATGTTGGGAAGAGACTCAAGAATCCAGTCAAGGAGAATAGCAAGAAGGGAGCCCAACAGAGAAGAAATCATAGAAAATATGAAGAGTGGGGCTGCCAGTTTTTAGTTTACAAAGATCCCCTTGATGGTTAAGCCAACAGAGGAGATAAAGCTCCAAGTGGAAGAGCTAGTTGTGGCTGAGGATAAGTTTGTAGTAGAGGAGGAGGACCATACAGTTTCAGAGGCTCCAAGTATGGAGGTAGGCTACAAAAGAACCTTCTGTTCTTCCTCCCACTTCATCCCCTTTAATCTCTAATGTTTAAGAGGAGTTTGAGCTTTGAAATTCATGTTAGAGGATGAAGGGAACAATGGTGATCATGTTGTAGATCAGGACACCATGGAAGAGGTCGAGCACATGCAATAGGACAATAAGGAGACTTATTATCTGTTTGACTTGGACGATTGATTTGATAGAGAGGAGCCTGAGGAAACTACATCATTTACTCCTCTATCACCCACCTGGAGATCCACAGCATTTATCCTGAGAAATTCCATTATCCACCTTCCAAGCATAGGAGCCTACTGCCATAAAGGAGAGCATTCAAGAACAACATCCTATATATCACAACATCCCTCTAGAACAAAGGTTAGAAGATATGCATTCTTTCATTTTATTCACAGGAGATGGAATTGAAAAGGCAAGAGGACATCATCATCCCTCTCAAACCATCCATCCAAGAAGGTCCGCAAAAAGACTCCATTTTTGGGGTTAAATTTCAGAGGAAAATGGTCACATTCAAAGGAAACTGACCTTGCCCAATCAGGTACTTGGCTTCATTAGAGCCTAAGAGAGAAGCCAAAACTGAGTCATGCCCACTTAATGGCACGAGGAAGAGTTTTAAATCACAAAGGGTCACCATCAACACCTCTAGGAGTCTAATACAAATCAACTTGAGGATGTATTTTTGGTTGTTATAGATAACTTGGTGATTAGGGTGGAGGACCAGACTTACACTCAGTTTTTCACTCATACAGATAGCAATATTCAATGTCAAATCATTTGCATGGCTATCCCTTTTGATAAAGGGAAGCTACTTCTCACTGCCTATAGCAGGCTTTGTTTAGACCTCTTTCTCTCTAGTTAGTAGTAGGAGTAGGAGTAGACTTTTGTTTCAACAAAAGAATTGCTTGTGCACATTCTGCATGTCTCATTTGAGGCATGTATTAATTCTTGTCTTTATACATAAATTTTGTCCATATTTCTCCAGAGGTACATTAGGCCAGACCCTTCAGTATTCATGATAGAAAGACCCATAGTTTTTTGTAATAGTTTCCAGTTAAAAAATGAAACAAATGCAGAGCAACTAAAAATGGGTTTTCAAGGCAGTCCATTTCCAAGGCATAGGTTCAGGGGTCACTAAGTGCAAACGGTCGGGCTCGCAGATCAGAGACAGGATCAGTATCAAGCTATCATTTATTGAATCCATGCCCAATGGATGCTTCAAGGCCACTGGTCTCTTTATCTAGTAGGACAGATGTCCCCATGAGTCACCAAATTCTTATCCTAATTTGTCCCCCCAATAAAATTGATCAAAACATGACCCCATGCAGGAAGAAATTCAAGAAACGTTTTCTATCGAATGAACCCACACTTCAAATCCAATGAACACAGGTTACATGCAGGTTCTAGTATGGAGGAGCATGATCGGGGGAAGGAATAAAACAATGTCAAAGAAGCTAGAGGATCAAAGGAAAATAAACTGAAAAGGTTTGAAGTCTTCGGGCTTTACAAATAATTCAAATTGAGCATCAAAATTGGCTAAGGATGGAAGAAATCAGTAGAAGCCTGCCATGTGTCCTCATTGGCACATCTCTAAAGATTAAGCTAAAAAAGCCAGAGATCCTAAACATGTGTACAGGAGCTTCCACACGTGTCCAGAGCCCTAAAAAGGGATCACTGTTGACTATTGAAAATTCTTCAAACTCAACGAAAGGAAACACAGTGTCAGCTCAACGTAATTTCAAGATGGGAGCCCAATGAAGGAGACTCAAACTTGTGTCGAACCCTCCATGTGGCCAATGGTCAATAGAGGTCAAATTAAAAAGTGGGCCTCAATTGGTTAAGTATAAGAGTGCATGTGGAAGGCACCACATGTCTTAATGATGCTCCTTCAAAGGTAAAATACAAGGAAGAGACTTAAATGAACGGGAGGCTTCCACATGTCCAAGGACCAAAAAAGGGAGAACGGGCCCAAAATGACTAAGTATAGAGAACCGGCAGATTCCTCCATGTGTCCATTAGGCACAATTTCAAAAAGGGACAGAGTCTGGAGGTGGTCCCCAAACCAACGCACAGGCTCACCTCTTGTCCCAGGTCCAAAAAGGGGATAGAGATAGGGGGGTTGAATAGTTAATGGAGAGGCAGGCCAGCAGAGGGAGCCTAAGTGTCAGGCACAGAGCTACCGTCAAAAGTAAAATTTGGGATGGGTTTCCAAACAAGCATCAATCCTCCACATGACTAGGGTAATAAATTTGGGCCCTACCTAGCAAAGAGACTTTGAGACAAAATACAAAGAAACCCAAGGAGCTCGCGATGGAAGCTACCATGTTTCATATCTGGTACAATTTCAAGATCATAAGGAAGGATTCTGAATCTTTAAGATGTGCGAGGTCTGCCATGTGGACCCGGTTACGGATAGACTCTTTCGAACATGGCATGCACCCACGACCCTAATCTTCAGATGGCCATATGTTTTTACTAGAAACTTAGATTTGTGTGGTGAGAGAAGACTTTTTGGAAATGTCCTCGACACCCTCTATTCCATAGAAACATAAAATATCATTCTTAACAGGATTTAGTGGGGGGAAAAATGGGAAAACATTCTTCCAGGACATTAATACAGAATCTGACTTCTTCAACTACTAGATTAGATTTTATTTGATCCATCGTTCTTCTTCCTTAGCACACCTAGCAGATCAATAGGGAATCAGAATTGACAGATTGTTGGAGGATTTGAGAGGGGTATTGATTGATGGTAGTTGAGCTGTCAAAGTAGGATGTCAATGCATGGTCTCAAGGTGGTTGAAGCAAGATTCAAATTTTTCCTTCCTCTCTCTCTCTTGTTGCATTCATGATATATTGTAAAGGAGGGGCATATTTCAAATGGTTGGTCATTGTTTCTCCTATGCCCCCCTCTCTCTTCCTTCCTTAGGGTAGAATGTGGAGTTAAGCCTCCTCCCATGGATCTTTAATGGCATTTTCTTACATCTTTCCCACTGATGATGTACCGTGTAATATTTTGGAGTAATAAAATCATTTTTGTGATGCATCTGTCCATCCTTGGCTTATTTTGTTGTCTCTTATTACCTCTCATCATTGCATGGTATGTTTCACATACTCTGATGTTTTTTGCAAGTTTTGGGAGCTATGCTTAATGGTTTTTGAAGTTGTGTTCTGTGTGAAATCTAGCTCTAGTTTGTGGTGCATTCTTTCCACCCTCTCCTCTACTCACCCCTCTCTCCACTTCAGGTGAGTTAGATCTGTGATTCTAGCACTTCCTTTTCTGGTGTATCACCGCTTAGTGTAGTCTCTCTCTCTCTCTCTCTCTCTCTCTCCTCTCTCTCTCTCTCTCTCTCTCTCTCTCTCTCTCTCTCTCTCTCCTCTCTCTCTCTCTCCTTGGAATGGTTAGATTAGGATAGAATAGGTTCTACATGCACTGGAGTAGCTTGTGGTAGGAAGATTGGGAAGCAAGAACTGGCTTTCTTCGGAGGTCCATCTCAAGTTTTGCAAGTCCCATAGCTTGAGATATGGTCCCATGTTGTGAAATCACACTGAATGCCCCACTTCACACCCAGGCCATTCGGGGGTGTTGTTATTCTTCACTAACAAAACCCAAGTGGGTTATGAGATCCCAAGTGAAGGTGAGGGATCAGGCCAAAGAAATAAAGTAAGATGTAATCATGATGTTTCTAAGGAACTAGTCACGAGGGGAAAAATATTATAGTGTGTCACTGATAATGTCGTCAACTTGGTGTTGAATGTGGCTTCAGGCATAGGTCATGAATTCCTTAATAGCATGTTGTGTTATAGTTACCTATCAATGGATTTTAGACCACATGGAAAATAAGGTGTCATATATCCGGCCTTCCAACCAAGTGAGGACATTCCACCGAATATCATTGAAAGTGGCGAAATGATCGTAGAAAGGAGGAGGCCCTTAAGTAGGTTTTGGTCTAGGTGGTCTAAGGAGAGGTTGGCAGTTACAAGAGGAATCATCCCTACGCTTTTGAGTGCTTGAAGGGATTTATGGGATGGCATGTTTGCTACGCAGAACCTGATTTTTGACATCAGTATGCACACAATACCCATGATGTGAGTAGAATAAAGGAGCTAAAGTAGAAGGTTGATGTATCCTTTTTTATTTTAGTCATGTTTTACCTCAGATTCAAGCTTCTTCATGTGGCATCTATAGGATCTACAATCAGAAACATCATGCCCTAGAGCCTTGTACCTTGTGCATACGAATAGATCGGTCATAGAAGACTGAGGGGCCATAAAGGAAAGAGGTAGGGGAGAGGTCTTATAGGTTGTAGAGGAAAATTGGGAGTGTCTGATATGGGTACCTGCTATAATGGATTAGGATGGCATCAATGGACTAGTGTGTCCCCTAGTCATCGAGCTATAATAAATAAGATCATCACCCATGATATCATCAGCTTCATAGTCAAATTTAGGAAACCCATTCATCGAATTCCGTTAGATAGAATGGGGAAGCTAATTCAATGTTGGTATGTGAAAGTGTATCTAGTGGAGCAATATGAGGCTCAAGCACCAATGAAGGAAGTGTCAATAGTGTTTGGGAGGTCTTCTTGTATGAAAATTACATTCACATATTCTTCTTCTTCTTGGTCTTAGGGATTTCTTGGTTAGCCTAAGACTTCCCTATCCCAAATATTGGTCATAACTAGCTAGATGAGGGTCATTTATAGCTTAGCCATCATTGCAATCTGACATGGAAGATCCAACATGTAAGAGTAGACTATGGTTTTGAATTAAACCAGATGCTCTTGTGGGGGTCATGGTGTTTGTGAGATAACTACAAGAATTGAAGGCACCTTTTTGTGAGGTTACAAAGAAGGAGGATACAACTAAAGATATGATGAGCTTGAGGAAGGTCATAAGTGTTGATTCTAAGGGTGACTTCATCAGGCTCATCACCATTTGTTTTTAATAGATTGGGAGGCGTACTCCCAAATAACTCGAGATGAATAGCATTTCCACGAGGAGTATCTATAGGGTAGTTAAAGTGTTGATATTCTTGAAATGGGATTGGTGATAGTTCCTCAAGTGTGGGGATATTATATGTCCCCTTTTATTGAAGTGTATCATGATTCCAAGGGTTAGTGTCCCCTTGAATCTTATAAATAGATTCCTGGTGAGTGAACTTCACACACGTGTGGAAGAGGTGATGACATGCATACGGTGAGTCCAAGGCCACCCTGGGAGAATTTTATAAGATAGGGAAAATTTGGATACCATAACCTTGACTCAAAAATTCCTAGGGGGAAGTGGTGATGGGTAACCAAATACACCCCATTAGATACATCTCTCAGTGGTCATATTATTGGCAAGTAGTTCATGTGCATTTTAGGTTGTCGATGGAATAGCCAAGAGATTTGATGAAATATCATGAAGCCACACATGTACCTACTCCCTCATCAATGAGAACACGCTTAACTGAAGTGTGACCAATTTGAACTCGAGGATGAAGAGTGGTGGATCATCTACATGAAGCAATATCTCATCCAAAATCATAAAAGTGATGGGAAAATGAATTCATGAATGAGAAATCTTTGGAAAGATCAATACAAAATAGAGGGTTCCTCATATTTTCGGTGAGATACTTTCTTCCAATCCATGCAATGTAGGACTCTTCCCAAAGAAGAAGGAAAAGGAATGTTCATGTCAAACATCACCAGTCATGAGATGTTCACGATAGTGAGGTGACATGTGCATGAGTTATAAGAATGGAATTGGACTAGGGATTTGAAAAAATGCTATCCGTAGAGGATCCCGGTCATCGTGACTGGAATTTGTAGTAGGTTGAGAGTATTAGGAATCTCTTGGGAACAAATCCAAAAGGGGCGGTAGTAGTCATTATATAAACTGAAGTATTAATCAGTTCCTACACCATATACCCTATGCAATTTTGACTTACACAAGGGAATATGGTGTCTACAGATACAGAGGGATTCAAATACCTAGATTAGACATATAGGATATATTTCCACAATGGTCGATGGCATCTAGGAGGAGGAAAATGTTTTGACTTGAGGAGACTGAATCTAAGGACAAAAGGGTAAATGACCCTGTGAGTTCCTATGCTAGAATGGTACAGGATATTTTTGCTCGACATAAGTGATAACACATTTTACATCATTAATTAGAACCATGTTCTCAGTTATGGTTAATCCATGTTGACCACATTCGTTATAACATTCTCTTTGTTTTTTAGAACTTTTAGTGACATCATGATTAGGCATTTGGAGAAGATATTTAGCTTTTCATTTTCTTGCATTGATGACTTCATGATGATTTTTTTTCTTGAGTCTGCATCACGAGCCTTGACTTCTTTCAGGTCAAACAATCACAAGTGATGACATCGTAGTAAAATTTGGGCTCGTAGAAAAATCTAATAGCAGCTATATGGATTGCATAATAATTCTTATGTGAGTTACCTAAATTAACATGTCACCAATAAGAACTCAGTCTCATCATGCCAATGAGGAATAGGTTGAGAAGGATATTGCATGGTAAATTAGGCAAACTAATGATTCAAATATTCCTTATTTAATAGTTGATGATAGTTAGGTTGGTTCTTATTATTAGTAGGTTATTGGTCAATTGTTGAAAACAATTATATTTGCATGAAACAAGAAGAGGAATAGTTTCTGAGACTGCTATCATCCATTGTCACGTTCTTGTTCATCATTAGAGGATTTGGACTTTCTAGTTAGTTTTTGCTTGTGAAGAGCCTTATCAAACTACCTCATGAGATAATATTTCCTTTTGGATTGTTCAAAGGATTATTCTATAGAAGTGATAAAATAAACTCACCTTCTATAAAAGGTGAGGCTCAAGGGATCTGTAAGAAAAGTTGAAAGAGGTTATAACATTGGGCTTTTTATTCATGTAGATAAGGTCTTCTAGTGCTTTATAGCTGATTCATTTTAGATTGTTGAAAGTTGATGAAGGAGTTGATGTTATTTTTGGGTAGATCGTGATATTGGAATTCTTTTGACTAGGGCTGTCACTAGGGAATCTAGCTTAACTATATAATTAGGAGGTGAAGTATGTACGAATCTAAATAATTCTAATAAGGTTCTTAGCTAATAATTTACTAGCAAGTGTATGAGTTAGGTCTGATCCAATCATTATAAATAATTGTTGAAGGGCTTTATGTGAAAGAGTGAGATTAGTAGGACACATCATAAGAGATAGATGGAGCAATGCCATCAATGTCCATACTAACAATATAAGGTGTTAATGTAACCTATTAGATTAGACTCACAAAACTTTGTTTTGAATGGGGATTGAGTGATGGGCACCCCATTAGGCCCATTTGACAAAGGAGGGGGTGTGGTGCCCCAAGAAGTTAATTAACTGAGCCATATTATGTTTGCATTTGGAGTAGTTGAGCGGTAGTGGAAGATTATTATTGTTTCATTTTTTCAATAAGATGAAGGATAAGATTGGTAGGATCATAATTGGAGGAATTTTCAGATGATACTATTTTAGCAGCTTTCTCCTTTTCTTCCCTATGGTCAATTTTTTCAGAGATGAAATTAATAAGATGTTGGCTAAGTATCTATTCTTATTCTCCCTTGTATTGAGGAAATTGAGATAGAAATTTCTAGATCTCATAGAGGATGGTAAAAAATCATCATCATTATAGTTTTCTTCCTCCTCATCCTTAGGTGGGACATTGTGGTGGGTAGAAGGCTTCTTCCTAGGTGCTCCTATGACACAACAATACATGCAAAAGGGAAACTTCAATTTCAGGATGGTGTGATTCTAGAAACGATTGCACAAAAGAGTAAGAGGACTCTAGGCCTAGATACTCCATCATGGAGTGTTGATCTGGCTAATAAAAGGTCTAGAAATAAAGGTTATAGATAAAATTGGCCCTATAGAAAAGCACACATAGGGTCTAAAGGCATCTAGGAGCAGGTTTGGTAAGGTAAAAAGGAATTTCCAAGTAGAATAGGTTTGCACAAGGGCCTAAAAGCATCTGGAAATAGATGAGATGGGAATAGACTGGAATCACCTAGGGGCGATGGTGTCTGTGCATGTAGTTTTTTAGGGTTTTTAGGGTTTTAAGATACTTAGATGAATTCAAAATAAAACATGGGTGCTTTTAATGAGTTGTGCTTGATCAGAAGGTCTATAAGATTCTACGCTGTAATCACCAAATAATGTATGCGGGCCAAAATGTGTCTCAACAACATGCACTCTTACTCATTTGTTTAACTAGGGTATTCAAGGCAATGAGTAGCAGACACACAAGTATTGGCATATAAGAGGGTATACTTAAAGGGGCTACAGTGAGTGATAGGGTCACATATCTAGAGGGAATTAACCCTTAAACTAGGTCAACCTAGGGTTTCCAAGGCCTATGGTTAGGATAGAGGAAGGATCCCTACTGGGATATCGGAGGTTGGGTGTGGAGAGGTATGGATCAAAAAATAAAAGAAATAAGCATGAAATGATCAAAATTAAATTTATTGATAAGATTTCCAAGCTAACTAACATTGATCATGCATAATACTAAGCTAAAATAACACAATGAAGAGGAGCTGAACTAATCCATGAAAAGTAAAAAAGAAGGGTTAGAGCATTTACCTTATTACCTATAGGGTGGTTGTTGATGCATTTACCTCCCATGACAAGTAACATGCAAAGAGAGATTCGTTATTCTGTGGAGTATGGGAAGATCATTCTTGTCCTAAAATCATTATATGATGACCCAATAGTGAAAGAAAACATCCAAGAAGATAGGTGTCTAATCCAATCCAAGAAAGATGTAAGAAGAACTGAAAATAGAGCGAGTGGATGTCAAGATGGTGTAAAAGAGAAGAGAAAATGGAATTCTGGATATCTTATCTTCCTATTTATTATGAGTGTCAAGTGAGGTGGAGGTTTATATAGGATTCCATTGCCCTCGGGTGATGTCATTGGCCAAGAGAAAATATGATACCGACACAATCACCCATGGGGTGATTATTTTGGAAAAGGATGTAAAAATGAAGTGATGTGTCATGAAAGGTAAAAATAATGTGTCGTGGGTCATGAAAGTAGATGAATAAGGTGAAAATGGTATACTGCAAGAAAAATATCATGAATATGATATGCATGAGACCTAGGAGGACAAGGATACCTAATGAAAACTAAGGTTAAGACCAAATAGGAATAATCTCTGTGTGTATTGTCTCTAACCCATAATGGTTACATGAATAACCATTCCCCATTCCTAGAAATCCCCTTAAGGCACCCACTTAGAAAATAGATGCATCAACAACCCTTATCTACATAAGGATGATTGTTAGTAATAATTATGAAAGATGAAAACTAAAAAGTGAAAAATTAGGTGTATATAGAACCCACCCTTTCCTCCCCCACCTATAACACCTGCTACTAGACCAAGTGTTCCCTCTAAGGTATTATACATCTTAGACAAATTAAATAACACCAAACTGTTCAAATATCTTTGCTCAAATTACTACAAAAAGTGTCTATCTATAAAGAAATATTATATTGAACATTACAATTTGTTACATTACCTTCCACTATACAACCTACTAATTTTTCTTCTATTGTGGACACATTCAAAGAAATACATAATGTTGTAGATTTTATCCAAACAAATATCCCACCCACAATTAGCAAGGATCCTAGTGCACCTCTTTTATTATACAAAAAATCTAGAATTTCTTTATCAAGAGGGTATTAATTGATAATAGCTTTTCTCTCAATAATTTCCCTACTTCTTTTCTTAAGAAGATGTATGGCCCACTCTAATGTGCATAAAACTTGGAGTGATACCACCATGCATATTATTTTATTTCCTTATTATTATCAAAAAATTTTCCAAGATAAATTTGCACTTCGGATTGATAAAAATCCCCTAATTCTATCTCACACTTTTTCAAGACTAGAAATAGGGAGAATATATAGGAATCCTAGTTTGGTGCTTGAAAAAACTCCTAATGTTTGCAAACTAAAATATAAGATATTTCATCTCCTATATTAGTGTGCATGTCAAACATACATGAATAGAATAGTTATGAGAATTGCAACTATATAATAATAATAATAATAGGATAAATTTAAACCTACATGTCTAGTTTACCCTAAGTCAACTTATTACCCACCTGCAGTAAAAATTTATGTAAAATTTATATTTCCTTACATAAGTTTAACACACATTATTTCAATAAACTTAGAACATTTTAGACAGTTTGATTTATTACTTGATATCAATTATGTAACCTAGTTTCCTCTAATAGATGCTATAAAAAGGTCTATAATTAATGGTTAACACCACAGTCTACTCGATAACCTTTACGATAGTGGGGACCTTATTTCCGCCTCAGCCAAAATGGATTAAGCATCCATGAATCAATCCATATTTTTACAATCAATAAAGATAGTGTGTGTAGACACGAAATCATGCACTTTGAGTCATTATTTAGTCTCGGTCTCATACTACTATTAACATGGTTCTTAAGTGAAAAGAGTAATAATTAAACCATGTCTTTGACCATTTTTACATTAACTTACAATGTCGTATTTTCGATCTTACACCTGCACTTTCCCAGTGTGTATTGTCATTCTGTGTTTTTCCTATTTCTGACTGGGGTGCCCACCCAGGACTGGGGCTGCTCCATACGCCCTGGTCCCCTCTGGGGCACCCTGATCCTCTTTGCACTTTACTCTCACCTTTTGGGAACTTTCTAGCCATTTAAGCTTTCTATCTTTTTGGTGGTCAGCCTTTTTTGGGGTTAATTATGAAATTAGAACAAGAGAACCATATAAATATAAAGTTATGTGACCATAATGAGGGACCAAGCACTAAGCATCTAATATCACCATCTAGAGTTGCATCCATCAAAGGCATCTAAAGCTACATTTTCATCCATCTAGCTCCATCACAAGGCACACAAGGTTGGTTCATCTGCATCACACTTCATAGGAGGTGAGTCTATTGTTTCCATTCACACATTTACTACATTCTACATCTAGTTATTTTTTCACTACTTCACAAAGTGTGATTGGAACAAGAGCAACCTAGGGCATGATTGTACACACACACACACACACTTAGAACTACATCGGGTCTGAGATGTAGTGCAAAACTTAGTTAGTAAGTCCACCATTGTGGTCACTGAGGATAGTTTGACCCCTTCATATGAATCTTTCTTTTTTAGGGTTTTGATGCTTTGTTTGGGGTTTTGTAGGTGATTCTTCCATATATTCACAGTGACATCTAGTGCAGTTCAGTGACATTAGTGCGATAGGAAGTAAACATAGGAAAACATCCAGTGACACTCCAGAGGAGGTTTTCTGATCATTTTCAAGGTGCCCACATATCAGAACAAGGTGCCCATGGGCAGCCCCTATCCCTTTCCAGGCACCCCAGTCTAGTCAGATAGCTCAGATATTGCTTTCTCAGGCTTCTGTATGTGGTTTTCCTCCTCCTATTCACCTGGGTCTACACTGCGACACAGTCTTGCAACATCTATGAATCAGCTAAGGACTTTTCTTAACCCTTCTTGCACATTAGGGTTTCACATTTTCTATTGCTTATTTTTATTGGGTGTATTTTCTAGTATTTTATTATTCATTTATTTAGTCATTTTACTGTTCCTATAGCATTAGATTACACTATAATAATCTTATTTTAGTTAATCATTTTTGGTGAACCCGTACTTGATCTTCATGCTTTTAGGGTCCTCATTCTTTGCTTATCATCCTAGAGTTTAGTCATCATGAGTATCTCAATCAATTATTATTTGCTTGCACATCCTCGATTTAAGGCATGGAGTCCAACATCTTCTTACTACTACTCGCATTCGTGTTGATATGCATCCTGACTCATATATCAAACTTTCGTAGATGCATTTTCTCAACACATAGCATTCAAATATAATCTTCCTCACTGATCTTAACACTTTTGACAATGACCCACCCTTGCATATTATGATTCACATTTACAATGTGGGTATCAAACGCACTTTAATTGATAATGGATATGAACTCAAATTATGTCCCATGTCATTCATTGAGAGGCTAGGTCTTTCTGCTCATGATGTTAACCCATCTTGTCTTTCACTCCATGCATATGATAGTTTTGTTCATCCATGCATTGGTCAAATTACATTACCTATCACTGTAGGGCCAAAAATTAGTTAACATTGTGTTCTTTGTCATTGATTTTCTAGTCTCCTATAACTTTTTTATTGGTAGGCCATGGCTCAATGCCATGCAAGCCATTGTTCCTACCATACATCATTATGTCAAATTCATACATGAAGGTGTTGAATATATTGTACTTCGCGACCGTGATGCATACAAATATTGTGACTGAGATCCTAATACTACTCTTCTTATTCCACATGCATTGATACTACAGATGATCCTCAACCAATAGAAAAACTACCTCATTTTCCACCGCTTGAAGGTGTCATTTGTGTGATAGATGTAGTTTATTCCACCCCACCACCTCCACCTACTACTACTACTGTTATGATTCTTTATCAGGGGCCTTCCCAGCATATGGATGTCCAATCTATCCCCTGCACCTTCACATGTGCCTCCTCCATTGGCATTCCCACCATTCACATGTATGATTTTCCTGAATGATTCTTATTGGTATCATATTCCATTTGATCCTACTTGCGATGACACTATATGTACACATGAGGGCTTGACTCGTCTAGGTTTTTCTTTTGAGGATCTTTACCCTCCATTGCATGCTTCTCATCTCTATTATGGATTTGATTCACATTACTTCACGACTTATGGCTATTATGTCTTTCATCTCAAGTATTTCTTGCACGAGGACCTCGTTCTTCACCACTTACTTTAGGAAAATCTTGGCTTGATTACATTGGGGGCACACTCGACCCTGATCATACTGATATATCATTTCCCATCCCCTTTGGTTGTATTCATTTGCAACAGTTTTTCTTAGATATACATAAAATATTACTTGCATTAGTATGCACATGGATGTCCCTTACCACCCTTCAATAATGTAGGAGTATGTTATGGGTATGTATAACCTACGCCTTAATGGCTCATTACAAAACCAACCCTAGACACTCTCGCTTACCAAGTGACTCAAACACTTACCCTTCATTCAGTTTTGACCATGACAATGATGACCTTCTAGATGATATTACATAACTGACTTCTACATCTCACACGCTTGGGGGGAATAACATACACACACTCCCCCCACCCTAGCATCCACATCACCTATCATACCACACATCAATCTTCTTTCATACAGGCATATTCATTTACACATTAAGCATTTTCATTACCCGATGACACACTCTTATGCTTCAGTTCACACTTGACTTGCTGAAGGCATTCTCTATACATGCACCATTACCACACTCACACAGTAGTCACTACACATTAGTCACCAATATCATCACATGATCCTACATCATCTATTATACACATACTACAAGCTATTGACATTACATCTTTATACATTCTACACTTTGGTCGTACATCTTGTCCTTATCACATCATCCTACATCACATCTACTTGTATGTATCTTACATCTACTATGCTACACACTACCATATACACATATGACACACTCTAGTCTCACGGTACACATACATTACATATTGTTCTAGTGTTGCATACTACCCGATGACACACTCTAATGGACCATACTAGACTATTGAGGGTATCATCACAAATCTTCATCACCATTATATTTTTCATCATACAACATTCTCTCATGTTAGTAGGCATTATGATATACTTTAGGCTATAGGGTCACTTCTTCTAGCATCACCTTGTGATTGGCTTATCATCACATTCTTACATTATTTGGTGTACATCTTTAGGCTACATTACCACCTCTTTCTAATCATCTCATTCATGATATACGCTTTAGGATAAATCATCACGTGTCTTCATACATTTCATCTCTCAATCACATATCATCACCACACATACGCATTGACCACAACGTGTTACACACAACATAGAACTCGACCATTTCCCAATGACGCACTCTCATTTATGGTTCATTCTTGACTGTTGAGGAGAAATACTAAATGAAACTCACTACATAAAACTCTATTCACTTAGGGGGCACATGACTACTATCATCCACATTGCATTCCATTCCATCCATCCACAAAATACTGCATTTTATGGTTGCATTTACTCTTGCTTGCACATGATCTTTACATGTTAAACTTTACTACACATATTAGATAGATATCTTGTATGTCATTATATTTACCTTACACACATACACGCATTCATGTCATTTTATAGTTGTGATCACAGATAACAAAGCTTCTACATGCATCAATGATGCTTGATACACTACCTACTGGGGGCATCCACATTCATACACTACAAGTGCTATTATTTCATTTTGTACTTAGCACTTTCCATTATCATGTTATACATAATTTAACATACTTTCTATTTTTATAACATGCTAACGGGTGTTTCATGTGCAACACTTTTTATACAGGGATATTTTCTTCCATACTTGTTAATTTGTTTGATATTGTTTGTTATTGTTTACAACATTTTCCCTTTGTCTTGTGTGCACACTTGTTTTCCCTCATCCATTGTAGACTTGAGTGTCTTACGAAACTGTGAGTGGTGTCCCATATTTACAACCCCCTTTGTGTGGCCTACATTATCTATTTGGGGTGTTTACATTTTCTTCTTATGTTCTAGCTTACACATTGTTTGTTTGGCTTACACTTATTTTCTACATGCATGTTTGTGCTAACACTTGTTTTATATCCACTTGTTTACGTGTGCCTTGGTATTTACCAAGAACATTCCCTTCCCCCTGCCAGACACAATTTCAATACACGTTGACAGTTCTCTTTTGGGTCCGTATTCTCCTATTCATGACATATCATGTGCCCCCAAAGAGGGGGGCATCATTTGGTTTGACACGTGGTACTGGTACAGTTCAGTCCACAATTTTTTCCATGACACAATGGGTTATACAGTGAGTGGGTTCAAACTAATCTAAAAGCTCCATACAAAGTGGATTTTATAGGATAGATTGTCCTTAGAATTCTAGTGAGTAGTTATAGGTTGGAGGAACATCAAATTTCCTCCCTATAATTTTTCTTCTAGTGGTGGCAGATCGCCCAAAAAAACCAGACAGTACAAATATCTTTTCACTACTCTTAGGGAAGTTATTACAGGTTGGAGAGTAACACATCTTTCTCCCTACACTTATTTTCCCATAGTGGCATGAAATCACAAAAAAAAACTTACACTTCACTAACAGTTACAAGATATCCTTTCTATATCCTTTTTTCTCATCATGGATTAGGTGCACATGTTCCTTTTGCATTGTCATTTTCATACTATTTTTACATGTTTATTTACATATATACATGTGTTTTTTACACATATACAAGCGTATTTGACTACTTTATCGGCTTCTCTTTTGCAGGTTCATCCATATGGGAAGCAAGCAATCAACAACAACAACACAAAAATGGTGTGTAAATCACACACACAGGTACTAACCATGCAGGTACACTACACACATTGGCATCCACACACACGCTTCCACCCTAGGCTCACTCTCATCACTTTTTTACACTTTTTTCATCTTTAGTCTCCACGCTCCATCTTTTTTTCACTCCATGCTTTTTCTAGTCCTTCGGCACGTTTGCTACATCACTCTAGATAGATTATTAGGTAGGAATCTCTATCTACTTTATGTTACCAAGATTTCTTCTTGCCAACATAAAGTGGGGGAAAATGTAGACACAATCACACACTTTGAGTCAATATTTAGTCCCAGTCTCATAATACTATTCATATGGTTCTTAAGTGAAAAGAGTAATAATTATTCCATGTATTTTTAGCCATTTTTACATTACCTACTGTCCTATTTTTGATCTTACGCTTGCACTTGCCTAGTCCGTATTTTCATTGTGTGTATTTCCTATTTCTGATTGGGTTGCCCTATGCATCCTAGTCCCCTCTAGGGCGCTATGATCCTGTTTATACGTTACTCTCACCTTTTGGGAACTTCATAGTGGTTAGAGTTTTCTCTCTTTTTGGCAGTCATAATTTTCAGGGTTAATTACAAAATTAGAACAAGAGAACCATATAAATATAAAGTTATGTGACCATAATGAGGGACCAAGCACTAAGCATCTACTATCACCATCTAGATTTACATCCATCAAATGCATCTAAAGCTACATTTGCATCCATATAGCTCCATCAAAAGGCATAAAAGGTTGGTTCATTTGCATCACACTTCATAGGAGGGGAGTCCATTGTTTCCATGCACACATTTACTACGTTTTACATATAGTTATTTTCTCACTACTTCACAAAGTGGGACTAACAAAATAGAAACCTAGGGCATGATTTGCACACACACACACACACAAAGAACTTCATTGGGTCTGAGATGTAGTGCTCAGTTATTAATTCCACCATTGTGGCCATTGAGGATAGTCCAACCCCTTCATATGCATCTTTATTTTTTTAGGGTTTTGATGCTTTGTCTGTGGTTTTGCAGGTGATTATTCCATATCCTATTCATAACGACATCTAGCACAGTTGATTGACATTAGTGTGACATGAAGCGAACATAGGTGAAACATCCAGTGACATTGTAGAGGAGGTTTTCTATCCATTTCCATAGACCAAGGTGCCCAAATCTTACACTAGGGTACCCACACACCCTATCCCTTTTCAGGCACCCCGATCTAGTCAAACAACTCATATCTTCATTTTCTTTGGCTTCTGTATGACATTTTCCTCCTCTTGTTCATCTAGGTTACACTATGACATGGTCTTGCGACAACATCAAATCAGCTAAGGTTTTTATTAACTCTTATTGCACATTAGGGTTTCATATTAGGGTTTCAGGTTTTTATTAACTCTTATTGCACATTAGGGTTTCATATTAGTTTTCTTGGGTGTATTTCAGTTTTTTATTATTGCATTTATTTAGTCATTTTACTCCTATAACATTAGATTACACTAGAATATTTCTATTTTACTTCTAGGGATAGATAATGAAAACACCTCATGGGATTTTGGTATCCCGAAGGCTGGGGTGAATCTCTAGATTTGATGCGTTGGTTCACTTACATTGTATTTGTAACTAAATTTGGTAGCAATAGTGTAAATGAGATAAATTCTCTCCTCTATTATAATTGGGAGGAGACCTTTATTGTTAAGCTAGAATGTCAGAAAGGAAAGTATGTACACTACGTTATCCTGGGGGGGTTGATATTTCATCTCAAGGTTGGTATTCTCAAAAGAAATTAAATGTAGGAATAAGGGAAAGAATGAGAATATATTGGACAAAGTAGAGGAAGTGGAGGAGAAGAAACACCTGTGTTCCAATAGGAAAACACATATACTTATTTTAATTACACAAGAAGAGTTTAACAATAATGATCATTTAACCAAATAAAAATACTGAATCAAAAAAATGCATTCTCATTTGCACATAAGAGAAAATAAAAATAATTCAAGAAAGAAGGGCACACAGCACAATGTCCGGATAACCTTGTCTCTTTATTTTTTACTCCATAAAAGGTGTGTGATATATTTCCTCTTCTCTCACTAGATTTTTTAATAAGGAAAGTTTCAAAGAAAAACTGTGAGCTATCTACACTGATATTTACTTCTCTGTCATCAAATTCCCAAATGGGGAAGGCATCAAAGCACATGGGGTCTTCATAGTCTAATCCTTCCTCCTCTCTACTATCTCCTATGGCACAACATGGGGACTAATCACCCTAATCCTCTAACATCTTCAAAGAAAATTCAAACTCTTCAAGGAAAGGGGGGAAATGGATTTCTTCCCTTCACAATTAAATAGGTGTATTCCTTCTATGTTTTGTATTTCCTTTACATACTTTTTGCAATGTTTATAGTTACGTGCATTATCTGTAATTTGAGTTAAATTTCAACTTCTATCATAGAAATTGACTCCACTCTATGTTACATGTTTTATCATGAGGCATCCTGATGAGACCAAAATTGTCTCATATTTTTCAAGAATAATTCCTCATTTTTAGTAATTTTTGAATGAACTTAATCATGTTTGAAATGTTTTTTAACTATTTTTAAGTTTAATAATAAGACATATATAATAAATTAACTCCACGATGCATAGTGTTATGTTTGTCTCCTAACCTCTAATAATCCTTGTGATATAGATGGTTTTAAAATAGGGAAATGATTGAGATTCAAGAGTGATACTAGAATGACAAAGTGATCAGGGGCCCACAATTTTGACTAGAAAAAAGCTTCAAATTATAACACTACAAGTCCATACTTATGCATAGAAACTTTTGACTTGTGTCTAAAATCTTTGAACAAGAACGCAAGAGCTCGAGAATAAAACTTTAGAGTTATAGGATACCTTGAAGAAGTGCACAGCTACCATACATGCATCAGGAAGATATTGAAGAATATTTGGTAGTTCAAAAATATATTGGAGGAATAGTCATTTACCTTAATAATTGGGCACATAGTAGTAAAATGAAATATATTTAGTAGATAGCAAGAAAGAAAAAATGGAACACTCTTGAAAGTATCGAACAGGGGCGGAAGCCTAATACTTTTATTAATAATTAATCAAATCAACATTTACAGAGAATGTGCTACAATGTCTTATAGGAATTGAACAACTAAATAAAAACACAAAAATATGTTGCATAGGTGCAACAATAAACTTATTTACATAAGCTTTCTAAAGTATATCTGGGAAGCAAGTTAAAAAATATGTTGTTGCAATAATAATGCAACAATAAACCCATACGAGAATAATATGGTTATTAAAACATAACCATATACCAAATAAACTTATATACCTAATTAATAATGCAAAATTATTATTTATCCTAAGATTCCCTCCCTTAATTTTGCATTGCCTCAAGGGATGAGGAGAGGAACTCTCTGAACAACTCAAATTTTTCACGTGCAAGTGACTTTTTGAAGTTATCTGCTCTTTGTTCATTTTTTGGACAAAAATGAAGTTGTATATTGTGTTTCAAGACATGCTCACATATAAAATGTACTTGTACTTCAATGTAATTTGTTCTTTCATGAAAAAATGGATTACAAATAAGTTTGAGAACACCTTCATTGTCAACATACAAGGTGGTCAGTTTGTCCTATGGTATTTTAAGTCCTTCAAGTATGCAACATATCCATATCACTTCGCAAACAGCTTCACTTACAGCACGATAGTTGGCTTCTATGGAAGAGAAAGAAACAAAGTGGTGTTTCTTGTTTCCCCATGATATTGGTTCGAATCCCATAAAGAACACAAAGACCCTAAAGTAGATTTTATGTCATTAATATTGCATGGATGATCTAAATCTGAATATCCATAAAAGAAGAAGTTATCATTCTTCTTTTATTTTAGACCAAGATCTACTAATCCCTTAAGATATCTCAAGATTCACCTTGCTGCCTTCCAATGACAAACTCTTGGTTCTTGCATGAACCTGGATAGATAGCTCACTACAAAGCTGATATCTGGTCTAGTTTAGGTCAGGTAAATGAGACTCTCAATCAACTGCCGATAGAGAGTTGCATTTATTGCAAGAGATGGATCTAAACGAGATAACTACAATTTGTTCTCCATAGGTGTAGTAATAGATGTGCAATCCATCATCCTGAATTTCTTGAGCGTTGTCTTGGTATACTTCAACTGAGAAACAAATATGTGATTCTCTTTCTACCATACTTCCAATCCAAGAAAATAGTGCATCAGCCCGAGATCTATCATGTCGAACGATCGGTTCAGATATTTCTTCATTGCATTAATCATCTTCACTAAACTGTCAGTGCTGACTAGATCATCAATAGAGATAACAACAATCACAATATCCCCCCTTTCTTTTTGAGGTAAAGATTGGGATCTTATGGATTTATAACAAATCCATGTTGTATTATATGTTCATCAATTTTGATGTACCAAGCCCAAGGTGCCTATTTAAGGCCATATAGATATTTCTTGAGTCTACATATCTTTGATTCTTGACTAGGTAAAACATATCCCTTAGGTTGACTCATGTATACTTCTTGTAAATCTTCATTCAGAAAGGCACTTTTTACGTCCATCTGATGGACTTTCTAACTAAATTTTGCAGCTAGAGAAAATATCATCCTGATCATTTTGATCTTAGCTGTGGGAGAAAATGTCTCCTCATATTCAATGCCCTCTTTTTGTGTGTACCCCTTTATTAGTAGTCTTGCTTTGTACTTTGTTTTGAATAACCATCTGCAACCAATGGGTTTCTTCCCTGGTGGAAGATCGACAAGCGGCCAAGTGTTATTTTTCATCACTGATTGATACTTAGTGTCCATGGCATCTTTCCAAGCTTTTGATTGTAGGGCTTCTTGGACTGTAGATGGATCATCAAATTAAATAACTCTACTCATCAAAGCAAATTTTACTTCTTCTCTTGTTTCATTGTGAGTCTTTGGTCCAGTGGTGTATGTATCCGGTGGAGCATCCATTCTTACATCTTGTAACATACTAGTATACCACTTGGGCATATGTTGAACTACTCCCATGGGTTGTGGTTCTTTATAATCATCACCATCATCCCCATCATCATTTTCATCATCCGCGGGAACATCAACTTTTAATTTTACAATAGGTGAAAAATCTACATCAAGTGAGTCTGAAAGAGGAGTTTATGCTTCCTTCTTCTCAAAAGACTCAACATCTCTACTGGTGTAGACTTTCCTTGTCTTTGAATCCATACATTTGTACCCAAGATTCTCTTCACTGTAGCCAATGAAGATGATTTTTTGTGATTTCATATCCAATTTCTTTCTATTCTGCTTGGGTATGTGCATACTTACTTTGCACCCAAATACTCTGAGGTGTGCAACAGATGGTTTCTGCTTTGACCATGCTTCATGTGGCATTACTCCGTCAAGAGTAACTGTGGGAACTTTTTTTAACAAATATACACCTGTCTTTGTTGCTTCTGCCCAAAATTTCCTCACTAGTCCAAAATCATTGATCATACATCACACCATTTCCATGATAGTACGATTTCTTCCCTCAAAAACACCATTCTGTTGTAGTGTGTTTGGAAGAGGCATTTGTCAAAGAATCTCATGAGCTTTTAGGTAGGATTTGAACTCATCACTAGTGAATTTCCCCCCGCGATCTAAGAAGAGAGTTCTGATGTGATGACCAGTTTCGTTCTCAACAGCCATTTTGAACTTCTTGAAGTTTTCAAAAGCTTCACTTTTCTTGTAAAGACAAAAAACCACATTTTTCTCAAATAGTCATCAACACAAAGCATGAAGTAATGAAATCCAGAATGAATTAGTTGTTTCAGACCAAAAATATTGGTATGAACCATATCAAGCTTACCATCAGCTCGATAAGTACTCTTCTAGAATGAATCTCTTTGTTGTTTGCTTGCTAGGCAGTGAGAACACTTGTTTGTATCCTTCTGGACATATGGTAATCATTTTACCATATTATGTCACCGAAGTGTCTCGATATACTTGAAACTAATATGACCAAGTCTATGATGCCACAATTATGCAGAGGTAGAGTTCTTAGCCATAAGTTCTTGATCATCTCTGTGGAAAAAATCAAGCTAGAACATGCGTCCCACATTACAGGCTTTTGCAACTATTTTCGAGCCTCATGATTTGTCTCTAAATTAAACACATGTTTTCTTTCTAGAATGACTATCAAATTCAATTTTCAAATTGTGATCTAGGAGTTGATTGAATAGCAGCATATTTTTAGTCAACCCAGGGACATATAGTACATCTGACAATCTATAGTTGCATGAACCAAGGGGTAGAAAAATGTTCACAATCCACTGAACTATGTATGAAGAATCATCACCTAACAAAACATGGTTTTTTGAAGGCGTCTCCTGTCATCACCAATCTGGCACTATGATAATTCTCCACCGGGAACTCCTCGTGCTATGATTATTTACTAATGCACAGCCTTTAGTTTGGTGGATGTAATCTGGAAACACAACAACAAACATAACACAAGAATACCATAGACTATGATAAGAAGGAATGATGATAAATCTGAAATATCAGTGTAAATTACCATATAAACATGAAATTGTTACAATCTCACCCATGAGGTACTTCAAGTGTTACTGACTTCACTTTCCTTCCAACAATAACTATGGGAGAAACTTCACAATTACACCTCTTAATGGCTTCTTTAACACACCTTCAAAATGACACTTACTCATACAATATTTCTCATTACTTCCTTCTATGCTAAATGAGGGGAGGGTGGCCTCTTTATTTATAGGAATTTAGGCTTATCCACCCTATCTCTAAGATAGGATAGGAAATCTCTTCCAGCCAATCATATTCCATGCCTAAACTCTTGCCTTTACATGTAGGCTTATCTTCTAAGATAAGATAAACCTTATCATCTCACATGGGTTCCACCTTTTTAGACTTTTCCACAAATAAAATACACAAAATATTTATGACATCACTCTTTGTCCTTATTACAAATATAATATTTCTAATTCCTAATCATGTAGACCCTACTTCTCTACTTACCCCAACTTTGACATTTTAACATTACCGAACCACTTACGACAAATATTTACTTTTTACCACAACATTCCTATTGTACTTTGACTGTTTACCGTACTCTAATTTATGGGTGGCACCATACTGACGGCGTTGTTATCTTCTATCAGACGCCACTACTAATCATACTTAACAACATCCTATTCCTAATACATAATAAAATAGAAATTACGGAGGAAAATTTTAATGTCGACACTCCCTCATTGAAGTAAACCAATCTCTATGGTTGGTCATGTGTTGGGTGGCTCCCGAATCAACATACCATACATCACTAGATGACGTGGAGGGTTTACTTGATCGAGTAGTGTACAAGAAGTCTTCATTATCTGAATGTTCTTCTTGCTCAACAATATTTCCTTGTTGATGGGGTTTTCTTTTCTAGTTCCCCTTTTTCTTCCCTTGAATGTAATGAAAATGTTCCTTGTGAGATTGCTAGTATTGGGGTCTAGAATTAATTGATGAACCTTTCTTATAAGTGTTATTCCAACAATATTTCAACTCATGTCCTCTCTTTCCGATAGGAAATTTATTCTTTTGTTGCTTATCCTCTTGATTTTGATTCTAATTTTGGGACTTTTGATAGGAAAGAGGTTTTCATTTTCCTTTTCCTTTCCATTTCTAATGAGAAGAAAGTTACTGCTCCTCTTCATCATCTTTATTGTATATAGCTTCCTCTTATTGCAGTAGATTTACCAGCTTGTCAAAACTCACTGTCTAATCTAAAAAGTTGAGTTTTGTCACAAAAATGTGGTATGAAGGAGGGGAGTGCTCTCAGAACAGTGGGAACGATATCTTCATCAGTGACCTCCTCTCCTAGGGATAGAAGTGAAGCCCTTAATTCTGCAACTCGTTCTTAAGAATGCTTCTATTTTATCATTTTGTTTGAACTTCAGTGTGTGTAACTGACTCTGCAAATTTAGTATTACATTCTTTTTCTTGGCCTCATACACTGTGCTTAACCTATCCCATGCTTCTTTGGCTGATTTGGCATCACGAATATGGGGTTGCATATCGTCGGACACTGTAAACAAGATTAGAAACTTGGCCTTTTGATTGGATATATCAAACTATCTCTATTGTGTTATATCAATTGTTGATCTGGGTGACAGTATCATTCACAACAATCCAAATCTCTTCAAACTTAATTTGTGTCTTGATTTTTTTCTTCCATGTTTCATATTTATTTCCTTTGAGAAGTTATTTGGAAGAAATAATTTGGGGGCATTTGTTCCCTTTTTTTAGAATCAACTGACAAAGGGCATGGCTCTTATCACTCCAGGTATATGGTATCCCAATCTCTATACCATCAGTATGATATACCAAACCTTTCTATATACGCACTCTTCCAATATACTTTTCGGTACGTGGAAGAAGCTCGCCCTTTCTATATACTCAGAAATACGTGAAAGAGGCGTTAACATACATAAAATAATTTGATACGTGATACCAAGAAAGTACTAAAAGGGGTCTGTGTGATTATCAACATCGGCTCAAAGAAATATCCTCATACATGTGCATAACTTCAATATATACCTGGATAATTTCTCATTCCATATTTAATTCAAGTAATCATTCATAGATGGATGGGAGGGCTCAAAGTGTGTGCATTGTTTCCTTATTACTACCCATCAATTTAAAGGGTTGATGCCTAGACAATGTTATTGCAGATATATTAGGCATTACGTGCAGTAGTAGTCATGATAGATTTACTTGTAAGCACTTCCCAGAGGCACTGTTTATACCGAACGCTGCGAATGAGATCCAAAGATTTTGTGAGTGATTTAGAACCAAATTTTTATTATTTTTTAATCAAATCTCTGCCATTTTTACAGAAGTTACAATGGTTTTTGGTTGAATATGGCAACCTGCAAATTAGTATAATACACTAAAATATACAATTACATTCAAATTCAAAAAAATTGAATCGCAGGAAAAACAAATTGTTTTTCGAGGCCCTGGTGGCCTCTGAAGCTCAATACAGCTCTCTGGAAAAAAAAATGGCTCAAAATGAAGTTTTTAATAACCCCTCCTTTGGAAAATGTTGCTCATAATGTAAAAATAGGTAGAGTGGGAGAAAAAAAATTGACCCTTTTTTAGGGTTTTTGCCGCTAAATTTTAGTTGGGGGTTTAGCTATAGCAAGCGGGTTTTAGCAGTGTTTTAAGCCTTAAGGATGGTAGTTTCTGGTAAGTCTGCTGCTAAATCTCAATATATAAAAAATGCATAGTGTTGGGTGGGGGTTAAACCCCCAACCTCCCAGTCTTAAGGCTTTACACCTATGTAATAAAGTGCTTTATGCGCTTGGTATTGAAACTGAGACAACGTTTAATTAAAAAAATGTGACTAACCTTGTAACCTATGACGTGGCATGGCGTGGAGGAGAGGTTCCAAGTGGTCGCTGAAGCGGTTTAGGTTTTCCGGTGATAACTCGAATCTTCATTGTGTATAGTGTTTCCACCTTTTTGCAATAATTTGTATTCCCTGTGATTTAGTTAGAGCCGCCTTATTGATTGAGAGGTTCCACCGTTTGCTTTGATTATCCTTTGTTGAATATTATGCCTCCATTATTTGATCTGATGTTATTTTTTTTTAGGGTCTCTGTGTGCTTTGGTGGAGAGTAAAGAGACTTCACTGATTTGCAGGATCCTTTGCTAATTCCTCAAGGTTTGGCCTGTCTTGGCTGCTACAAATACAACGCTTTTTATTGTTTGCATAGACTGGGGGCTCGATGTGAGCTTGTATGAATGCTCAATGGCCCAGAAATTAAGAGAAACAACTCGATATGTAGTCTATTAGTGCTAGGCACAATGTAATGTTGGCTTGATAGAGTCTTGTGTAACTCGGCTTTTAACTTGGTGCTTAATGCATGATGATAAATACCCAACTCGCCTATCAATTTTCATTCTCCAAAAACTATAACTTGACTCTGCAAAATGAACTCATTCCTCTCAAACAGAACTCAGTCAGGAAACTCTATGGAATCCCGGTGACTAGGGGAAGAGTCCTCCAGATTTGGTGTTGTAGCTAGTGTTAGTTACAACTAAGATTGTCACCAATTTTAGTGAAAAAACCCCTAATGGGGGAAAAATAATTTTGTGAATATTTATTGGCTCTAGGAAGAAAATTTGTCTAGTGCAGAGGGCACCAAGGAAACAAATTTCTTTTCGTTTACCTAGAGATCAAACAGGAGGTTATGGGGAGGCAAGGATGGGGTTGGGAAGTTGTAGGAGGCTGCATAGGCTCTCAATTGCTACAAATGCTTCTCCAAGAGCCTCAATCTTATCCACTCTCTCTCCAACCTTCTCTTCTCACAGGTCTAGATCAACCAGCTCTGGTACCAAATGAAAGTATCGAACAAGGGCGTAACCCTGATACTTTTATTAATAACTAATCAAATCAACATTTAAAAATAATGTGTTGCAATTTTTATAGGAATTGAACAACTGAATACAAACACAGAAATATGTTGCACAGGTGCAACAATAAACTTATTTACATAAGATTCCAAAAGTATATCTGGGAATAAAGTATAAAAAATATGTTGTTGCAATAATAATGCAACAATAAACCCATACGAGAATAATATGGTTATTAAAACATAACCATATAACAAATAAACTTATATAGCTAATTAATAATGCAAAATTATTATTTATCCTAACAACTCTCCCATATTTTTTGCAAAGAGTCCTGGTCAACAATTCTCATTTATTAAGTTCTTATTTCTTTACAATTATTATAGTAGATGTAGTCTCCACGTGTCATTTGGCAAGTTGGATTCATAGTCTAGTCCTTTTAGGAATTTTTCTACAGTAAGCCACCATGAATGTAGGAAATATTTATACATTCATGAGAGGCTAAAATATTCAAACTTCCAGTATCTCACACAAATATCTCATTGTAAACTCAAAGTAAGGATCCTCTCTCTCAGAATATAGCTTCATCTTATGTAGGAAACATTGATGTTGCATACCAGTATTGGTGATTGTTGGTAAATTTTAAAACAAAATATAAGGGAAGAGTAAGGGCCACTCTTACCCGAGGAGGAGGAAGTTTTCGGTATTTTTATAGTATAGCCATTTTTTATTAAATAAATTTCATATTCTTATTGATAATGTTATAAAATTAGTAGATTTCATAACTTAGTTAATATTTATTTGTTACGGTCATGCATTTGATTAAATAATTTAGTATTCATTTCATATATACAATATATTTTGAATGTTTTTTATTTTAACATAGATAGCAAGATCGTTATATATATATATATAGATATATATATATATATATATATATATATATATATATATATATATATATATATATTTACTTTTCTTATTTTCCTATAGCATATAGCCTCTAGATGTCAAATTTTTTTGATAAATGAATAATTAAAGTGAAGGAACAACAAACATCATCACATTACAACACCAACACCTCATGAAGTCCGTTTGGGAAAAGGAAAAGTGTATGTGCACACACAATATGTTTTTTCTTGTAAGCATGAAAATTCCAAGTACACACTTAAATGGGGAAATGTAGACACTAAAATTTGGTAATGTATCCTTGTGCAATGCTAATTTTGACCTTGTATTCTCACTAAGACAAATTATCACATTTTAAATCCAATCTCCTCATATCTTTGGTCATTCCAAAATCTGGTTATCTTTACACTATGATATGTCATCAATTTTTGAAATATTGTTTCATCAAATAAGCATAAAACATATGATATTCATGACATAAATTTCAATTTTGAAGTTTATCTATCCTTTCTAAAATCATATGGAAGGGTTGGGATGTGGGGTCCGATCTTGGCCGACTTGTATGCTCCTACCCCTTCTCAATCATCAACTTTGATTTCAATTTTAAATCATTATTTGAGTCATTTCATCTTCCTAGGGTTGGACTTATTATAATATATCACCTACAAAAGTCTATACAAGCAATTCATTATCACTTAGTAGCTCACGTAGAATTATTACAATCCCCTATTATAAAACTCATTCCAAAATAACTCAAAGGATTACTAAATCTACTCAAATTTTTTACACATCATCAAGGGTAGTCCCTACTACAAGTATGAAGCACTCAACTAGGTTAAAGAGTCTAGTAGGTTCATCCATATACAAGCATGTAAATATCATAGAGTCATATCATAACAAGATAAAATCCATCCCATGCATTACACAATGGCTTCACTTAAAAAGGGTTAGTGCACATAATTAAGGCATGCCATATCTCATTACTACCACTATGGGTACATTTTATACTACACATTTATCTCGCTATCTTGGTGTCAAGAGACATGAGGGAACCCCTAGGAGGTTGGTTAGCTATGCACACTTACAAAAAAACCTAGGATAACTACATGAGGCTTGATTTCCACAATGAGGATATGTATTATAGCACTTGGATTGGTTTAACTAGGAGTCTAATTTCCAAGGGTGGTCTAGACTCAAACACACACACACACACACACACACACACACACACACACACACACACAACACACACACACACACACACACACACACACACACACACACACACACACCTTTTTCTCCTTTTGTTTTTTAATACTTTGATGAAGTGTTTTGTAGGTTGCTAAGGCTTATGATTTTTTATAGGTTATCATAGGTCATCCCTAATTTGTATGAGAAAGAGATACATACAACAATTTTAATGTAAGTGAAGCACACATAAAGTTTAGAATTATATTTTCTTTGGATCTAGTCCTGCACTTACTCAGTTTCTAGTACCATAATCTCTAGTACATAATCTATAGTCTTATATATTCATGTTTAAATTCCATGCACATTTATATCATCTCTAAATCATCCTAAACAACTAATTTTATCTCTCCTCTTGTGTATTTGAACTAATTTATTATTGTTTATCAATCATTTCAAGTTTGAATGCATTATTTTGGTCATGTATAATAGATTTTGGAAATTAATTATATCATAATAGTGTACCTATTATTAAACCTTACATACCTCTTAGTTGTTATACAATAACATTCTAAAATCTAATTAGGGTGTAAACATGTTCTAATCAAACAAATTTTATCATGGGTTTAACGAGTTCGTGGAAGTATTAAAAACTCCTTCATGTTGAGTTTATTATTTTGGTCTATTAAAATCATCATACTATTTGCACTATTTAAATTGATTTCCTTGATTTCTTTTTCAAGCTTCCACCTCACCAAGTTCCTAGCTAGTAAATCAATCTTCACAATCATGATTTTCCCTCAGTGTTGTATTTTCATTATCTTCATGAAGTGTTCACCTTTGCAATATCATGTAAGAATTATTGTTTGATCAGGTAACATAAAGAACATATGAATAGTTCCTTAGTTCTCCCATGGATGTAATGGAGTAATTCCCAAAAAACAAAATTATTCTAATACATAATTTTTGGTAGAGAAAATTTCCTAATTTTCCATTGGAAAATAACGCGGAACAAAATTATTCTAATACATAATTTTTGGTAGAGAAAATTTCCTAATTTTCCATTGGAAAATAACGCGGAACAAAATTATTCTTATACATAATTTTTGGTAGAGAAAATTTCTCGATTATTATTGGCAAAAAATGTGGAACAAGATTGGGTAAAATGTATCAGGATTGTTGGACCTTGATAGAACATGCTGAATTAAGGAGCGTGGGGAACATTCCCTTAGTTCTCATGAGGAGTATTATTTCGAAGAAATCCTTCTAAAATCGAATGTTGTAATATATTTTATAGTTGTCAAATACATGTTGAGGGTGTTTTATAAAAGGTTTCAGCCTTAAAAGGATAATTAATCCAACGTGAAACTAGAATGGATTTTTATAATCAAGAGGTGTTGGATTTTAAATGAAACTTAGAATATTTTTTAATGGTTCCTCCAAGAGGTATAACTTGTAACACAAACAGGGATATAACCTCTAATGAATACCAATAGAGATTTGAAGACTAAACAAGGAAATGAATTTTTTTCGAGACCAAAATGACACTGGTGAAGATGAACTTTCTACCATAAATTGTATATACTCAAAATTTAGTTATATAGTGGTTTTAACACATATGAACACAATTTTTTAAGAAAGCACAGGATAAACAACAAACCCATAGGATCAATCCTTGAGATAGAACCACAACAATAAACCTACACAAATATTTCAAAGAATAAAATAATGTAATATTATTTTATTCAACACATCCCCTAATTCTCTCTCTCACTTTTTCAAGACTAGAAATAACGAGAATATCAACTTTGGTTCATGAACAAATTCCTAATGTTTGCACACTAAAATAGGAAGATATTTTGTTCCCTATATTAGTGTGCATGTCAAACCTACGTGAATTAAAAATTTATGAGAATCGCAACTATATAACAATAACAATAATAATAATAATAATAGGATAAATCTAAACCTACATATGTAGTTTACCCTGAGTGAGCTTATTACCCATGTAGTAAAACTTGATGTAAAATTTGAATTACCTTATGTAAGTTTAACACACATTATTCCAACAAAATTAGAACATTTTAGACAGTTTGATGTATTTCTTGACAATTATCTAACCTAGTTTCCTCTAATAGCCACTATAAAAAGTTCTATAATCAATGGTTAAAACCATGGTCTACTCCACAACCTTTACAATAGTGGGGACCTTATTCCCGCCTCAGCCAGAATGGATGAAGCATCCATGAACCAATCCATATTTTTATAATCAGTAAAAATAGTGTGAACAGTTCCAAAAACATTTGATGTCGTAGCCACATTATAACCAAAAATTCCAAGGACTGATAAGAATGAAAAACCAACAATAAGTCCTTTTCCTTGGTATTTCTAACACCGCACAAAAAACTCATCTAGATTAGGTAAATTAGCCATGGTTACCTACTCAACCTATGGCTAATTATTGGTAAATGATGTTGTAATGTAGGAAAATGGTTAGTTTTATCAATAGTGGAAACGAGATAGGTTCTCTCCTCTATTATAATTGGGAGGAAACCTTTATTGTTAAGTTATAATGTGGGAAAGGAAATTATGTACACTACTTTATCCTAGGGGGTTGAGATTTCATCTCAATGTTGGTATTTTCAAAATAAATTAAATGTAGGAAGAAGGTAAAGAATGAGAAGATATTGGACGGAGTAGTGGAAGTGGAGGAGAAGACACACTTGTGTTTTCCAATAGGAAAACACATATACTTATTTTAATTACACAAGAAGAGGTTAATAATAATGATCTTCCAGCCGAATAAAAATATTGAATCAAAAGAATTTATTTTCATGTGCACATAAGAGAAAATAATAATAATTGAGAGAAAGAATGGCACACAACACAAATTCTGAATATATTTATCACTTTATTCTCCTTCTTGATAAAAGGTGTAGAATACATATATTTTAACACCTTTAATACCTTGAATTTACTTATATCCAAAAATATCCTTAATATAGCACATCCCTTGTATATATAGATAAATCTTCCCATTTCCTATTTAAATACATGGAGGAAAAAGTCTCAATTGCTAATAATAAAATCTTCAAATGTGACACGTGTTTATAAGTATAAAAATAAAATCATCCTAGGACTCATAATTTGAACAAGTTATTTAGTCCAAGGATATTTGACTAAGTCAAAACTACAAATTTACAAAATAAATTCACACCTTTGAAAACTATGAATTTACAAAGTGGATTTGCAGCTCATAACGAGAGAATGTGTATTTTTTTCAAAATTAAAATACCTAACATATAAAATTCGCATTTTCTTAAATTAAAAATAACTACAAACAAGTCATCTTCTACGCTTATTTTTTATTTTGATAATTGGAGGTGTTCACAATATGCATTGAATTTCTCAAAAACCTCCTTGATTCACTCCTTGTATGGTCCACTTGTGTAAAACTCATGAATGAATCATTCTACTTCAATGTTAATCATCTACTTCGATATCTTAGATAATACCTTCATCTTCTTGGTGAGCTTGTTGAGAAAATTTTTGTACTTGATGTACTTCTTGATATAATCATAGCTGAAAGAGCTTCTGGGGGTATACACCTTCAATACTAGCTCCTTGAATTACTCAATCGTTTCCTCGACAGTATGAGGATTTCCTTGATCATCATTGAAGATACAAAATATATTTTATATCATCTCCTCAAGATCGTGTGTGGCATAAATCCCTTCATTATTTAATTATTTCAACTTCTATGCACACTCTTCAAGGATTCAGATCCTAAATTTTGCATCTCCTTGAAGTTTGATTTGGTCCCCATGGTGCTCCTCACTAATTACATTGTCTCCGATGAGGGTATCTAAATCAGCTCTCAAAAAAGCTTAAAGTTTAGGTAAGTATTGGCTAAGCAAATTCATTTCATTTTGGTACCTATCAAGGTTTTATCTTGAGATTTGCACTTCAGTAGCAGTCTCCTTATGAACCTTTACACTTCTACAAACATGCAATGAGACTATGTGATCATCTTCTTAGCACATTATTTTATATCTCTATCCATACATCTTGTCTTTTTTTCATCATTTGGAGAGACGATTTTTGCTATTTGAAGTTGAGGTTCTACTGAGACAAAATACAGGAGAGGTTTGATCATTTTTTGAATAATGGTTTTGAGTTGATCAACTCTCTTTCTCTGATTTTTCTCCTTTTTGGCTTGATCTTTATCTATTTTATCAAATATTTATGTCAATCGAAGTCAAGCCTTCATCTTTGGAAACCTCTGTCATAACCTTTTTTGGACTAAACCTAGAGGCTTGGTAGTCTTATCTAGAAGTTTTTTATTTATTCTAATTTGTTAGATGAAAAAAAATCTCAATGAACTTTTCACCCTTCTCATCAGTGAAAACCCTTGAAACTACCTTGGGTTTCTTCATTTCTCGTGAAGAGATTGGCATGAGATCCAAAATGTTAAAATCAATGGCCTTAGGCTACACCACTACCTTATTTTTCTTTTGGGTTAACTTCCCCAACCATTCAGGAATTGTAAGGATTCCTTGGGTAAGTGCAAGTTATTTTTAATGATTTATCCCTAAGGGTGAAATGGTTATTTGTACCACATTAGAGGAATAATCAATTGGGGATGTCATGGGTATGGTCATTATCACTGAAGGGATTGATAAAGTATGAGTGACATGAGGTGATATCAATATGATTGGTGAGATTAAGCATATGATTAAGGAGTAAAATATGGATAATGAGGGATAGTAGATGACTTGAGATGAGAAAATGGAGGAGAGGAAGTAGATAAAATACCTAACCTTGGAGGGTAATGTGGAGGAGTCATAAATTGAGGTTGAGGAGGAGGAGTAGAAGTATTCTTGGGAGAAGATGGAGGTAGTTGAACTTGAGTTGGGGGAGTAACCACAGTGGAGGTATCACTGGCCAAAAATGGTTTTGATATATTTGGAATGTGTGAAGGGTATTGTGGATCGAAACTATCATCTCCATTGAACCTCTTGGAGGTTCACAAGTTTTTTTCTCACAACTTTATACTCCTTTATGTATGAATTTGAGTTTCAGTATTGTGATGGGTACCTTTAGAAACTTACCCTTTTCCCGCCATGCTTACTTTTGGGTTGCTTCGGAGGATTTTCTCACCTATTCTGCATTGGCTCCTTTTAAATGGAGCCACTTTACTATCCTTAAAATTATTGTGTTGATTCATTCTCAAAGATAAGTGGAAACTTCCATTAACCAATCAACCCTTGGAAATGGTTAGAACTTGATTTATTATTTCTCATATGTAGGATCAACAATGTTCCCATCATCGATTAAACTATTAGGGATATTAGCCACATCAAAGTCTTTTATTTGGTCAAGTGACATGCATGACCAATCTCTTTTCTGTACTTCCTCTTCATCATCACAATCAATTGAGAATTCCTCTTAGTAATGAATGTGAACATGATAATATCCCAAATCATGATTCATAGTGCCACAAAGATAAAAATATGGCCTCATTGGGAAAGACAAAATGTTGAATCTAGTGATCTCAGCGTCCATTATTTCCCTTGATGAATTAAGGACATGAATATCTCCCTATATTAATTAGGAAATGAACTCCTTCCTTATGCATACTTGAAAGGTATATTTACGTCTCTACCAATTTTTGCACAATCTCCAAAAATGTTACTTTTTTTCTCGCAAACCTAGGAAACATGTAAGGGGCACCTGTGAAGCCATCCACCCACACACACACACACACACACACACGTGTGTGTGTGTGTGTGAGAGAGAGAGAGAGAGAGATAATATATATATATATATATATATGAGAAATTATGAAACTAGATGAACAATCCTTCTCATTGAGCTATGTTGGTGGATGCCTTATTAAGAAATGAGAGGATGTTAGAACTGGATCCAAAATACCAATGATGCAGTAGAAGAAAGTCATCATTGACCTGACATAAGTGTCGAATGTTGGCTTCCAAGTTTAGTTGTGGGTAAAATTAATATACCTTTTTAGAGTAGTCAGACCTACAATTTTTTTAGATTTGGTAGTGACATATACGAGGTAGGAGGTCATATAGAACCTATTTGTGTTTTTTACCTTGAGGAGGAATTTATGATTTGAATCACATATTAGTTTATCCCAATTTATGAGTTGTCTATTATTCATAATAGTGTTGACATATTGAAACATCCATTCATGGAAGTCTCTTATAATAATATTACCCACTACCCTATTGAATAAATTGATGGTATTGTTGAATTCTTACTTGAAGTCAGACCTGGGTAGCATATTTGGTATCCTTGAGGAGGAGACTACATTATTCTCAAATTAATGCTTGTTTATTATATTTTTACACGATGAATCATTATCATTCCAAAAGTGTTAAGAAGATTCATGGGAGATGTCAACACAGGATTTGAAGTCTAGGATATTTACAATATCTTCAATGTAATCCACATCTACCATCAGGAGATGCTCACCATCAACATTCTTTACTAACCTAGTGTTCATTTCATAATGTTTTGATATTTCAAGTGCAAACTATGAGCATTGGGTAGGTATGGGGAATGGAACTATTAGTGTTGTGTCATTTTCATATATCCTTCATACCCACTTTATCTTGTAATCAAATTTTACTCAAAACTAGAAATCTTATAAGTTGACATGTCCCAAGTCGGTGTCTATGATCTTTTCCACATTGGACTCCAAATTGGATGGATGAGTGACCTCTGGAATTGGTACTTCATGTATTTTTGACCCCTCGATCCTTCATAAATTTTGAAAATATAGAGAAAAACTCTTTAAATGGCATTTGGAGGGAATCGGGATTTTTGAGTGCAAAAGCAAGATGAAAGTATGATACACAATGATTGGATTTCTTGGAATGTATGACATGCCAAAAACCTAATCGGACTTGAGTTGGGATTTTGGAGTGTCTCTTTAGGCTAAATGTATGATCATTTTTTGTTAAACTTTTGGATATGTCCAACAAAGCTTTGGTCAGACTTTTAGAAAAGTACGGCTATATTAAAACCCAATTTTCGTTGGTTGGGATTTTGGAGGTATAGAACAAGTTAGAAACTCCACGTCTCTATTGCAAACTAGATATGGCACTTAAGTTTTTTGGGAGGTTTTCTTCACAGCACAATGTTTAGGGATTTGAAGGTTAGTGAGCTCAAAAATTATCAGTAAAACTTTATACTCTTTTCAACCAAGCCCATAGAATACCTCATCATGATTATTATATCCCCATACGATTTTGACTATCACTAGATGTAATGGGAGGTTTTAAATGTCAATAAACTTGGAAATATTTTAAAAAACACATATGATATACTCATGGGTTTCAATATTTTGGTGGAGAGTGAATGGGAAAGGGAGAAAGGAACGAATTTGATCAAAAATTACAAAACAAAGTGGGGGAACCCATATTTATATTGATCCTAACCCATAAATTTCAGCATTCTTGAAAATTACAATCAAGAAGGGCATTAAATTCCCTGAGTTGTGGCGTCAAGATTTTCAACTTATCAAAAAAGGTGAAAATTATGACTCAGAGGATTCATAGCAATTCACCTTTTCGAACAAGGTGAAAATTCTGATTTAGAGTTGGGATTTTCACCTTATCAAAAAAGTAGAAATTATAACTCAAAAAATTCAAACTTTCTGCCTTATCGAACAAGGTGGAAAGTTTGACTCGGAGGAGTCAGGCATTTCACCTTGTCGGACAAGGTGGAAATGCCAACTTAGAGTAGTCGGGATTTTCACCTTTTCAAACAAAGTAGAATGTCCAACTCAAGGAAGTCGGTATTTTCCCCTTGTCGGACAAGGTGAAAATTCTAGCTAAGTGTTGAACTTAGTCTCTTTAGGTGTATAGATGGGTTTGTTTTCGGAAACAACCTAACACTTAGTAAATTTTCAAATTAATCCTATGTCCAAACAACTCCATAAAATGTAATGTTAGCCCTAATCCTCAGTGAAGTTAAAATTTGGGGATAACACTAATCCAAATAATAATAGACATACCACTCATGTCTACAATGTGGACCAACAAATTACAATTAGACTCGATACTATAAATTATGATAATATCTAGATCCATTTAGGAAACACATTGACTAAAACATCATATCCCATCATTGCTATAATATTTGAATGATTGAAGGTCCTCTTCCAGATCCATTACATAATAGTGAATTCCATCAAGGTAACACTTCATCAATTCCTTTTCTAGAATGATTCCATAAAGACAAACCACCATTACAAGAGTCTAAACCACTACATGAACTTAAATATTTAAACATTTTGATTCCATAATTACAATCCATTTAATACATTTTTAACTCAATCAATTCATCAAACAACTATATGTCAAGACACCAATATGAAAGAAATAATATCCCAAAACTATCCAAAGACCTTTTGGTAGGAAAGAATATTCTACCCAAATATTAAGACCTCGAAAGTCGTGATATTACAATATCAATTAGAAAAACTTAGTACCAAATGTATTCGTAAATTTTGGTGCTTCTATCGATGTCATGATGAAATACGTGTTGAAAACATTGTATTTACCTTGTATGTAACCAACTTCTACTATGTTTTAGATGGGTGACCACTTAGTATCCAAGCTTGAGGTAATTACAGAGGATGTTCCATTTATTACGCCGAAGGCGTTCCCCCTATGGGAAAGGCCCTTGCAGATGTTTCTGCGACTATGTTAAATTTGACGGTTTGACGGTCGTATGGATGTTTGTGTTTTTTCTGCCTATTTTAGCTTTTCTCTACTATTTTTAATAATTTTGTTTTTAATAATTAACAATTTTGGATTCTGTTTTTAATTAACGATTTTAGATTTTCTTTCTTATTTTTAATAATAATAAAAGATAGTCTTACGGTTGAGTTGTTAAAGCTAATTAATAATTTTGTTTTTAATAATTAACAATTTTGGCTTTTGTTTTTAATTAAGAATTTTAGATTTTGTTTTTAATTAAGAATTTTATATTTTCTCTCTTATTTTTAATAATAAAAACACATAGTCTTACGATTGAGTTATTAGAGCTACAAATAGAAAATCAGTGAGCCGGCCAAGCCCATATATATCCAAGTCAGAATGAATCAGTTATTGCAGGTACACGGGAGTCATAGATCAAGATTTCATTTGATTTTTTCTCTTCCATTAATCCAACCAGAAAGTCTAGATTCTCAACATCATTACCATTAAATTACAAATTGGACTCCAAAAGTAAGTACAGTATAGGAACACATCATCACTAAGTATAAAATTTGTGTATGATTGTCTAAAATCCTCTATTTTTTTAGTCAATATCCCCTGCAAGTGTTTCCGATTTTGTAATGTTTTTATAAATATTGGGTTTCGTGAATATGTGGTTTTGTGTATTATTGTAGAGAAAAACATTGATTTGATGTAAATGCTTTACTTTTAAAAACCGAATCCTTCCTTTTTATCACCTCAATCGATAGCTGTAAAAGGAATAAATTTTTTGGGTTTTCTCACCTCCATGTTTATAATTGTGCAGGTTTCTGTATCAAAATCTCTAATAATTTGGCTTGCTTAATATGCTACTATCTACCTAGAAGAATGTTGTATATGTTGTTAAGTGTTGCTTTCATCAATGGGACTAAAGTTCTCAGTATAATAATGCTGGTTTGAATAATACTTCTTAGATTGGTTATTCAGAAACACTTTAGTGGGTTTTTCTTTATAATAACTTTGTATTTTCATTGTACACAACCTATCTAAACTATTGATAAGGAATCTTAAATTTTCTCTAAGATTTCCAAAGAATTTGAATTCAAGAGGAAACCAATTACTTTATAATTATTTAAATATGTGAATCTAAATATAATGTTGATACATAATCATTGGGCAATGGAAAATTCATTCCATTGAATAAGAGAGTTGACAAGTGGAGTGAATTTCAATTGGATATAATATCTATAGTTAGTTTTCCTAGTGAACATATAGTTTAAACATTTCATTTCTTATCTTTCAACAAGGGAGGAGACTTGGGATTCTCACATAGGGGATAGATTTTATGAGAAATATTTGAATTTATTAATTTTTAATATAAAATTTTGATGGATTTTGGAGGCAATATTTTGAAGGTCTTAACTTTATGTTATGTTTTGCATCATGTTTAAAGTACTTACATTTAGGTATTATCTATACATAAATATAAACGTTGGAAACCTTAGTGTTACCCCTTGTACACAACCAATATTTTTTTTTTAAGGAGGCCACCTTTGGTATTATGGCCAACACAAGTCATATGACCTTAACGGTGCATACTTCTCTAACACATTATTATCTAGGTACTACGCCCAAAAATATACACCTCTATAGGAGGAGAGGTGCATGCACTTAATATGTTAGTAATCTCCAACCTATTAAGACAATCCTTATCCACTTAGTTATAAAGCAACAAGGGGGTTATCTATAGATGTTTCCTAAAGAACAACAATAACAAGATGTTGCTCTTATAATGAAGAAAGCCAAGTCCTCTATAAACTGCATCAAACTTTTCTTTTGGCCAATTTACCACGACCTTGATGTTGTTCATATTCACAGTTGATGCTTTCATGTCACATAGTATAACCTAAATGTTCGCATTCTTGTACTCCAAAAACATATTTGGATGATTTGGCATAAAACTTGATGCCCATTGAGAATCTATAATAACTAATGAACATGCTTCGAATAATATTTGTGTTTTGATGTAGATTAGTACTTCATTAAAAAATACCAACTAGAACTTGAAAAGATTGGGCTTGACACAAATATTTCATCAATCATTTTAACTTATGGAGCATTAATGAGATGTAAAATAGTTAATAAATGAGGCTATTATTTTTACCACCACTCTCATTCATGAAATAGTACTTCCAAATTTTTTTTGTGCCCAATTTATGGCCATTTAACCTATTTTCCAGCAATCATTTCATTGGTAAGGTTATCAAGCAGGTTGTTTTGTTAATATGATTCCTTATTTATGTATGTTTTTTGGTTCAACTTTTAATTTACTTTGCAAACATAATTTTATAGAGGTACATGTGTTGGATTTTTGCTTATATATTTTATCAAAACTTATAATTAGCCTAACTTGCTAGAGACAATATTCACAGTACCAAGCACATATCCCTCACCTCTATTTATGCTCGCCCCCACCAATGTTTTAGCATTCAACATCTTTGCATCCACAATCCACACAACCCTATGTATTCCATTCAAAGAACTGAAACCCCTTGAAGGTAGTGCATTATAATCTTTTCAAGAGTTGTTGAAACACATAGAATATGTTCTTATTAAAGAAATGAGTTTCATCGGCCCAAAGTTACTAAGAAAAATTGACAGTAGGCTACGCAAAGATTTCCCACACTCAAGAACATCTGAATTTGGGATCAAATAAGTCATCATCCTTGACAACCTCGGCCAATTACCACCGGTTTTGGGTAGTCCTCTTTATGCAAGTAATTCCTATGGAGCAACCCTTTGGAAGGGATTCCATTCTTCCATTACATTGCAAGCAATATTTTAGCAAAAAGGAACAACCAATGCACAATTTTCATTCCAGAATTTACTACCCCACATGCGAGATTCAACCCCTCTAATTGAGGATTGGGAACTCTTAATGTCTCACACATACAGACACCTAACTCAGCAAGAGCTCAACATTTTTAAGAATGCACCACATTTGTTTACAAAAATGATATGGTGGACTCCCACAACCTACAGATGTTGAATGAATTGAACGTTCCGATAGCCCAATCCATTGCTAAAAGTAACAGGTGGACTGGACCAGGAAATCCTGATGATGATCAACTAGAACACAAATTTCTATTGTGCAAACAACAAAAAATCATGCTTATTACAAATTTAAGGGTTGATGTAGACCTCGTAAATGGTGTCATAGGAACAATCACTGACATTTTTTACGACGCATTAATGCAACCACCGACATCACCTTTATTTGTTGTTGTCAAACTTGATAGATACAATGGCCCAAGTTGGGATCCATCCAACCCGTTACATATTCCCATACCCCCTATATCGAGAGGGAATCAAAGACAATTTCTTATTAAAATGTCCTAGGGATTAACTATCCACAAGTTGCAGGGACTTACTTTACATAAAGAAATCATCGACATTAGAACCACTAAAAGGTAGGGTCTGACTTTCACATCTTTCTCTAGAGTTCCCTCGCTTACAAATCTATGCATTTTACCTACTTTTTCATTCGAGAGATACTCAAATATGGCGCACGTACCAACACTTGGAGCAATAAGAAAGGAGGAAGAAAGACTAGTAACACTCAACCCATCGTAAATACTACCCTCTGCTTTGATAACACATCCACTACTACTATACTCAAAACTTTTTGTATCTAAAGCGGCACTTTCGTTCAAGGGGTATCAAATGTAATCATGTTTATTGAAACTAAAATTTCCCGCTAAAGCTACCATTCATGATATAAGTACTACAAATGTATACATGTCTCATTATGTGCATGTAGGTTTACATGTATTTGATGTTGTGAAATATGATTTGCAACTTTAAATGTATGAATCTGTAAAAAAAAAAATGTACATGTTAATGCATAATCACGACACCCCTGAAATGTTGTAACTTGATGGATTGAAACTATCAGTGTGATTGCATAACATGGAGCTTTTCCCAAAGTGTGGGACTTTGCAATCGGGAAAATCTCTCCAAATGAAGGTCGGTTCCTATTCCTCTGTTTAGATGCACACATTCAAATTGTAGAGGATCTATCTCTAAAACCTACTCTAACTTGTCTAAGGAGACATGGTTAAGAAGATGCAAGAAAATAAACCTAAACTAACAAAGGTGATGCACCAAAGGAATGTTGAACACATTATCTTTTCCATTAAACACAAACCATAAAAATGTAATACAACCACCATGCACAAATAACCAAGATTGCAATGAAAGATTAGAGAGGATGTAATGAACACAAGAGAGAGTTGAAAATCATCCACAGACTTGTATTATTGCTCCAAAAATTTGATACAATACATTACAATGGCCAAGAGGCAAAACTTGCATTACAATTTGAATGGGAGGTTTTAACTCCACAAATCCACTTACAGACAAGAGAAGAAGGGAGGGTGCAAAGAAAAATTGTCCAACCTTTAGAAAAATGCCCCTCCTTACAATATATATGAAGAAGAATGAGAGAAAGGGGAGAGAAGAATTTGAAATCTTCTTCAACCACCCAAGAAATGCATTGAATTCACCTGCAACAGTGATGGGTGACCCATGACAAAACCCATACCTCCATGTACTCTTTCTTGTTGGGCAAGAAAGGAAGCCCATACCTCATTAATGTGGTAGGTGAGAAACTTGGGACACCCTAAAAAATGGTGAATTGTATTTTTTTATTTTGAACTTAGTCCCACATAAATTCGTATTTCACCTGTAAGATTTCCAAAATGTCCTTTCTTGTGCAAATATGAGCTCCCAGTCAAAAGTTATGGCCCTAAAAGTCAAGTGTCATTTTCAAAAATGTGAATTTTGATCTTCCTATTTCGGAGTCCAGAAAGCATGTAACCTCCATCCTAAAATTTTTTACTTGAGGCTAGTTTATTCCGAAATGGCCCTCGAAAGTCTGAAAGTCTAAATTTTGGAATTTCAGAATTTAGAATTTCGGACATTGAGTAGTGATTTCATGTGTTTTGGGGTCTTGAGAGTTTTGAAACTCCGAACCCCGAAACTCTGAAAGTCAAAAGTCCAAAATTTCAGACTTTCAGACTTCAGAGTTTCAGACATTTGACTTGTTAAGTTTTTTAACCATTTTACTCGCCAAGATCTCCGAAACTCTGAAATCCAAAATTCTGAAAGTCTGAAATTTTGGACTTTCAATTTGGGATTTCAGAACTTTTACACTATTCATCTCATTTTTCACGCTGAGACTTCCTGAAACCCCAAAACCTAAAAGTCTAAAAATTTCAGACTTTCAAACTTCAGAGATTCAAACTTTTTGATCCAATTTTCCAACTTCGCACTCCGAGATCTCTAAAACCTGAAAACCTGAAAGTCTGAAATTTCAAACTTTCAAACTTCAGGATTTCAGAACTTTTTGCTCATTTTTCCATTTGATCCCTCCAAATCTCCAAAACCCCGAAACCCAAAAGTCTAAAATTTCAAACTTTGGGGGTTTCGGGATTTTAGAAATTTTGCTCCTATCTTTTTTGAGTTCTAAAATTGTAAAATTTCTGAAGTTCGAAAACTTTGGGATTTCTCATTCTTCTTCGAGCTTTGATATCCTTTGGTTCCATTCATTGATTTTCAGACCTTGCATTTCCATTATCGAAGCCCACCTACAACTTGACTTTAAAATCCTGAAATGTGAGCTCTCATGACTGAAATGACTCCTCCATTTTCCTGTGCAAGGTCATGCGTTTGATCAATTTTTCTTGAGGGGCAAAATTGGATAACAATTTGGTGACTCACGGGATCACCTGCCTGCTAGGTGGAAGATCAGTTTCCTTGAAGTATCCATTGGGCACGAAGTCATGAATGATAGCCTGATACTGATCTTGTACTTGAAACTTGAACCTGACTGCTTGCAACTTTCTAATCTTGAACCTGCCCCACGTTGCTTGCACTCTCAATTTTCATAAGAAAATATTGAAGATGAGATTTGTGAGAGTAGAAAATTTTGACTTGGATCTTGAACTTGTCCCTGAAATGGACTATACTGAAATGATTTTAGTTTCATTTGTATTTACTTTCCTTTAACATTAGCAACCTGTTCCATATAGTAGGCACTTCTTTTCTACAACATACATAGACACATTGATATGAACCTTGGAGCAATAAAACCTGTGCCAAAGCACTTAGGGAAATTGAAACCTAAATTACAATAAGACAATGTGCATACACACTTAGAGGAATTAAAATCCTAGGCTAATATTTACAAGGGTGAAACCTTTTATTTTCAGTAGCAATGTTTAAGATAGATTTCTGTTAACTGGAATCAGAAGCTCCTCTCCATCCAATGTAGACAATTGGAAGGCATTGCTACTTTTACATCATGTGACCATGTAGGGGCCACTCCAAATGGCATCAAACTTGGAATGCCTTCCCTGGTTTTTCCTGATCTGCATCCCACTTTAGAACTAGGTCCCCTTCTTGAAAGGTCCTTGCTCTTGCTTTCTTATCAAACCATATTTTGACTAAGGCTTGATATTTCTCCATCATTTGAACTACATGTTCTCTGATTTCTTCCAATTCCATCAGCTCTGCATACCTAGCCTCCATTGGTTCAAACTCATAACAACTCCAACTTCTTCATGAGCTCCAATGCAGGTAGCTTCTAATGATATAGGCAACACTTCCTCTTTCCCATAGACCAACTTGTAAGGGGAATTACCTGTTGACCTCTTTGGTGTGATCCTATTAACCCATAATGCTGATTTGAGCTTGGTATGCCATGTCCTTTGGTTTTCATCTAGATTCCTTCTGATGATTCTTAGCAAATTCTTGTTTGTGGACTCTGCCTGTCCATTACCCTATGGGTAATAGTTTGAAGAGGTGCTCAAGTAGATTCCATTCTTAACAGCCCATTCTATGATCTTGGAACCTAGGAATGCCAATGCATTATCTGATATGATAGTGGCCGGTACTCTGAACCTAGTCACTATTCCTTCATAAAAGTCTAGTATGCTAGACTCGTTTGCTTCTTTGAGTGCTACAATCCTCGGTCCACTTGGTGAAATAGTCTGTTGCTGTGAGAATCCACTTGTGGCCTTGGCTTGAGTTTGGATTGATGACCCCAATGAAGTCCAATCCCCATTGCATGAATGGTTGGTCAACTAAAATTGGATGCAATGGAAGTGCTGCTAGTCTTTCTTTCCTGTGAAGAATGCACATTTTTTACAATTTTTGATCCATGTATAGCAGTCACTGAACACTATGGGCCAATAATAACCTACCTTCATTATCTTGAGAGCTGTTACCCATGGGGAAAAATGACCTCTGGCTTCTCCATCGTGAAACTCCTGTAACAATTCTCAATTTGATCCTATTCCAATGCATCTCAGTAGAACACCATTGATGTCCTTTCTTGAACAAAACACCATCAACAAGCACATATGGAATGGCTTGTAATCTGAAGTATCTCCTCTTTTCTTTGCTCATTTTTGGAGGGCATAGGCCTGTTTGTAGGAAGTGTATCATGTTTTGAGTCCAACAAGGAGATGGGCACATTATCATTTTGTTGCTCTTGACCATCTTGTAGTACCAAAACAACTTCATTTTCATTACTTGCTTCAACTTGTTGACTTGAGGCTAGCTGTTCACATAATCCCTTTCCCATGGAACCATCTTAGTGACCTTAATTTCAATGTCATATTCCATGACACGAGTGATCCATCCTGCACATTTCTCATTCAGATCTTTGTTTAGAAGGAAGTCCTTGACTCCTGCATGAGACCAACTAGCATTGGATCTTGTTGTTTGAAACTAGGTGTTTGAATTTCTTTAAGCTCCTGATCACTACAAGGACATGCTTTCTCAATGAAAGAGTACCTAGTTTCATATTCCTCCAAACCTTTGACTGAAGAAGGAAACTGGTTGTTCAGATCCCTCTTTGTTTTGTTGCACTAGGATTGCAGAAATTGTGTCCCCACCACCAAAGGCATAGAGCATGAAGTCCTTAGAGAAGTCCTGGATTGACGAGAGTTGGAGCTTGGGATATAGCCTCTTTGATAGCCTTCAAAACTTTTTTACCCTTAGCTTTCCACTTAAATGCCATGCTCTTCTTCAACATCAATGTTATTGGCTTCACAAGAGTGGAAAATTTTGGTACAAACCTATGGACAAAATTGATCCTTCCTAAGAAAGCTCTGAAGAGCCTTCTTATGACTTGGCAAGGGAAATGCTCAAATTTCTTCAACTCTTTCTAGGTCAATCATCAATCCTTCCTTTGACACAATATGGCCTAGGAGATTTCCTTCATGAGCCAGGAATATGCATTTTTTGGGATTCAATGATACCCCAAATCTCCTACATCTTTGAAATACCTGTCTCAGATGAAAGAGGTGATCCACTGCATTTTTGGAGAACACAGTGATATCATCAAGATATATCAGTACTATTTTGTTGATCAACCCCTTGAATCCATGTCCATCACCCTTTGGAAAGTGGCTCTGGCATTAGACAATCCAAATGACATTTTCCTATAGGCATAGGTGCCCCACTTAGTGGTGAAAGCCATTTTGAACTGATCATCTTCTTTCACCATTATCTGATTATACCCTGAGTAGCCATCTAGGAGAGAGAATATTTCTGAACTGGATACTACTGTAAGATTTTTTCATTGAAGGGAGTGGGTAGTGGTCTTTGAGAGATGCCCTATTCAAGTCTCGAAAGTCCACACACAACCTGATTTCTCCATTCTTCTTCCTGACCGGTACCAAGTTTGCAACCCATCTTGAATGCTTGATTGGAAATATAATGCTTGCCTCTATTAGCTTGTTTAGCTCTTTCTTCATAAGAGGCTCAATGTGTGGGTTGACTGGTATTTGCTTCTACCTGATGGGCTTAGCATCTGGATCCAGTTCAATTGTATGTTGTGCCAACTTTGGATTGAATCCTCACAGGTCCTCATAGCTCCAAGTGAAGACATCTAGAAAATTCTTGGCAAAGTTGTATGAAATCATATCTCTCTTGCTCAGTGGCCACTTTTCCAATTTGGAGTGTTTTTCCTTCCCAACCAAAATTGGTTCTGAATCTCTCCTTTGACCTGTATGTTGGCTTCTCTTTATGAAACTGGTCATTAGGATTGAATATTGACTCCAATGTTACTAAACCTTTGGAATCTTGTTTGTCCTCAACGTAGCTGCACTACTTGATCCCTGTACTGCTGCTCTAATTTATCTTGATTCCTAGCTGAGAATTCAGCCTCTTCTTGTAAGAAATTAATGATTTGTTGATCGTTCTCAAACACCTACCAACTTGTGTTATTATCTAGAACTGTTGGCCTTACAATCACATGGATATGTGGTTGTGTTTTGTCTCTTTTGATACTATCAACCACATCAAAATTTTCTCCAACTACTGCAAGCCTATCCACAGCTTCATTCTTCTTCCTGGGTATGGACACAATGTTGAAAGCTTCAAAATCCTCAATTAGGTCCCATACCCTATTTTTGTAGCTCTTGAGTAGGTCATTCTTTGTGGCATGTTGTCTTTGACTTGGTTAACACGATTAGCTCACTATCCCTGAATACCTGCAAGTTCTTTATGCCTCTTTTCCTGGCCCAATGAAGTCCATGAATCAAAGCCTCATATTCAGCTGTGTTGTTTGAACATGTAAACTGAAATCTGAAAGCTGAATAATACTTGATGTTCTGTGGTGAAACCAACATTGCACCTCCTCTAGCACCTTGTTTTCTTCTTGAACCATCAAAAAATAGTTTCCATACTTCATTTTCATCCTTATTTTTTGGCTTGGTGATGTTAGGAATGGGTGAATTTTCTTTGTGTACACAATATACACCCAATTCAGATTCTTTTATTTCCTTGTATGGGTCAAATGCATGCCTTTTGTTTTCCCATTCATCCAAAGTTAAATCTGGAATTCCCTCGACCTTAGTACCTATTTCTAGATCATTTGAACACTCTTCTTGATCAAAGGCTGAAGCAATTTGCATTGATAGGACTTGGCACACATGAGGCTCAATGTGAAATTTTGTAATTGGTTCTGATCTAATGGTCACCTTGGCTCCATACCTTGTTCTGAAAAGCATGTGTGACCAATTTGCTGATAGATACCCACCTGAAATTTTGGTAGTGAATTCCCTTGATAAACACAACACAAAGAGTGGCGGAAGGTCAATTACAGACACATCCTGCAGAACTGTGACATTAGGAAAAGCATGTAGTGTAAATACTTAACCCTTTGATGATCCCAACCATTCCTACTATTGTTCCATCTAGTTGCACTACTCCTTTCAGCACTGGCTCATACTTTAGACCCAATTGATCTGCTATTTTCTTTGGCATCACTGAGCTACTTGCCCTGAATCGATCATGCAGTTATGTACCAAGTGGTTCCCAATAATCAATGACACATAGAATGGTGGAGGATTCAAATTTTTTCTTGGTTGACCCCACCCTATTGCACTGCATTAGTGAGAACTTTCTCCTGTCCTTGGTTTGATCCATTCGAGGTAGACCAATTGGCCATTGCAGCTTGCAACAAATCTTGTTGTCCTGGGATTTCCAGTGACTCCCACATGGAAATGTTCACATGTGTTTTCTTCATTTAATTGATGATGTTGAAAGGGGATGAATTATCCTTTTGTTTCCCTTTACTTGGCATAACCTTTTTATGGAGCTTAAACAGGCACATGTGCTACTGCAATGGGTGCCTTAGGCTGATTTTACACATTCAGGTGCTGCATTTGATCTACTAACTCCTTGTTGTGTAGGAGTGGGCTGAGAAACAACTGGATTAGATGGTTGTTCCTCCTCTATGTTCCTCTTCTTTGACCGTGTGTTGGCAGCCATGCCTTGAAAAGGTGGTTGGTTAACTCCACAGAAGTCTTCTGTTTTCCAATTAACCAACGTAGTTTCTATTGGAGAGGTGCCTCTTGTTGAGTTTCTTGCTGTTGATTTCCCTCTTGACTTGGTTCTTGGGACACACCAATGGTCTGTACCATCAAAGCCTGATTTAGTGCACCATTGAAACATGTTGATTGATTGTGAGGTAGATTGCAGGGGTAACACCAGTCATACTCTTGTGCCATGTTGTTTTGTGTTGGAACCAAGGCTCTTGATGTTGAAGCTGTGTTTGGATCATATGGTCAGAATGGCCTGGTAGCTTGAGGTTGTCCTTGGTTCTGGTTTTGATTTGCAGCCTGATTTGGTGGTCTATTTTTTTGATATGGGGGCCTAGCTTGATACTGATTTTGAGGTTGATATGGTCTAGAACTCTGAGCTTGTTGTCTCTTGATAGTCACTAGCTCATTTCCTAGGTTCTGTAGTTATTTCATAACCTCCTGTAACTCTTTTGAAGTGCTTGAAGAAGTAGAAGCCTCATTATTGCTTTGATTTCTAGGGGTGGAATGGGATTCAACTCTATGGTGTTTGACTAGTTGTAGGAGCTCCCATGTCTAGATAGAGAGGCATTGGTGGCCTTGGTGCTAGCTTACCAGCTTGAATCAAGCAGTTTTCAGCTCTAATAGCAATGTTATAGGCTGCTTGGTAGCGTTATTCCTCCCATTGATTGGATCATCATGGCTATATCTGAATTTATAGCCTTCAAGAAATAGAGGAATGCTCCTTCGGTAGTTGGTCTAAGCAAGTTATCAGAATCCTATCCCATGTTCGTTGGAAATGGAAATTGAAATCTGTCATTTGCTCATTAGGAGCCCTCTTGATTGTTGTCAATTGTTCCAATAAAGATAGATTATCTCCCTTTTCCCCAAATTGATTATGGAGGGTTGTGCACAAATGGTCCCAATTCTGGATAGACCCTGTTGTTAGGCTCCTAAACCATTGCAAAGCTTTACCTTTAAAATATGAAGCTAACAACTTGACTGCAATATCCATTTCATTGATTTCATGAATTGCACAGACATTGGCAATGTCCTAGATGTGGTCAATAGGAGTAGTATGATTTTCTCTGTGAAATAGGGAATATTCTTTAGTGCTACAATTGAGACCTGATTTTGAGCATTTAGGGCAAGTGGGCTACTTCCCGTGAAGTTGACATAGGGATTGGGTTGCGCCATCCTGATTGGTTGGAGAACTCTCGTTGATTGAAGAAAAGGTCTACCAGGTGGAGGTGTAGACAAAGTCCTGTTAGGTGGAGATGGTGATCTTTGTGGTCTTCTTCCTCTCCTTCCTCTTCCTGGTGATAATTGCAAGTAGACAAATAGTCCCTCTTCTCGAGTATCAGACCTAGTTCGAATTCTTCTCATGTACTTGGGAAACCTGTGCTGCTACACCACTAAATTCTATCCCTTCAGAGTCACCAGATGTGTTGGGAAATGAGCCTCAAAAGGCTGGATTTTGCCAAGTTACACACCAAACTTGACAAAATTAAAATTAAAACTTTGAAGGAACTTGTATAATTGAGATTCTGGAGGTTGAAATTTGATTTGGAATGATAGTCCCAAAAACCAAAAATGTAAGACCTTCCGAATGTCGAAACCCGAAACCTGAAATTTGGAGAACTTCAAAATCCTGAAATCCCGAAAAAATTTCTGAAACCTGAAATGTCTGAAATCCTGAAATCCCAAAACCCAAAATTCAAAAAACTCTGAAATTTTAAAAATCAAAATTTCAAAAAACTAAAAATACCCTTTTGAAGATTAGCCCCCAATCTATCAACTAGTGAAATTTGGACTTGTTTTGAGCAAGTTAAGCCCTTGAAAATTGATTTCGGAGTTCATCCTTGAGAGGTGAAAAGTAAAATTAGAGAACTTGCAATTTCTAAGTCTGAATTTCTTGAAAATGCCTTCAAATCTTGTGGAATGACCTCTTGGTCCCACCGGGCATGCCAAAACTATTGATGTGTAATCACAGCACCCCTAAAATGTATGCAACTCGATGGGTTAAGACTCTTAGTGTGATTGCATAACATGGAGCTTTTCCCAAAGTGTGGGACTTTGCAATTGGGAAAGCTCTCTGGATGAAGGCCAGTTCCTATTCCTCTATTTAGATGCACACATTCAAATTGTAGATGATCTATCCCAAAATCTACTCTAACTTTCCAAGGAGACAGGGGTTAAGAAGATGCAAGAAAATAAACCTAAACTAACAAAGGTGATGCACCAAAGGAATGTTGAACACCTTCTTTGCCATTAAAAATTAATACTTCCACCTATCATCATCGAACAGTTATCCTTATTATACATAGCAGCTAACAAAGCTAAGGAGTTCTGGAATAGGCCAAAGAATCGCCCATAGAGTCAATTATATTTATCATCCGTCCTATGACCTTATCGGGGGACATACATGAAACTATCCTAGGACATTTTCCACGTATTCCACAACCTATAGACTGAATCATGCCAGAGAATTCAGGTTAGGAGGGCCTTCTTTTCCTTAGATTCGCAGTTTCCACTAGTGCACGTCGAAGACATCAAATTACCTAACTAGTTTGTCTATATCCCATGCATATTCCATCCCCCCCGGCTGTCTCGGCACGACCTTGGGAGGTTGGGTGTGAGGAAAAGCTACTTTTAGATTCCCAAGCTCACTTGTCACTTTTCCGTCATACAAAATTGGTGAACCCGATGTTAACCTTTCTACTTTCTAGTCTGCAATCAGATTTCTACTGGTTCTTTCAAATTAAAAACAACTCTTTCATCTTTACTACATCATTAGCTTTCACCATCACCTTTACTCCTTCCCATTATTCTGTGGGTATTAATATGCCCCGTGAATATGTCGGGATTCGATGCATATGGCAGACCCCTCTTGGGTCTTGAGGCATACTACGCCCAACAGAATAGACAATCATCAACCTCGCTCTCAGTATGGGGTGACAACTACTCAACTAACTAGTTGTCAACACAAACTCCAAGGATCAAATATACCTCATCCCTCCAAATAGAGGAGTTGGATCAGTTCGCTCAAACATGGCAAACAGAGCCTTCAGGATCGAACAATATGACGCTCACAGAAGAATCAAGTTCGTCTGCTCAGGTACTACTTAGACCACAAATTAGTAGACAATCAGACTCATACTTGGGTTTAGATGATGAACATTTGGTACGTTATGCCAGGAATGAACAATGTTCTCGAAGTATGTACCCACCTATAGGAGGTTTACAAACACAACCTGAGGTCTCTTTTCAAGGAAATACCTCCATGCCACTACACATAGGAAATGCCCTCGGGGAAACTTGGCAGGGCAGCGATCAATTCATAGCAGGATATCACATGCCTATACAACATCAGGATATACAACAAATGCCACCAAGGAAAAATATCGTGACTTCACCAAATGAAGTCATTTCAACTCTAGTAGAAAAGGTTAGGGGGTTAGAACTTTCCCAAGCAAGTCAAAATTCTCAATTCATGCAGGCAGGAAGTTCCAATCCTCCACACCATCCTAGCCAAATAGACCTCCTCATAGGAGTAGGCACATTAGGCATGACTCCTCAGTATTCACAACAAACCCCAACTAGACCCACCATCCCTAACACCGCTCCTCCCGGTCTGGTACAAAGTAATCCATTCTTGGACAATACCCCTTCATACTTAAACATGTACTCCAAATCACCACAAGGGGATATGTTCTCCTCTCCCGGTATTTTTACTCAACCACAGGGGTTCCCTTATGCTCCTACCAATGCATATGCAATGCCATATCAACAACCCATTCCACCTCTGCTCCCTCAGAAGGCACCATCAATGGTCAAAACCTATGCGATAGGGACTTACTCAGAATATTTGAAAGAGCCCCTAGATTTCACCATACGAAGCGTCATGCTTCCAAGACCTCTTCCTGATTTGCCCAAATACAAAGGTGAGGGAGATCCAAATGCCCATATCAAGGCTTATGCAACAGCCATCCGAGAACTACTCCCTTGGGATGGGGTTGTTGCTAAAATATTCCCCAAAACTTTGGAAGGCATCGCTCTCGATTGGTATTATAGAATACCTGAGGCTTCCATCCATTCGTTCAAGCAGCTCGTGTCAGAGTTCATCAAAGCCTTTGACATGAACAAACTATTAAGGACAGGAATCAGGGAATTCTTACACATTAAGCAAGAACACAATGAATATGTCACCCATTTCATCCAGAGGTGGCGCACAGTTCTCTATTCTTCGGCAAGTGCTCTGAACATGGATCAGATGGAACTATGTGATCTATTCCTTCATTCTCTTAGCAGAGAGGTAAAGGAAGAGGTCCAGAAGTTCCCACTAAGAACTTACGATGAAGTACTTGAGAGTGCTCTCCGAATAGATCAAGCGGCAATTGATAGTGGTCGCAAGACATATGGAGAAAATGGGAGGTTAATCACCTCCAACCAAAACACTACAACTTATCCTACTATCACGAATGTCAATCAAGGACCTAAAATTCTTAACAAAAATCACGGAGTGACAACGGATGGAGTAACTGATCAGGCTAGAAAGACAAACGTTGTGAATACTCCACCACAAATAAACAATCAACGAAACAACAACTTTACCCCGACAATCAATGCAGTGGATTTTAATCATCCACGGCAACAACAACAACAACGACGGTGAAGTCCTACATGGGATTCAAGCCAAAGCTCAACTGGTTATCAAAATCAAAATCAAAATCAAAAACAACAGACACAAAACTTTAATAGGCAACGGTTTGATCAAAGTTTTGGGCCACAATATGCACCAAACCAACAAACTAGGAATTACAATCCTAATTCGTATTGTGGTTTCCACAAAATTCGGGGCCATGACACTAGAACGTGCCGTGACTACAATAAATTCATGCAACGCTTGCCAGATGAACAAAGACAACTTTTCATAGATATGTTCTTGGCAGATCCTACGTCACCAGCACCAAATACTTTTACAGGGGCAGTTTCCCCTCAAAATGCACCCCTCAAGATCTTTAATGATCCGCTCCCAAATCACAACAATAACAAGTTAAATCCAAGTGGGAAAAACAAGGGTGTAATTGCAGGAAACAATGATCATGAGGCTTCAACTTCGCTAAATCCATTAGTTGCGCCACAACTAGGAAGTCAGCCACGACCTAAGATAGTCAGATTAGTGGAGTTAGATGCCGAATTACCCGTAGAAGCTGTAACAAGGACACGAGAGTATTCCTCTCAGCCAAGTCCAAGCTACCCGCTAGAAACAGACAATATCCAACAAGTATTAATAAAACCCGTGGGTGCTTATGACTTAATTAATGATCTAACAAAAACCTTCTCGCACATCTCCTTTTTGGATTTATTGAAGAACTCTCCTGCCCACAGGGCTGCTCTTTTAGAAGCATTGGGTTTAGGTCATCTAATTAGCATCACTCCACCTCCTGAAACATAGGTAAATCATATAGACTTTGATATCCATCCTCTGGGGCAGCCGGATAGGGACACCGAATTCATATTCGAAATAAACAAAATGCCAACAGATGCTGAGATTGCACGCCGAGGTGATCCGGCCTTACACTTGCAAGTATGGGTTTATAACAATTATGTGAAACGCGCGATGGTTGACGATGGGGCAGCAGTTAACATAGTCCCTTTTTCTTTCCTTCAAAAGCTAGGGTATGGAGAAACAAATTGTTCCACAACCCGAAATATGCTAAGAGGCTATGACAGCCTTAAAGCCACCTCGATTGGAACTATAATATTACCAGTCACCTTAGGACCCAAAACCATCCTGACTGAGTTTTATATTATAGATCAGGAAACTAACTATAATATGATCCTCGGCCGACCATGGATACACCGCATGAAGGCAATCCCTTCTACGCTATTTCAAGAAGTAAGGTTTTTACACTTAGGAAAGATATTCGTAGCCAAAGGTGATCCAAAACCATTCGATGTACACCTAGCTGACTTAAAGAAAAGACCAGGTGTGCACTTGGAGTTTGAACTCCCAACGAACCAACTTAATAAACCTACCGACGCAAAACCAGAGGAAAAATTGGTACCTACCACAGACCTTGAAACTATGAGCCTAGCCATGGCAACCCCAGCCCCCAAAGATGAGGCTAACACTATAGAAATAGTGTCATTAGGAACTACTGCAAAAATTGTTGAATTACTGGAACAGGATCTACCAATGTTCCTACCATTTGATTCTGTAGGCATGGGGTGCACCCTAGGTGTTGGCTCTCTTCCAGTAGTGGAACTCTGCATGATAGAAGTAGAAGACGTTAACACAACAAGTGTCCCACGCCCATATTCCCAGCTAAGTATTGGACTCTCCATTTCGATGGAGCTAGATGTCATTATGGAGCTGGGGCAGGTGTAATCCTTACTTCTCCCAAGGGAAAAGTCCTACCATTTTCCTTTAAGCTAAAATTTGAATGCACTAACAACGACGCTGAGTATGAAGCCCTCCTCCTTGGCCTCATCGTAGCTAAGAGAATCGGTGTTGATAACATCAGAGTGTTAGGAGACTCACAATTGGTAGCAAACCAAGTCTCTGAAGTATATGAAACCAAAGCCGAGCACCTACAGCTCTACAAAACAACTGTATTGAATTTAAGCAAGGAGTTTGACTTCATATCAATTGAAGCAATCCCGCGAGAACAAAATCTTCTCGCCGATTCTATAGCAACCTCGGCATCACGCTTCACTCCAAACAATGAATTCCAAGATACCCATTTCATGGTGTCCCTTCGTACCGAACCATTGATAAAAACAATGTCAAATCCTCTTTTAAATAGAAATGAAAACAAATCTGCTATCCTAGACCACGTTGGTAGTGATATGGCAACTCTGAATTACTTAAACGCCTATGCGGCATTACATCTCTCCCATCACGTGATAGATTTATCTTTGATCCCACATTCATCTTCCTATTACGGGAATCCCATGACAGAGCTTCCCCCACAAAAATAACCCAGCATATACACAGTCGAGAATGGAGACGAGCTGGGGCTACCCCCAGCCCCGCCTGAGTTTGAAGAAGGTAACGCTTCTTTAATCGAAGAAACAATTGATATTAACATCGGAACGGAAGATGAACCAAGGATGTTGAAGTTAGGATCCTCGTTAACTCCGTTAGAGGTAGAAATACACACTCGGATCCTCAAGGAACATCAGAAGGCTTTCGCATTTAGTTATAAAGAAATGACAGGAGTTGCACCGCACATTGTGGTACATAACCTCGTCACTAAATCAGATGCAAAGCCGATTAAACAAAAATCGAGACCAATGAAACCTAAGGTAGCTCTCATGGTGAAAGAGGAGGTGATAAAACTCCTCCAAGTAGGATTCATCAAACCAGTCGATTACTCTCAATGGGTATCTAATATCATTCCCGTTCTCAAAAAGAATGGGAAGATACGCATCTGCATAGACTTCCGAGACATTAACAAAGTGTGTCCTAAAGATGACTTCCCGTTGCCATCCATTGATGTCATTGTTGATGCAACAGCTGGATTTGAACTTTTGTCTCTCATGGATGGATTCTCGGGATACAATCAAATCAGAATATCTGAACAAGATCAAGCTAAAACCACATTTATAACTCCTTGGGGAACCTATTGCTATGTTGTTATGCCATTCGGTCTCAAGAACGCTGGCGCTACATACCAGTGGGCTATGACATATATATTTCACGATCTAATTCATCAAATCATGGAATCCTATGTAGATGACTTGTTGGCTAAGGCCAAGAAGCGTTGTGACCATCCGGAAGTACTTCGCATCATTCTTTCACGTCTGATAGAATACGGAGTCACGCTAAATCCAGAAAAATGCATCTTTGGTGTAACAGGAGGGAAGCTCCTAGGTTACATTATATCATCACGCGGGATCGATGTTGACCCAACCAAAATTTGGGCTGTCCTCGAAATGGTCCCACCTTCGGATGAATCTGGAATCAGGTCATTTCTCAGAAAGCTTGGTGCAATCCGGAGATTCATCCCGGACTTAAGTTTCGCCATTCATCCAATCAACAATCTACTCAAGAAAGACTATAGCATTGATTGGACCGAAGACTGCAATGAAGCTTTCAACGCAGTTAAGCATTTCTTGTTATCACCACCTACGCTAATGCCACCTAAGCCAGATCACCCGTTAATTTTATATTCGTGAGCTACCAATGTCTCGCTAGCCTGTATGCTGGCTCAAGAAGATGATGACAAGAGAGAACGTGTGATTTATTTCATTAGCCAGACATTGCTCGACTATGAAACACGTTACACACAAGCAGAACGAGAATGCCTCGCCATAGTCTTTGCAACAAAATGCTTAAGACATTACATGTTAAATCAAGAAACAAAGGTCATGGTAAAAATGGATCATTTACGAACTTTCCTCACGCAAGGGTCCTTGTCTAAAAAGGCTGGACGTTTTATAACCTTAATGGGTGAATTCAAATTAACATTTGTAAATCAGAAGTCTGTTAAGGGACAAATCATCATGGATTGGTTAGCTGATAACCCATTAGACGGAGGCGATCTAGTAGATCTGGACTTTCCAGATGAATGCGTATACTACATCGAAACTAGACCTCCTATCTCTGAGTGTCCTTGGTACACTGATATCATTAATTATATCATGGACCATACGTATCCAGAAGGTGCTACTCCACAACAAAGAAGGTGGTTACGCATTATCGTAGCCAAATACGTCATTATAGAGCAAGTACTCTATCGAAAAGCATTCGATGGAATACTTCTAAGATGTGTCGACACAGAAGAATCCAAGAAGATTCTCCATGAATCTCACAGTGGGATGTGTGGAGGCCACTTCGGTGGCCATGCCACCGCTCGTAAAATACATCGAATGGGCTATTTCTGGCCCACTCTAGAACACGACGCAGTAGAGTTTGTACGCAGATGTCATAAGTGTCAAGAATTCTCCCACGAGATTCACATGCCAGCACAAGCTCTACAACCGATCGCTACTCCGTGGCCCTTTTCCACATGGGGCCTAGATTTGATAGGGAAATTCTCTCCCTCATCCACAGATGGCCATAATTTTATAATCACGGCCACCGAATATTTTACCAAGTGGGTAGAGGCTATGCCTCTTACTACTGTACCGGGTTCTGTAATCGCCAAGTTCATTTTGAACCAAATCATTTGCAGGTACGGTGTCCCGCAAATCATTATCTCAGATAATGGAACTTCTTTTAAGAATGACGAAGTTCACGAATTGTGCAATAAATTTAAAATAAGCCATCATACGGCTTCATTATATTACCCTCAAGCCAATGGATAGGCTGAGGCGACAAACAAAACATTAAAAGCCATTCTCCTTAAAACGGTGAAAGAAAACAAACGAGATTGGCATTTGAAGTTATATCCGGCCTTATGGGCCCACCGAACCTCAATAAGAACACCAACAGGAGTGACTCCTTTCTCACTAGTATTCGGGGCAGAAGCAGTTCTCCCGCTCGAGGTTGAAATACCCAGTCTCCGCATTTCATTACAAGGGATTCTAGATGAAGATGCTTATAGAGAAGCACGTCTTTCCCAACTAGAAAGTCTAGATGAAGCTAGGTTAGATGCTGAACAGCGGCACAGAGTCTATGCTGACCGGATGTGCCAGTAGTATAACAAGAAGGTCTATGAACGTGACATATATGAAGGTGATCTAGTTCTAAGGCTAGACAGCCGGATCGACAAAAAAACCGGCGAAGGAAGGAAGTTCCGGCCCAAATGGTTGGGCCCATACCGAGTCATGAAGGACTATGGAAATGGTGCATACCTCTTATGTACGCTAGAAGGTGAGGAATTTGGTGAAACAGTCAATTCCCTACACCTCAAACGATTCTACGCGTAAGCAACTAGCACTACTTATAATTATATCTACATTGCATCTTCATACAGGTTAGGATCATTTTGTCTGCTTGTTTTGTACAAAAAATGTGATCAAGGAATTTGTTCTCAAAGCAATTCATTACAAACTCATGATGTTGTTGGCATAAACACTCTAATCATACTTCTCCATTTCCATGATATCATCAAACTATTTCGGAATCATTTCATCAAATAAAGCTAGATATGACAAAGTCTTAACGGTAACCATGCCAAGATCTGCGGGTTTATTCTCACTTTTGGTTTCTTCTTAGGATAGGTGTCTTGCCTATGGTCTGTTCTAGAAGCTTCACGGTGTCACATCTATCCCGTATGAATATCTCTTTGGAAATAAGAACACACTGACATTTTGCTCAAATAAATAAGTCAAATATAGATCAAACAGAAAATTTTAATTTTACACATTTCCTTGCCCCACCAACCTTTGGTGATGAGCTTGCATCTCTTACTAGTGACGTAGGGTTGGGAAAGGATGGAAATGCCCTTACTCGCCTATGCCTTGCCTATGGTGATAAACCCACGCTTCTTACTAGTAGCATGGGGCAAAGTGTAGGGGGTCCTCTTGACAAACAAACGTAAAAGGTCATAGACAAACAATTCAAATCTTAAAATCTTGAGTCAAAAACAAATGAATCAGATGTCAAAATTCCAAGAGAATTAAAATCCTAAAAATCCAGATTTTGTCTACCATGTGGCCATCTAAGGATCTAAGTCTAGATAAACCGCAAAGCAAGTTGCATCCCAAAACTATGAAGTCACTCGAGTGGAGTAAGCTTGTAGCATCCTAATTTGGTTCCACCAAAGCTTTGTCTATCTCTCATCACTACCATTTCAACACATTTCACAACTTGTGCCCTTTCTAGCTCTCGGTGATGAGCCCTCACATCTTACTAGTTGTGTGGAGTTAGGAGAGAGGCAAGTCTATCTGCTCATCGTACCGGTTTTGTCTTCACCACTTTGCCAAAACAAATATGAGGCATCCAAAATTGCTTACAGAAACTAAGATTCAAAATCACATTATATCTACATTATCATATATCAGCATCATGAAATACAAAAAGAAAGTAAAACACTTGCATCATTTGTTCTCCATTGCATACATTCTAAAGAGCATACAAGCATAACATCATAATCTACATGAGGAAACTGGAAAGGAAACAAAGCCATGAATGCCAAAAGTCTGATCCAAAAAGAATATATATATATATATATCAAAGTTTCTGTACAATGCCATCATGCGCCAAGCATGGTCAAAATGCTCAAAGAGCCCGGGATATACAAAAGAATATATCATACAAAATCTAGGAGAGCCAAGTGGCTTCTCAACCCCTATGAGACCCCTCTGAAGGTGCACGCCCATGCCTAGGACTCCGGCTACGCCGGCGCTCTGAGTGCACAGAGGGCTCAGGATCCCGAGGGGCAGCCGCAGTCTCGCCACGAGAATGACTCCTCATCAGGCGCTCGGCTGTCCTATACCCCGCTAGCTCCGTGTGGAGAGTCGATACCATCCTGGCCACGTGCCAGACTGGGGCAAAGACATCAGTGTGTCTACCAGCTGCTGAGGGCTCCCCAGCGTCCACAGACAACTCTGCGTGGGTCCTCTCCATGGGGATCATCAGGGTATCGGTGCATACCCTACGAATCAAGTCCCGCCACTCATCGGCGGTCTCTGCAAACAAAGGAGAAAACAAATTAGAAACAAAACAAGAGATTAGAAATACAAGATAAAACAAAAGGAGAGATAGCAACTAAGGAAATCCTAACTAAAAACAAACATTAAAAGGAAGGATGGTAACTTACTCGGATCACCAGGCCTCCAGGATGGATCGCTAGGGTCAGCACCTGCCACGGATGCCGCCGCTGACTGAGGTGCTGCTCCTATGACTGGAGCAATGTAGTGCCCCGCAACAGACTCATCCTCCCCGCCATGGCCCTGGGAGAGTGGCTCCTCTGAAACCAGAGTAACTCTCTCTGCACTCTGCTCGGCCCTCGCTACCTGCATGATATCCTGAGTGTCATGCCACTCAGGATCACTGTCCTCCTCTGTCTCTCCCCCTGTAAACTCCTCAGACTCAGAGTCTATGTCAATGGGGTCATCGCTGCTATGGGCAGGACCCGCGGCAATCTGAAGCAAAGGTGCCTGAGGTGCACCGGCTCTCCCTCGAGCACGTACTACCCTCCTGGCCGCAATAGGGACGCCAGGAGTAACAACTGTCCAACCCCGGCCTCTAGGACCCCCTCTGGCCTCTCGAACTGACCTGTATACTGGCACTACCGGGGGAAGCATGCCCATGTAAGGTAGGCCAAACTGCTGAGGAACTCGGCCAAAGGGGTGTATCTCCACTCACCCCACTCTGTCAATAAGCTGCCCTGTGGTGGAGCAGGAGATCAAAGTAAGAGCCTCCTCGCCCCATATGCCTGCCATGGTCTGATATGGTGTGGCCTCCATGTCGTCGGTGGTCAGAGAAGCAACTGGCTGATGAGGTGCTCTGAGCACCGACATATCTGTCCATCTAGCTGCCCTCACAGCTCCGGGATCTGTCACCTCTACACCTCTGCCATAGGGGATGAAGTGCTCGTAGACCCAACTCATGACCAGGGTCGGGTGGCTCAAGGACTGCCCCTGTAAATGGACTACCCTGTATAAGTTGTGGTAGGTAGTCCCAAGTATGTCTACTCCCCAGGCATATATCCGGCCATGTCCCTCTATCTGTGCAATGATGGGGGACCAGCAGTATAGCAGTGTGTCTCCTCCCTTGTCCCCGATCAGTCTCGAGGCAAGGATCCCCATAATAGCCTGACGAAGCAAGGGGATGGGAAAACTAGGAATGGATCGAACTCTAACCCCCTTCTTCGACCCCGTGGAGATGACTGCATCTCCCATATAGGAAGCCCACTGTGCTATCTGGGCCCGCGAACCTGCTGTCTCAAGGGTGAGACGTCTCCCAATAATCGGGACCCCCAGAATGTGATAAACATCCTCCAAAGTGATGGTCCACTCACCGCAGACCCCTGGAAATCGGAAGGTGTTCCGATCAGCATCCCAATAGGAAAATAAGTCACAAAGAATGTGACTGGATGGTGCAACATGTGGAACACGTGAGATACGTAGTATCCCAGCCCTCTGAAGAGTGTCCTCCTCATCCTGAGAAAGTGCATCTAGTACTGCTGGGAGCCAGTCACACTCCCTCTCTCGGCTCCACCGAATATACTCCTCTCTCGCCTGCATACACCCAAAAACACACAAAAATAGAGCAAGTTAGCATCCGAGTGATACTAGAAAAATCATGAAAACACATAGAAATGCTAAAAATGCAAAAACAATCTCAAACAGATGTACTTTTGGCATTCTGTGCAAAACCGCCGCCCTGAGCAGGGAGGTGGTTTTGTAACCACCGCCTTAAGGGCGGCGGTCGTGTAACCACCACCCTGAACAGGGCGGCGGTCGTGGCTGGGTAGGGTGGCGGTCGTGGCCCGAAAACCCACGCGGGTTTTTAAACCTAAAAAATCCTAAAAATGCAAAAAAAAGACCATTTTAACTAAAAACAAAGCCTACCCAGTAGGCACCCCCCCCCTAGATGGACCTTTTGGACCTAACATTTTCAAAAATAACCCCCCCACGACAAAGATTTTAGCATTTTAAAATTAAGGGGGTGAAAAGGATAAATTGAAGAAAACTAACCTGTGATCTCGTGGGTCGATGTTCCGCTCGCGGAGGCATGATCACTATCCCGTCACGAATGTTTTGGCTCTACTCGTGCAAGAAACCATCACCGTGGGTCCCAGAGCTCAGAATCAATCAAATCAACACGTGCAAATGAATAGGAAAATGGGCCCACTTTCATATATATAGCAGCCTGACTTGTTTTAAAAAAATGTTTTTTTTTCGCAGGTTTGGAGCACCGACGGAGGTAAGTTCTTACCCCCGCACAAATGGTACGTCCTCATTTCCCATTATTTTAGCGTTTGTTTTCCGATCTATCTTGTCTATCTGCACTTGAGTTCTCTTTTCATTTTGCAGGGAGCGGGAATTTTGGATGGCGTCATTTCGACACACGGACGTATCAGGTATAACTTTTAACTTCCCATTTCGGGACCGCCATACTCGGACCCACCGTTTTACGCCTCTTCATGGCTAAAATGCTTCTCCGAGGGGGCAATATGTACGTACCCAAAATTGTAGGGTACTGCACCATCGGAACAACGTAACACGTACCCCAATGATGATACAGGTCTCCTCGCAAGGTGTTCGGGATCTGGAAAAGCTCTCCAAGTGTGCGTTAACATCCCGCATGCCCCGCTTAGCCCCCGTGTGCTTTGTTTTTCTCTTTTCCCTCTTTTCTTGGCCTTTTTCTCTTCAGTTACGAAACCACCGCCCCGCCTGGGCGGCGGTCTGTGACCGCCGCCCTAAGCAGGGCGGCGGTCCTGTAACCGCTGCCCTGCTCAGGGCGGCGGTCCTTTACGCATTTTCCAGAATGCTCTTTTAACACGACTCACGTAAATTTCAACGATTCACCAGCTTTTTTCACCGCCATAAGCTTGCATTAATGATTTTGGTTCCCTGGAATAGTGTTTTGCCATTGTTTATAGTTTAAGAGTTCTATTTGGTTTTTACCTTGGGTAAATCCAAATGCTATAAATAGTTGGCTTGTGCTCAAGCAAATGGCCCCTCAAATTTGCCTCTGAATTTCTCATTGCAATAGATTAGTCTTTCATTTTTCTTAGAATTCTTAGTTTCTTTCATTGCATGCTTAGTTAGTGTTGTTTTGCTGTTAGTAAGCCACATATCCATCTTGTGCAAATGCTATTGATATTTTATCCAATCCATTGGAGTAAAATAGTTTGTTTTCAATAGGAAGCCATTAAAGTTGCAGGTTTTTCTCTTCAAACAGGATAGTTTCAGGTTCTGGACGTTTTATGTTGCATGACTCGCAATAAATCCCGCTAGGAATTGCATAAGCCAAGCTCTGTACTCTTGCGCTATCCCTCTCCTACTCACATTGTATTCAGTCTGTATCTTGAGCTGCCTTTGTCCCAATATCTACTTCTGTTGATGCTAGCATTACATGCTTTTCTGGATCCACGTGAACATGAAGGAACGAGGAGATCACACTGAGGGGACATAGCCACACACACCATCAGATTCGCCACTGTTCTGCAAAATCCAGGTTCTAGCTTTCAAAGTTCTAATTAGAAACATATCAAATAGAGTAGTCAATTACTTTATTTCAATCAATTTTACTTTCGATATTGCCAGGGAAGCTGTGGGGATTGATAGTTTCTGAGAGACTATGATTCATTCCTCACTTCTGAGGTAGGATCGAGAGTCTTGCAAATAGACTAGATCAAGTATTTCATTATTTAGAATAGATTCACAGTTGCACAGACAAATAGCTATACTCGGTTATCTTGTTTGTTTTAATTTGTTATTCTAAATTGTCAATTTCTAGATATATTAAATAGTTACTCTTTTAAATTCGTTCGAATAGTTCATCAGAAAATACAAAAATAGAGAAATCATATATGCTATAGATATACTTAACGTAGTTAAATTTCACTTTGCTGCAGTTAATTTTCATTGTTGCTTTTGTATGACAATCACGGGACCTAGAGAGCCCAGGGAATACATATTCGAGCCAATCGTGCCCCAACCCAATCTCATCACAGCCATAACTGATATAGATCAGAATCTCAGGATCCAAGTCTTCCAAACAACGGTAAACTTACAAAAAATCAGTTTCCAACTGCACGGGTTAAACATAGAAGACGACCAAGCACACACATTTTGGTCAAATCAACCAAACTACAGATTACCCTAGATTCATATCCGCATGACTGTAGAAGGGTTTGAGAGAGAGTGGACATTTGGTTGTGATCCTTTGGTCCCACAGCCAGACGTAGGAGATACTCTCACAGATATAGATACCAGCTTGAGAATTCAGGTTGCACAAACGCCTGTAAGATATTCTGAGAAGATCACACAATTATTGATTCTGAATATAGAAGCTGAAAAGGCATATGACTATTGGATACTAGGGATTAGGGATTGATTCTGTGCATGACCATAGCAGGACCACAACAAATACGAATCTACGGGTGTGACCCACAAATCCCACAGCCCAACGAGCCTATAGGTGAATCAGACATAGATGCTGGCCTACGTACACTAGTATTCAGATCTACTCCACTTCCACCTATCATCATCGAACAGTTATCCTTATTAGACATAGCAGCTAACAAAGCTAAGGAGTTCTGGACTAGGCCAGAGAATCGCCCATAGAGTCAATTATATTTATCATCTATCCTATGACCTTATCGGGGGACATACACGAAACTATCCCAGGACATTTTCCACGTATTCCACAACCTATAGACCGAATCACGCCAGAGCTCGATATTGATTGGAGCCTTCGAGCAGTCATCCTTGCTGATCGATCTATCACACCAGTTCAGGTTAGGAGGGCCTTCTTTGCCTTAGATTCGTAATTTCCACTAGTGCGCGTCGAAGACATCAGATTTCCTAACTAGTTTGTCTGTATCCCACACATATTCCATCCCCACCGGCTGTCTCGGCACGACCTCGGGAGGTCGGGTGCGAGGAAGAGTTACTTGTAGATTCCCAAGCTCGCTTGTCACTTTTCGTTTCAAAACTTTTGCTCTATTTATCTGATTTTTCACCTGAGAGTTCTAAAACCTCAAAACCTGAAAGTCTGAAAATTCAGACTTTCAAAGTTTCAGGGCTGTCGAACATTTTTTTCCAATTTTCCAACTTTGCGCTCTGAGATCTCTAAAACTCCGAAAACCCGAAAGTCTAAAATTTTAGACTTCAGGATTTCGGACTTTGCTGAGTCCCTTTTTCGATCACTCCTTTTGAGATCTCTGAAACCTAGAAACCCAAAAGTCTGAAATTTCAAACTTTCAAACTTCAAGATTTTGGACTTTTTGTCCTGTTTTTGAGTTCTAGATTTCAGGATTTTCACTCATTTTGATGTTCCTTTGGCCATTCATGTTTCGACCTTACATTGTCATTATCAAGCCCACCTACAACTTGACTCTCAAATCCCGAAATGCAAGCTTCATGGTCGAATGAATCCTCCATTTTCATTGTGCAAGGATTTGTTTGATCGATTTTTCCCGAGGGGCAAAATTGGATAACAATACACATACAACATTTCAATGTAATGTTTTCATCTATATTCCTACACTACCACTATCAATCACACACATTATCAACTATACAATAATTTTTTTTCCAACAAAACACCAAGCCGAACAACCGATGCACAACTAACAATATAAACTTGAATTAAATACATACAACATAAACTATAAAATAAATAAACTATCGAAAATGGTATCAAATGTATTCATGTATGAATTTTTAACAAGTTTGAAATATAGAAACAACCTTAAAATTAAGTGGCCCATCTATATTTCTACACTTACAAAATCAATCACACCCCTTATCAACATCAACTACAAAAGTAATAATTATACCTCTAAATTAAATAACATATACCATTCGGCGTTCACATTACATTAAACACATGCGATTTCTAATAATAAAATATGGGAATACCCTATAGATATTATGATATTACAACCGTAACCCAGGAAAAATAGTTATCCAATGATCTTATAAAAACCTTGGCTTGCTACAAAGGCTAAAATATTGATTTTTTGGTCATGAAACATGACAATTTATAGTGGAATCGATGATAAACAAAATTCCTTGTACCCACCTGTGAGACTTTGTTTAGACTTTTTTAATAAGCCATGGGTAGATGAGCATGATGAAATTAAAAATTCAGATTGTGTGTCTTCCTTATTAGTCATCAAAGAAATAAAACATGTAGAATAATTGGAGGACAACCTGACTGAACAAGAAAAAGGAAAAAATACTCAAACATCGCACCAAAAAAGTGTTGTTTAATTGGGCATAAAATATCCAATAACATTTTCTCAGAGAAATTAACTTCCTCTTGGCCATGATTAGTATCACGGGTGAACTATTATTCAAGGACATCAAAAAACAAATCTCCTTCTCCATCCTCACCCTTTTACATTAAATTCATTAATGAACAAGTATAAAATGTTTTCCTTTAAGTTATCCTAGTACCAAAGAAAGTATGATTCTCCCACTAAAATCAATAAAAACAATTAGCTAGTTTTCACACAAACACGAGTCTAAATTATTTTGTGTTTTAATGAAACATTCCACATCATTTTTGTAGGAGTGAAGATATATGGCAATAATTCACCTAAAATAATTGTACTCACCATATTTATACTAAAAATGTCATGTTGGTAAGGTAACCTCAATGAAGAATAAACTCAAAATTGTGAGATATAGTTAAAATTGATATTGAGAAAATATTATAGGTACTATTCATAAACCCTATCTTTGATATCCATTAGGTTTCTCAATTAGTTATAGTTACAAATAAAATGGGAAATGGAGGAATTGTGTATATTACAAATATATTAATAAAGCAACTTGGAGAGACTATTTTCCCTTTTTTGTTTATTAATCAAGTTTTAGAAAATCTTGTTAGGGGAGAGGGGCCAATAGGTGAACATGGTCCAATAGTTGACATGACTATTGATCACACAATACCCAATAGTTTTTCATAGTACTATCTAGCAGTTATTTATTTTTGATATAATAATTATGTAGAGTATTCAATCACATCATGACATGTAAGACCTCTCACCTATGTACAAGTATAAAAAAAATCAATGTTCAAGCATTTTCACCCATGTTCAAGTATTGGTTTACACCATGGTTGTAGTGTAACTCAAATTTATTGTTTTAAATCAATTCAAAATAGGGATTTCCCTCCAATTGAACATTCCAAAGAAAAAAATATAGGCTAACACAAATTTGAACTACATATTAGTGAAAAAATCACAATCCCGTATGATAAACAATTGATTTTTGTGGACCCCTTAACTTAGGGTGTACCACTACTAGACCCTCTCCCCTAGCAAGAAATGATTTTATTTTCAATATGGTTTCAGTAGATATAATTAGATACATGTGGTTTTTGAATACCAAGACAAAACTATTTCACATTCACATGGGGAACATTTGTGTATAGAGTCTTACCTTTAAGACTATGTAATGCTTCTACTACTTTTCAACTTTTATGCTTGTAATTTTTTAAAAATTAACCAATGAATGTTTAGATCTATATATGGATGATTTTTTTTGTTCATGGGGAATATTTTTTATGAAACCCTCTACCATATAGGCAAGGTCCTTACGCGGTATGAAAAAACATCATTTGTCTTTAAAACATCAGAAATGTTTGATGATTGTGGACAAAGGCATTGTCTTGGGCCATCACATTATAGCATAAGGGGATAAAGTTGGAACCCAAGAATATTTAATTCATCACACTACTACCCTCACCTAGAAGCCAGATGAATGTTGAAATCTTATTAGTTCATGCAAGATACTAGTGACATTTAATTATAGCTCTAATATTTTCACTTATTACAAAGGATTGTGAGTTTTTTGTGGATAGATGAATGTCAATAGTCATTTAATGAAATAAAGGAGAATTTGGCCCTAAGATTTATTGATTGGAAGTCATTATTATATATTCAAACTAATGCCTCAAATGAAGCAATAGGGGGCAGTTCTTGGACAGAAAGAAGAAGGAAGTGGGATGTGTGTCATTTAATATGTTAGCAAATACTTAATTACCACTGAAATAAATTATAAAACTACTAAAAAATAATTTCTTGTTGTTGTATATGACATCAATAAATTTTGATATTACATTATGGGTTATAAAGTGATAATATGCATTTACCACTCAGTTATTAAGTATTTAATGAATAAACTTGTAATGAGTGGTCATATTATCAAATGGTTTTTTACTTTTACAATAATTTAACATTACAATATTTGATAAACTTGTAAAGGATAATGTAGTTACATACTTCTTGTATAAACTTAAGATTTCAAAGTAAAATGAACCGATAAAGATGAATTTCTAAATATTAAGCTATTCACAACATACCCACCTTGTTTTGTTGATATGGCTATTTACTTAGCTACATGGAACTTTCCATCTGATTTTAATAAAAAAACAAATACAATGTATAATTAAGGATAGTTTAACATTTAAATAGTTGAATGTAGTTTTGTTTAAATGTGGGTCTGGCCTTGTGCTACATAGGTGTGTTCATATAAATTAATTCTATGACATAAATTAAGGTATCTCATGATAAACCATCATAAGGTCATTATTTAGTACAAAGAACTATCCACAAAGATCTAGGTGTTAGATACTATTGACCTTCCATACATAGGGATGTAAATAAGTATGTGAAGTAATGTGATCATGTTAAAGGATGGGTAATCCAACACCCTCCAATGAGATGTATCTCCATCCTCAAGTGTCCTTGGAACATTTTGAGAAATGGGAATTGGATTCCCTCTGTACTATAGGCCCAATCTCACAAGGGAAAGAATATATCCTAGTTTTCTCTAATTATGTTACCAAATGGGCCGAAGTAGAAGCCTTTCAATTTTCTTGAGATGAAAAGGTTGTTGATTTATTTTATGAGAAAATTTTACAAATATTTGGGGCACCTAGATCCATTTTTTTAGATCAAGGGCCATAATTCATGTCTAATGTGATGTGAGGATTCAATAAATAGTATGTTCAAGTTGAAGTCACCAATGAAGAGTTGGAGAACATTGTGACAAAAAACTATAGCTACCAATAGAAAATATTGGGAAAATAAGTCACATGAAATTGTTTAGCCCTATAACACAGGTTGGAAATAAACTACACGATTCACTCTACATGAGCTAGTATATGGAAAGAAATTAATACTTCCCATTGAATTTGAACTTCAAACATTAAGGAGGTAGGAATTGATTTTACAAAAGAACAACATCAGAAATTTTTCTAATTGAATGATTTGAATGAGATGAGATTGGAACCACTTCATAAAATAGATCTCATTCAGTAACAAAGGAAATTATGACATGATAGACATATCAAGGAAAAAATGTTCAAGTAAGGAGATTGGGATTTGCTACTCAATTTAAAATACAAGGACTTCAAAGGAAAGATGTGTACTTGCTTATTAGGACCATATGAGATAAATAAAACCTTTTACAATGGAGTTATTAAATTGTTACCCATTTATGGAGACAAAAGAAAATTATTGGTGAGTAGGCATAAGTTACATCTATATAAACACACAGACACCATGGAGGAATTTAATAAACAAATATTGTCACATCTAAAACTCTTTTGTGTGTGAGAGATATTATATTTCACCACAACATAAATTTGAGTTTATGTTTGAAGGAGATAAAAGAAAAGAGTTGAATACTTAAAATGGAATCTCTTTTTCCAAAAAATAAAAAAAGTGAGGGAGAGTTGAAAACTAGCAATGGCAGATTTTCCAAAAAGATTCTTGGTAAGGGAATTTTGACCAAAAATTTCTTCCCAACATCTAGATTGCAACATAAAAGAGAAAAAAATGAAGATAATTGGTAAAGGTACATATCCTACTATTTTTATTTTTCTAAATACTATTATTAGTTTCTCTTTAGTTACAAATAGATCCATTTTAGAACAATTCCTTAAAATAATAAGCAGATATATATCCTTTCACATCATCATAACCATCCTAACAAAAAGCGTTAGAAATATCTTGTTATTGTTCACATCTTGTTTCTTAGTATATTGTATGTGAGGTGATGAGTTGCAACTCATTGATGTTACTTGTTGTGATAGTTAATTGCTTGAAATAATGAGGTGGTGAGAGAGATTCTTGGGTAAGATACATTATATAGATAAAATGTAACAGATCATGATATTATTAGGTGTGAATGAGTTGATAATTTTTGAATCCTATTTTGTAGGAGATCATTACAGTATATATGTAATCTCTCTCTTTATGAAAAATGAAATATTCATCTCAAGTTTTTTTTGTGTATGCAACCTAAGTATTTTTGTATTTAGTTTTTTAAAGATCTTCAAAATTCATCATTTGGTATTAGAGAAGGTATGGGATTGTGATAATTTAGGGGGTGAATCCATCATTTCATTATGGTTGTCCGTTATTTATGAGTTTTTATTTTTCGAGAATAGACTAGGAGTATTTTGAGGTATAGAGCCTTCATTAACATTGTTTTGGAATTACTTTGACTACATTAGATATATGGATTGATTGCATTAAATAATTCATTTGGCTTGCACTCGACACTTAGAAAATCAATTTTGTACTTGCATTTGAAATGTATTCTTGTTCTCTTTCTTTTATGTTCATAATTGTAAAACAATCTCCTTGATTCATATTTGTATTAATCTCAGGACATTGATGGAATTAGCCTTGGTATACTTTACTAGGGAATGTATCAATAATTCTTCTAGTTAGGTTCTCAACCCAAGTTTCATCCCATCACCGAGCCCCGCATCAACCTTAGTCATACACTATATATATAATTTGAGGAGTTTTGGGACACACAAAGCATATTTTGTGTAGTTATCCATGAGGTTCATTTTACATCTCGCATTATTTCCTTGTATTTTTTCACTATTTTCCAATGATTTTCATCTGGATAAGTTATCTTCTCTTTTCATCCCTATTTTTCTTTCCATTATTTGCATAAATTAATTCACACGGTGCACCTTTATTTAGGACTAAAATGTGTATCCATTTCACATAGCATGAAACATTTAAACTTATATTCCTATTACGTCCCATATTTTCTTATACACCCAATTTTGATCGACTTGAACTCATGTATTATTTTCCTCATGTGTCTTCTTCACCACCCAAACAAGTATACATGTCATTGTATTGAGTATTTTTTTAGTTCAATTAATAGCTTTAATTTAATGAATTTCGATGTTATTGTCGATTCAATATGTTTTGTAGTGTTTTATTCTTACTCAAGAGTACTGAGTTTATTTAATTTGATTTGGTTCTTTCTAATAATTTAATTTTTAATGTTATATGTCATCATTTACAGGTGGTGATTCAAAATTTAAATGTTATAGTGGGTTAATAAATTGATAATGAGTTATTAAATCCAATATTCAATTGGATTGTTATTAATTGTTAAGGTTTATGGTTAGAGTCTAAATAAATGTATTTATATTACCATAATTATTTGTTATAACATTGATGTCCAATGAAGATTCATCAAAAAGTTATCAAAATAGTTTTATTTTCATCAATGTCAAAGTCTTCGTATTTTATGTGTCCGTATTTTTTTGTTTCTTTTTCATCTTATTAAATTCAAAGTGCTAAAAACATATTTAAAAAAAAAACTCATTATATGGACGCATTTTTGGTGGCACTCAATGTCCTGGAAGTAAAATTTTTATTTTGAGGGGAGGTTTCATACACATGAGCTTCAATATCATTTTTGCTAAGTAGCTAAGAATAATAAAGTATGGAGGTAATAGAGGTTGAATGAAAATCAGTGACCTCCTGACTGTCAATAGAGATAGGGCTACAAGATGCACTAGTGACAACGACTTATGCCAAAATGACTAAATTTGAGACTAGTAACTAGTGGCAGTGAATACATGTTATGCTATTTAAGATCATAGTAGAATTGATCCAGAATTGTGGCTATATATGAATAAAATGAGGAGTGATTCCTCAGCATTTCATTTCTATGTTTTTTATGTGTTGTATGGTGTACAGAATAACCCCTTTCTATAAAAATATGAATAGGAGAGTAGATAACTGTAATTATCATTCATCTATTGTACTTTTACATGATTGGCTAGTGAGAATCCCAACACTCAATGGAATTAAAAGTAGTAATAGTTCTCGTATGTAGGTGATCGTCAAAAGTGTGATCAGCTAGTGAAAATCCCAACAATTACTAGAATTGAAAGCATGGGTAGTTTTCCATGTATGTAGGTGATCATTTGTAGCAAACATATAAAATAGTATAGTTGTAAACCTAAAGCATACATCCCATAGATATACATTTCTATTTCTAGTTCATTTGGTGTGATTACTTTCCATATTCATACTAATGGGGGAATGTTATAAATATCTTATTAGTTTTCACATGGTGTGTGTTAGTATATTATATGTGGTTTGATGAGTTATGATAACAAATCATTGATACTTCGTGTTTTATTAGTTAGTTGCTTAAAATAACAAGGTGTGAGAGATATTCTTGGGTAAGTGACATTATATATTTAGAATGTAATAGATTATGATATTATTAGGTATGAGTGAGGGTATAAGTTTTGAATTATACTTTGTAGGAAATCATTACATTATATATGTAACCTCTCTCTTTGTGAGTAATGAAATATCCATCTCAAGCTTATTTGTGTGTGCAATATGGGTAGTCATATATTTGTTTTTTAGAATCTCTACCAAATTCATCAAAAATTAATGTGTTGTTAGTTTTATTTAACAAAATAATTATTACACAAGCAAGTATAAGGGAAATATGTTCCCCAATAATTATGAAAAGGTGACAATTATTATATAACATTTATTCTAAAATCTTGGGAAATGGCAGAGTGGAGTGGATAGACTTCAAGGCACCAAGCATGGAAGGTCACACCAAGAAATTTTCATATGGATGTTAGGCATGGGACATCATTTCAAATCCTTTTAAAGTATTTTAAATACCATGCCAATCACTCTAGATTAATTACCCCAATTTTATTCTTGTAGATTAAATATCTCCATGTTCTCTAGTGCTTCAATCCTTCATTATTCTTGTATGTCCACTTAAATCTTGTTGAATTCATCAACAATGTTCTCTAAGTAAGAAATAAAAACTAGATCCTTCATCAAGTGATTCTCTAGCTAATGAAGAGGTTCCACTAGATATTTTGAGATGTCAGTTGGATGGAATGTAATTCATCTAACAATGTGCTTTAATTTAAGAAAGGGTAAAACTAGATTTCGATCAAGTGATTGTCTAGCTAATGAAGAGGTTGTCATAGATATTTAGGGGTAGGAAAATCCACAGTTGGATGGAAATTCTAGAGAAATTTAAAGGGTATATTGATGAAATTGTTGAAGACTTTGTCAAGAATTTAGGGGTAGGAAAATCCACGATACATGGAGTGAAAATTGAGGTAACACTTTCCATTATCGGATGCACTAAGGTGAAAATTTTGCTCACACAAGCACCCTTATGAAGAATTGATAAAAATAGTTCATAGAGAAAGTGAGAAAGCCCTTGAATTAATTCATAGTAAAAACAGTGATACTAATGATCTATGGAGATATCTCCCTAACCTTAGAGGAAAAATGGTTAAATGTACCATGAATTTTTTTCACCTATCATAGGTAGTATGGCACCATATTGGGTTCAGGTATGAAGATGTTAATTCATTTAAAATATGAAAGGGATAAATCTTAATTGCATAGTGAATTTTTTTGGATTTTTCCATACATGCATTCAAAACATGGCAGAAAAAATATAATAATCAATGGAACCTCTCAAGCTCCATGTGTTTATCTGAATTATTTGTAAGAAGCACTTATTGGATAATCCACATGCAAAATGGTGATGGAGAATAAGCATAATAAAAAGGGACAAGTTTTATATTCATCTGTTACTTTAGCAAACCCTACTCAAGAGCACAAGATTCAAAATAAAAAAACTTACTCTAAAGAGTGAGAATCCCCAATGCAAAACCAAGAGGAATTTATCTTCCTCGAGAGTTGATATTTTATATCTGGAAGTCATAGGAAATAGGAGAGTGAATCCAATAATAAATGACACCTAGGATGGTCCAAAGAATTAGATGATATAGGATGGTCCTTGCCCCCTAAAGCAATGGCATTTAGATAAACCAACTTATGCAAGAAGTTAAACCAACTTTTGAGATGGTATAACCCTCTAGAGTTTATATTTTGGAGAAAACACTCAGAATATAATGGCAAGGCCTCTATGCTTGAAGAAGAGGGAGCAAGAATAATCTTCTGATCAAACAAAAAGAGCAAAAAACTTTGTAGATATAAACTCTTTCAAAAGTAGAATTTTCATTAAAATTCAGCAGGAATAAAATTGTTTTTTAAAATAAGTTATCTCAAATAATGAAATATACTTTCTTTACAATAAGAATAAAACAGTGAATAGTTCAAAATTTCAGAAAAAGATCAAATAATTACTCCTTAAGGGAAATCAACATTATCCCTTAAAAGGAAAATATCAGGATTAATCCTTTCAAAATAATATTCCGGAAACATAAGCTAAGATGAAAATTATTACACAACTTGCATACTTTTATCCTATATTTACAATAAAAGAAAATGGGAGAATAAATCCAGATTAAAACATTGGAGGAAAGGTTGTAAAAATACACAGTGAATCTATTGTTGCTCCTACCACCTTAAATTGTAATCATTAGAGGTATGCAAAAGTGCATATTAGAATTCATTAGAGACCGAACGAAGAGTTGAATGAAATTAAGTAGAAAAATTAAACTCGATAATCTAAATTGCAAGTAGCATCCTATCAGGTTAGTGACGCACATTTGGCATGCAAAAAACCCTCTCTTATAGGATTATTTTAGAGAATAATTATTAAGGATGTATTACATATGACTTTAAAGATGAAAAATAATTTTTGGAGGCACACTTTAGGAAATCTCTTGAATTATAGAATTCATTATGTGATTTTTTCATGCAAAAAAAAAATTCTAGGTTACCAAATGAATTTCATGGAAAATATTTTTGTGTATGAGGTTCAACTCAAGGCATTTACATCCCTTCTAAGGAATCAATCTAAATGTGAGGACATAAATAGGATTTATCAAGTATAAGAGAAGAGTATGGGCCTCATCATGAGGCATGAATATCCTAAGTCTTGGTCCTTCATTAGAAAATTCTCTCATTATGTTTATCAAGATTTCATGTGTCCTACTCAAGTTAGTGAATACTAAAGTAGAAATAAAGAAACCCTCAGAGAATGGGAGGGTTTTAGGGACCTCCTGATGTGGATGACGATGAAGATGGTGCAAGCGCACAAAAATCTGAATCCTCCCTACTACAAATCGACAACCTACACAACAATCAATACTAAACACAAAAAGGATTAGAAATGGATATGGTGGGTTTCCCGATGAAGTTGGTTCCGGAAACCAAAATCTTCCTAGAAAGGATGTCAGCCCACGTGTTTAATAAAGATAGAATAAAATAAGTGGATATGGACCTGATATAATGCATAATCTAAAGTAGACAAAAACTGAAATGCTAGATATAAGATAGAAATACAAGTCTGAGCTAAATGCATACAAAGTAATCAAACCTAAAACGACAACCTGAGACTTGTGGAAAAAACAGTCGATTTTGACTCTATGCCAAAGATGTGGGGACAATTGATTGGATGGGAAAAAGGGCGGATCACGTGGACATTAGGACGATATGAGGGGGAATGTTTGGTGTAATCAGAGCGTAAGAATTCTGATATGATTTCAAGCTTGTTCAAAATAGGGGGAAGGCTCTTATTTATAGCCTAAGGGGTGAAATTAATTTGGGGGGTTTTTGGGTAATCATGATTTAGAAAAGTAAAATTGATTAGATAATTGGAGGATTAGATATGAATATTAAATTCATAAGTGGATTTTCATGGATTAAATTTGAATATTAAATTCGTAAGTGGATGAATATTAAATTCACAAGTGGACGAATATAGTTAAATTTGAATATTAAATTCATACGTGGATAAATATGGATTTAATATTTGAATATTAAATTCATAAGTGGATGAATATGAATTAAATTTGAATATTAAATCCACCAATGGAGTAATATGGATTAAATTTGAATATATAATTCACAAGTGGATTGACATGGAGCATATTTAGCATGTAATGAGGATTAGGGATTTAAAAGGGATTAATTAATCAATTAACATTGATTAATTGGATATGTATTTTTGGTGGTAAATGGAATTAATTAAATTAAGGAGGGAAAATGAATTTGAATGGGAAATCCTAATGAACGAGAGCGAACACAGGGGTGAAGGGGAGGAACGATACCAAAAATTGGTGTCTACACATTAAGCATGTATACTTGGGATGAAATAATAACATAGTCAACATTTTCTTCAATCCATAGATAATTTTAGAGACTACTCCCTGGAACACTTTGATGCAACTCTCAGGGCCTACAATAGGAGGTAGGACATGCTTGATGATTCTTTGAATAGGAGAGGAATTATATCTCCCAAAATTTTAAGATGGTCTCTCATGAGAAAAAAAAAATATTACCAGGATAGTTGTAAAAATAAAGCATGAAATGGATAAGTGTGTGATTTAAGCCTCCATTACTCATCTTTCTAGCTCCAAAATGGAACAACATTATAAATTGTGCATATGAATACTTTGAGATGTGTTGGTCGTCAAATAAGGACTTTATTGAGAATGATGGTCAAGGGACAGAAAAATCCCTCCTCTTTAATGGGAGAGGTTCCCTTATTTAAAGGAAAAAAACTTAGTTACACATGTATAGTGTATATAGTTTTAATGAGGAACTCGGATATCATGAAAGAGTTAAAATAGAATAGATCATTAATACAAAAGGTTAGAGGAGTTAAGTAGTGAGAAGGGGCAGAAAGGCACTCTCAAGAAATATAGATAACAAAAATAATTCCTTATGCATGCCAGAATGAAATTATTTGGAACAGAACCATTTGCATTTGAGACAATAAGATGTTATTTTAAAGACACAAAGTTCTAGAAATTTCATCTATAGGAATACAAAGCTTCTTGAAGTAACACAGATAAATGATTCAATAACATTCAACAGATAGTAAATGAAAGAACAAGACCAGATAGACATAGAAAGAAAGATCTTTTTGTATTGATTGTTTTCCACTCCTTAACACTTTGAAAAAAAAAAAAACCGAGTTCCAGCCATCCAGAATGGCATAGAGAGCCCATTATATAACTTACAAATTAGTTACACTTGGTAACTACTTATTTTAAGTAAAATGTTAATTAAGGAGATGCTTGACACAAAACCCTTAACTAATTACAATAAGCCTGATTTGAGAAAAAGAAGGAAGGGAGAAGCTAGAAGGTAAAACAACTGCCTATTACTAAGGAGGGCCCACCGACTTGAGGATTCGTTGCCTGAACTTTTTTAATGCTTCCGCTATGTCTCTGCCTTGTGGGTCTGATGTGTTGGTAGTAGCTTGATTCCAAGTACCTAGGCATTTTTCCATCTCCTTATCAAACTCAGTGTGTGCATGGTATTCTTTATTATCCTCTTCAATAGTAGATTGAAGGGAGAAAATCTCCTTATCTTCTCTTTGGTAAGTGATTCTTCCTTGAACAATTTTTCTTTAACAAATGCCCTGAACTGAGATTTAATTTCTTGGAGAGAGAAAGGAACACCTGAAGTTTCGTCATGAAGATGACAGTGAATATCTTTGAAAGCGGATACAACACAAGTTTTGAAGGCTTCTCCCTTCTACCAATTGTTCCTCAACTCTCCTAAAGCCTCCTCCAGAACTTTTATTTTTCATTCCACGCTAAAAACCCATGACCTTGATAAATTGTCTTTGGCATCATCAATTACCTTGTTGGCCATCAATATATTTTCATCAGCTTGCCTCATCAGGTGAAGATCCACTATACAACTACTCCAAAGTTTAAGTTCTTTATCCATGGTCCCAATTGCAGAGGAGAGATTTTATTGCAGATTAGTCACCTTCTCATTGAGTTTTAAGGCTTCTATAATGAAATTCAAACCTATAATGATCATGTCATCTACCATGACTTCCATAGCTCTCCCATGTAGATGGAATACCTGTGTATGTCTTTAATGCTTTGAACTTCAACTTGACTAAGAATCATAGGTGGCAGAAGGGTAGACAATGGAGTACGATCCAAAACCTTGTCCTTAGATAATAACAACTTGGTGAAGCTAGAAATAATTTGAGCTTGTTCCTCCAGCTGTTCTATAGTCTGTTTACCTTTTTCTACTCTCTCAATAACTCTGGTTACTATTTCCTGGAGGTTATGCACCTCACTCTCAGGGGTATATTCTCCCATTAGAATCCTAGAGAGCTCCAGATCAGAGGCTGATAGATCTTGTTCTACTTTATCCCACCTTAGGTTTTGCAATCTCTATAAATTGTTGGCCTTGGACATCTTGTCACTATCCTCGAATTTTTTTTATCTCTTTTTGCTGGAATAAGTGGAGTAGTGCTCAACAAGGCTGCCACAGCATCAAAATTTGGCCCCAATCAATCAAGAAGAAGGTTTCCTCTTCCTGTTGTCAACCAAGGGTTACACCTATGCAAAAGTAGAGGAGGAAGAAGGAGTAGCAAGAGATCCAAGAGCAAGAGAACTCATGGCACTTAAAGTATTTACTACTATTGCTTCCAGTAGAGATGTGAGTGGAGTATCTGGAGCTTCTCGGGTAGAGGAATCAATGGTACTTGGAGGTTCAGTGTTATGCACTTCCTTCCCTTTATCTATGGTAGCTTCTGAAGTTTCTTGCAGGGACTGGTACTTCACTATCATCACTTTCACTGATGAACAATGACATTCTCTGGCCCCGAAGGTAGTTCTGAATGCTTTAACAGGGGATCTTCCTCAATTGGCTCCTGTTTAACCTCTTTCACCTTATTTTGATATACTTGATTAGATGAAGAAGGGGTTGGATGATTCAAGTCCTCTATTTGAGGGAGGAGGAGGGGTTTGTATAGGTACCTCCGAGCTAGGTGTATGTGATTCCTTCCTTGGTGTTGAAGTATATTTGGAGGAAGATTCACCTGGATTCTTCTTAAGCTCGAGGACCTTTCTATCAAACCAAACCTTGGTTCTTGCAAGAACAGGGGATAGAATCTCAACCAAGACATCCTTCTCCCTCTTGTACCAATCCAAATCTTCCAAAAGAGTGTGCTTGATCAACGTCTCATATTCATAAGACCACAAGTCTTCAGTATCATCTTGAAGTCCCTCAAGAATTTAATATAGATTGAGCTCCTTTATCAGCTGGAGAGAAAATCTGTCATAATGTCTTCACCTTGCTTCAAAGTCCTCTGCATAATCGGCCCAGTAGTCCTCAGTATCTGATCTGTGATGATAATTAATTCTGAGATTTATCTCAATGAACTTCTTCAAATCAAAGCAGGTCCTGGGCCTGAAGAAGTGAACAGTGATGGGAGCAAGGGCCCTTTCTATGTTTTGAGCATCCAAAGTTGTTTTACATGTATAATTACCTAAGGATATGGGGAAATGCAAAACAGATATTTTCTTGTCTTTGCAAGTTCTATGTAACTTATCCAATTGCATGCATACTTCAATCAAAGCCATCTTATCATTACAAAACATGGGGAGTTTCAGAGGTGTGGTCTCATAACTGGCTAACCTGATATATGAAAACCTTCTGAACTGAATGAATAAAGCTCCATATTTTGCTATCAAGTTCATGGCCTCATCATAAAATCTTCTTTCAGTATCACTTTCTAGAAGCCTCACAATGTACATGGTAAAATCATCATTCACCCTCCTAAAAGTTATGGTTACTAGTTTCAAGGGTGAACTGAGGGCAGTATGCATAAATGGGTTCATCCTTCTAACCCTCGATGTATGTGAAACCAAACCATTGCCGAGATGCTGTTAGGGTATACATAAGATAAGAAGTCATATAGAAATTCTTGGTCTGTTGCACATTGGACAACTATTCTGTCAAATTCATGCAAATGATTTCTTCCCAATTTATACTCTGGCTACCTTCACAAATGATGTTGATGAGCAGGCACATCTAAAAGTGAAATTCATTGGTGGAGGATAATCTCATGACACGAGCTATCAAGATAATGAAATATGATAGTTCTTCATTAAAATCAGACCTGAATAATGCTTTGGAAAGTCGGGATGCTCCCTTTTTAGGGTTCTTCAACTAGGATTTTTCTATTCTTTCTTTCTATTTATCACTGTCTTGCTCGAAAAGAGTCTTGTTCTTGAGCTTAAGAGATAACAATGGAGTCTTCAACCTCGGGGATTCGTAGAGCGGCAGCAATGGCAACAACATCTAGTTTGGCAATTAGTTCCCTGTGCACATTAGATAATTCATTCGTGTTAGGGTTAAAGTGAGCCCCATAGGTGAGCACAGTGTCGGCACATTGTACTGAGATCAGGAAACCCGTAGAAAATGCAAGGCCACTGTCATTGATCATTTGTGCTATGGGAGAAGGATTAGGGTTAGTTAACCTGCTCTAGAAATCACCAAAATCCAGGTGACGAACCTCACTATCCCCGATATCGGGAACAGAGGATTCGAGCGTTGAAATGTGTTCCTGACCTTGAAATTTGATCTTCATGTTGGCTGCGTATAGAGAAACAACCTTCATAGCTTGAATTCACAATGAAAAATGTAAAGGGAATGGGAGCACGAGTAGACGGTCTTAGTTGCAAGGATTTGATCGAATGGTAACAAGTAAGCATTGTGCAAAATGCATAGAGGGTAGTCCCATTAAATAGCCATTGTTAGGAGAGAGAAGGTTATAAATGCGCATTAAATTCATATACACCGACTCAAAAAGGAAAGCATTGGGAAGAGCGGAAAAAAATAGCCCATATGGTCTTTGGAACATTTGGGACATGAGGGATGTGAAGACATGATCCGGCCGACACTGGCGATGTGATTAATGTGGGCCAAAAGAGCACGGGAAATCCAGAATCTTAAAAATGCGAGGGACGTGAAGACATGATTCAGTTGATGTGTGCGATGTGGGAAAAGTGGGGACAGAATGCACAGATGCTTTTGGGATAGATAAGAAAAAATTATGTGAAGAGCCCAATGTGGCTGACGCGGGTGATTAGGGAATAGAAAGCCCGGGTGAACTTAGAACATTTGGAACAAAAAGTTCTGACAGACCCGAAAGTTAACAGATTTTTGGGGAAAGTAGCCAATCGGTGAACAGAAGGTCTGGCAGAACTTGGTACATACGGGACAAAAATGTCTGACAGACCCGAAAATCACTAAAATGACTCAAAAAACATGAATTTTCCCTAACTCCTCAACTTTTCTCTTCACTAGAACGTCATAAAAAGGTGCTAACTCAAAAATTTCAACTTTTTGACTTTCAAAAGAGGGGAAATTTTGAGAGGACAACAAGATGTTAATCATGTATTGAATGAATGGGATGAGGTAATAAGTGAATATGATTGCATTCAACTTTTGGAAACTATAAAGATGAAGATATAAAAACAACATGTAGGAGAACCTGCATGACACTAACTATGAGGGAGATGATGAGACCACGACTTGTCTCATTTAAATCAAGATAAAAAATCCTTTCTCTTAGAAGGAATGGATTTTGAATTGGATTTAGGCATAGATTTAAAAACTTATAACTTATTTAGAAGTTAAAAATATGATATATTTTTGGTTATTCCTTGGAATTCATTTTTCTCTTAAGCATTTTCTATATCTAACACTTCATGGAAAAATAATGATATATGTTGAAAAATAGGTTTCTTAGTCACTAATGAAATAGGGATGGAATTTTTTGAATTAATATGTAGTAGGAGGATCCATTTTGAGAAATTTTAAAGTCCATCTTTGGACCATTTTGACTCCAAAATTTTCCATACAAATATAGCACCATACTATTTTAGCCTAAAGATTTGAATAAGATTTGGCTCCCAAGTATTTTACAACAAATACTAAGAGGGTGGAAATATAGTTTTACACAACTAAATGACACGTTAAAGATCTAGAAGCACTAAATGGGCATGAAATTTCAATTTTGAAGATTGTACATGAGGTGATTGGACTCTATCAAGGACATGCGAGTGACTAGATGCTAGTAGGTGCAAGAACATAGTGGAAGAGCAAAATCTTGGAGTGGTCAAAGCCATAACATAGCACTAAACCACATTTTTTCTTTAAGACATTTGTGGGATGGGGGATGAAAATAAGTATAATAATATGAGTCTTGAATAAAATAGTATCCCATGTTTTTTTCCTAAAAAAATGGGATGAGTAGTAGCGTTTGATTAAGATTCCTCAAGTGTAAATGCTTCACATGTCTATCTCTCAACTGTCATTTAAGTAATTATGTTCTACTAGGATTTAATTCCCCCTTAAGAATTGGTTCCAAATTCTTGGGGTTTGAAAGAATAACTATGTGTGAAGTATTGCAAATATATCTTTCAATCACTTTGTATGTTTGTTGATTATGTCAGGTAATTTTTATGATATATATTTTTGAATACAAGAAAGTGCAAGTTTCTATGTATTTTAGCAATATCTATGTGATTGGTTTTCAATCTTAATCCAAGGGAGGAACAAGGGTCCACTCAACCCAATGAAGAAAGATAATTTATTTTTATTCCATATAATAAATATGTCCTTGTCATTTAAAAGTTTTTTAATATCTATGTTTTTAACCTATATGAAGTTTTGTGTGCATATTTAAGTTGTTTAAGTTCATTTTGCATCATTTCAAGCTTATTTTTTGTGTTGTTATTATTTGGGTAATGTAGGAACGAATCTTTAATGTTGGATTTTAAGTTCATTTCCAATTTTTAGAAAGAATAATTGTTGGAATATGTCTCATTTCCCTATTGCAAACAACCTTGGAAACCACCATGGATTGAAAAAAAAAATAGAATCAAATTGAAGGTAAAAATGACCCTTGTCACTATTTATTATACCTGGTTGTCATACTAATTTAATATGGATGATTCAAACTTTGAATAATTCTAGAATTGGTTTTCATTTTATTTTTAGTTGATTGGATTCCACCACTTTAACATGAGTTGTCATGTTGGAATGTATTGGATTCCCATTGTTATTTGTCTAATTAGAATCATTCTTATCAACATATTTTTTATTAGGTTGATATGTAACATGATTTGTAGTAAAATTTTGGTTTTGGTTCAAAACATTGGGTTCTTGATCATTGGTATGTTGATTATTATTTTGATAACTCTCATTATTTTTTCTAGGAACTTAGCGATCTTTTTTGTTTGAACCACAATACTTTTTACCACTATGTACAGTGGCTTGATCAATTTGTAGATCACTTTATAGTGCTTCTTCATAAGATCAATATTGAAATTTTTAAACATATGTAGTTTCTCGATTGAGAGAGCGGAGAAAGAGGTCGTAAATCTCCCTTTGGTCCATGTGGGGAATGTTGGTAGAATAATATAATCACCTAGTTTCATTTTGTAATGAAATGGGTAGAGGAATAATTGAGCTCTTATTTATTATAAAGGAATTATTGTATCTATGTGGAGCAGTTTGTTAATTTCATAAGCCCATACCAAATCTTTGATCAATTTGTTTAAAAGTGTGGATAAAATCTTCAAGATACGGTAATATCATTCAAGGTTTATCCCCTCAAGGATTTTGGGAAAAATATTTACCATTACCACACCTCACAGAATTAAGTCTCTAGTAATAGTAGCATAGGATTTGATGTGAGCATTTGGATCTCCCTTTCCTTTATACCTGCGGTATTTTTTTAAATGTGTGAGATAAGATTGTTCTTTGAATGATGTGATCAAGGGGTTCAATAACGTATTAATAATATGTTCCCATTGTTTTGGATTTCACTAAGGAGGTTTGTAGATAACCTAGAGGTGAGGGATCTAAGTAAGTAGGTGGGAAGTGGACACCAAGGGTAAAGGTTTCCCCTTGGTTTGATGAAGGAGTATAAGCTATCATATACTAGTCTAGCTAGGTGAACTTAGACTATATGTGATAATATGGTGGTAAAGTATTAGTATGAGGCATAATAGAAATCATGTAACTAGGATTCGTATAATAAGTGATATATCCTAGTTTTTTATAAAGAAAATGAAAAAATAAGATGTGTTATCCTGAACCAATGGAAATTTTTAAGGATCCGTTGGATTTTGGATAGGATCTATGTAGTTTTTATTGGTTGAATGATTAAAATTTTGCATGGCTCATTGACTCAAAGGATATATTTGAGGGAATGAATGATTAGTTTTTAGATCCCGAATGCACCTTGTCATGGTGTAGAAACATGTTTCCTGGATACACCCCTCACACCCTCATTCAAAAATCCCTAAACCTATCTCATTATCCTAAACCATCACTCTACCATCCATAAAATCATGTTTTACCCCACCGTAAAACCTATTTACCTATCCTAAACCTCCCTAACCACCCTTAACGTATCTAAACCCAATTTTACCCTCACCACCCAACCTCTTAACCTCCCCAACCATTTACAATCGAATCAAAACCTAAAAAACCCTATTTGGAATTGGTTAAAACCACTTCCAAATGGGTTTCCCCACTTTTCTCAAATTACTAGTGATTATAAATAGATCACAAAACCTCCTTCAAATGGATCCTAAGCCATCCTTAGTTAATATTTCTTGCATTCAAGACCAAGATGGCATAATCACGATCATTTCAAGACCGTCAACATCCTTTTCAATCCTACTAGAAGCTTGGTAAACGTTGTAATCTTCATACAACATCATTTTCAATAATTTCTCAATCAAGGTAAGTATTTGTCTCTTGTTTTCCCTTTCATATTATCAATATATCATTAAAAATACCATATCAATCCTTAGATCATTCACTTTACACTCAGTGAGCATTTTATCAAGAATTCAATATTCCACATAGAAATCACCAGAGATTCAACCTAAATCACCAACAATCCCTGTCACACTATCATTTTAATCACATTTACATACTTTTAGTAATTTTTCCAATTTATTTATGTCTAATCAGATTTTTTTCAAGATGTGTCTACCTATAGATGAAAGTGACAGGTGAATCACATCCCATTACCAACATCTACAATCTTTCGATCATGCAGCAGCCCTTCATTTTGGAACAGATAGACATTGTACACGATCTTACCCTTTGCACCATCACCTAGACATCGAAACCCAATGCGAAATCATACAAGAAGAACAGAATGCTACTAAAAATTTTTAGTTCAACTATTTCTTCTATTTTGAACTCACAGTATCCCTCACCTGGGCCACCCATCAAGCAGAATTGGATCTCTCTATCCCCTTAGAATTCTAATCATCCCTTGTATTGTCAAATATTTTCATATCATATCACTTCCTTGCAAGAAAATGATTTGACACCCTTTGAGGAGCCCATTGGTTCCTAGGATTATCCTTTCCTAAGTAACTTGTCATATCTTTATCTAATATCTATCTTGTCTAGTTGTCTTTACATGCATGTTCTCTCATTTAGTGGAAAGAGGAAGCCCTCATGTTTGTTACAACCATTCATCCTGACATTTCACTTTCAACGTAAGTATCATTCAACCTGATTATCTTCTGAGTTTTTGGTGTTTTATCATATAACTAACGAACCTAAAATCACCACAAATATTCTAGCATGCTTGGTGGGATCTGTTGGGATATTAATATTTACATGGGTGATTATTATTTACATGTATTTATAATTACCGTATGGTTGAAATGGTAAATATATGCTTAGTGAGTGGTTTGTATATAAATATAATAAAACAAACATTATTGTTTTATTATATATATATAATAATATTGTTGTACCCGTAAATCTATTAATGGGTTATTTGTTTGTATGGGTTCCTATTTTGTAGGGTATTGGTTTTTTATTATGATGGCTATATAATAGCCTAATGTACTGCACGAGATACTCAGACAGATAATATATTGGTAATACAGTGATCATTATCATATTTGGTTGTGTAAAAGCTTAGACCAAATTTATATTTGGTATCAGAGCGATATCGATCCTGATGAGAGTCGAGAGAGAGGGTACTGAAAATGTTTAGAAATTTGGCGTAGATCAATTTAATATGTTTTAGCATCTGAATGCTTAAGTGTCCATTTTGTTCCATCTGTGGAAGTTTCTTGCGCATGGTTACAGTTCTGACAAGGGTCTGATCTATATGCAAGTAAGGTGGAAAATAAATTGGCATTCAATTTTTTTAGCGGAAGCGTTATGTGAGCTCAACTCATTGGTATCAACATCTCAATTTTGATCTGTTTCATTTGATCAGTTTTGGGTTGCATAGTATTCTTTGACAAACCATTTAGAACGTGGCAGACTACCTTCAAAGTGTGGAAATTAATTTTGGTATTTTATCATTACTACTTTTACTCTATGTGGAAGACTATCCGATGCCTCCAGCTAGCAAGTATATATTTGCATTAAAATCTATGCCAATTGATATCCATGGCTATTCACAAGGGATTCATATCCCTGTCAAATATGGCTTGGAGGGCATAAATTTTGGCATTTCATTTAGGAAATTGTGCTTGGCCATGTGGTGAATAGAAGACTCTGCACCTGCGTGGAAATTACAATCTGTGAGTTGACAATTTGTTGTTGTTATGTTGTATTTTGGAGTCGTGGTGATTGGAAACATGACCTTCTCCATTTAAAAAAAAAAAATCCCAATTTGGAGCACACATTTTCTGTGAGAAGGTGTCTTAACGATACTGGGAAGGAAAATATCTGGTGCGATGGTTTCATCCATCCTACTCTACACCACACTAGGAGGATGAGACTTCATTTGCTGATAAAATTCAGAAGTTTCTTGAAGTCTCCTCTCCTGTGTGTCATCACTTGCTGCTATTTCTATTCCTTTCACACGAGTTTCTATAGATCTAGGATTTTACACACTTATGTAATTTTTTCAAGGCATGTTTTCATTTTGTTTCATGAATTCTTTTAATGTTTTCAAGGTGATCTATTGTGATCCGCACTTTCTTTTTAAGTTTGTTTGTTATGTATCAAGACTCTAAAGTTTCATATTTTTGTATATGTAGCTTCGGTTAAAATATTTAGTTGTTCATTAACATTTTAATGAGTCCTCGCATTGGCATAGTATTTATTTTCGTCATTGTCTAATAAAATATTATGTGTCTTCATTATAAGTATATTATTTTGTGAAGACTTATTTCGTAGTCAAGTTTGTATATTAGTGATGTGTAATACGTCATCCATCATATTATTTATATTTTGTATGTATTTAGTTATTAAGTCACTTTCATATAAAATGTAATCCCATTTTATTACTTTTTAGTCGAGTCGAGTCTTTTTGTCCAAGTCAAAAGTGTTGTTTTTTAATTTGTAAATTGTCGTCAAAAGTCGTATAATTGTAAAAAGTCCAAAAAATAAAATTAAAATTGCCTTACAGATACATTTTCACTGTTACCTGATGTCTGAAAAAATAAAGTGTTTCACATTGCGGGAGGGAAGATATACTAAATAATGTGGAAACAGTTCAGCTTCATATCCAAATCTGACTGAGTTAGTAGCATGTCACTGGAGGACGGATGCATCAAAGGCTGGAGGTCAGACAATGACCTCTCATCTGTTACCAACGACGGGGCCATAGAGAGTTGTGGTGGCATATATATAGTGTGAGTATATGCTTTTCAATGTGGTTTCGTGCACCTCATTTTTTACAGTTTACAATTTTCAATAAGTGGAAATTTCACATTGAGGGAGGGACATTATCAACATGATCCAATGTTCCATTTCCATTTTCTCAGTTGTGTTTGTGATTATTCCTACATAAATTCCCCAATGCAAAAAAACATAGTGAAGAATAGATAGCACAATGAAAAGCAGCATCATGATTCTTGATGAGGTAGAACAGTCAAATGTGTTCATGTTCATACCTATGTTTTTTGTTAGACTCCTAAAAACCATTGAAGGTTTCTCATAGGTTTTCATGCTTGAATTCCCACACTGTTAGGTCGATGTGTTCCCTAGAGTGACTGGTTGATAAGCAGATGATTCTTGAGTGTGTTCCCATCCTCATCGGTCAGATGTGTTCCCAAAAATGCATGGTCGATAAAAATTTGATGTGTTCCTTCTTCTACCTTTAGTTCGAGTGTATGCTAAGATCATGAGCGTGCAGAGGCAGCAAGCTGCAGAGGAATTGTGAAAGTTGTTTGCTACCATGTAAACATTAAGGGGGGGGAATGTTAGGATATTAATATTTACATGGGTAATTATTATTTACATGTGTTTATAATTACTGTATGGTTGAAACGGTACATATATGGTTAGTGAGTGGTTCATATATAAATACAATAAAACAAACATTATTGTTTTATTATATATACGAAAGAATATTGTTATACCCGTAAATTTATTAACAGGTTATTTGTTTGTATGGGTTCCTATTTTATAGGGTATCAGTTTTCTATTATGATGGCTATGTAATAGCCTATTGTACTACACGAGATACTCATACAAATAATATATTGGTAATACATTGATTATTATCATATTTGGTTGTGTAAAAGCTTTGACCAAATTTATAGGATCCAAGTCCCTTTTTCATCATATTTCATATCTTTTTGTTTCTTTTCAAATCATCAAACCATGCATTGTGGAGTGCTTCACTCTCACTTCTCCAAAAATGCATAAAAAAATTAAATCAAAAAGGAAATCAAATTCAAATACATTTTTTTTCCTTCATTTTCTTTCAGCAATGCATTTTTGCTTAATCTGCTTTCATCGAAATCAGCATTTCCTTTTGGATCTTAAAACAAACTTTCATATCTTCCTACTCATCTAGATTAATTAGGGGTTAAATTATTACATTCACTATCTTCCCTCACACACAACCAAATCAACATCCTAAATCAAACTTATATCTAAAAAATTCCTCTTATGTCTACCTACTTGGATTTCATCACCAAGAGGTAAGCCAACTCGGTGTTTTGGACAAGTATAAACAATCTGGTGGGTGGTATATTGGTTAAGAATATGACACCCTTATCATTGCAAGACCATGAAGTGAGGGGGTAGACCCTAATACTATGCCATGATACCAACACCAACACAAATATGGGCCTCACATACCTTCGGGTATATCGAGGACTTCAACTTTAAACTTACCTGAAACTACCCTTAGCTAGCCTCTTCCGTAGTACCTTTGTTAACCATCTTTTCTTTTTCACATTCATTTAACTAATCAAGATAATCCAAAAATTGTTTGTTTGTGTTACTTTTTCTTTTTCTAAATAACAAAATTTCCTTCTATCTTTGTTGATTATTTGATTAGTCCATGGTTTTGACTAGAGTACATGATCTCTTTCAAACCTTTCAAATATGGAAAATTCACTCCATCAATCCTTTGAATCAACTCAATCCCATATATAAAACATCCCAAACACATACAATCCACTACAACAACCCTTAGAAACAAATATGGAACCCCCACATTCCCCCAACACTCAATCCAAAATGTTAGAGGATCCTTTCCTCGACCCTCCTCAATTATCCCGAAGTGGTGACTTGATTTTTGCAAAAAATTTGGACACTGATCATGTTGCCCTTAGTGGTTATCTTGCTGTTAGAGGTGTTTGTATCATTTACACCACTCCTTATCCAATATAGTTCCCATATTTCGAGGTCAAAACTTTTGATTATTCTAAACTTCACGATCCCAACTATCAACCCATCATCCAAAAAATATCTCCTTGTCCCCCCACTTATGATATAGGAGTTTTAGCACTTGGTTCATCCATCCATGTTGCTATTTTTTACCTTAATGTCATATTGTCACAGAAAATGAATAACCAATAGGTACATGTGTCATCAGCTCTCGTGCATAACCCTTAGGGTACACAAACTCATGCTACTACCTCCCCATCCACATCTAGTCACATAGTTTCCACTACTCTTTCTCTACCATTTAGCTTAGCCGGACGTCCCTCTCTCTATAAATCCATTGATCATATCTCAACTGGTTTCATCACAATAACTGTCATCATCGATCCAAAATCTAGTCTTATCCATCCATGTGTTTACACCACCTATCAACACGAGTGTCATTGTTAGTACTCTCCCTTTCTCACAACAGGAATCCACTGCCTCCATCCCTCAATAGGTTATACATCATCCCAATACATATCGTAACCAACATAGTCTCTCCTCAATACATCTCTCTCTTTACTTGTTATCAATATATTCAGGCCTCTTCACAACCTCTAGTCTCCCAACAACCTCATAACATCCCATGAGATCTACCTCCTTTCTAGCACCATACCCTACTGTATCATGTATACCAACAGTATAACCCCCATATATATACCATCAATCCAACCCATCCTCTTCAAATATCCAACAACCTCTTCAAAATGATCCCATGTAGGAATTAATAAGTAGAATTGCAAGCCTTGAAGCTGCTACCATGGGACCAAAGAGCACTCTTTCCAACAACAAAATATGCAATGAACCTATCATTTCATCTGTACCATTCAAATATTATCCTCCTCACTGGACCAACTACCTAATTTTATCAAATTTTACACTAAGGAGGATCCACAACAACACATCCGAGTCATTTCGTCATTCTTCTACTACCTTATCACCCACAATCAAGATTTGATGTTGAGGACCTTTCCCATATCGTTGGATGGCCTTTCCTTTGACTATTACAACAGTGTTCCCCAACATTCTCTATTCTCATTTGCACAACTAGCACAATTATTTTTGGAAAAATTCTCTATTAATATAGATCGTAAGATCTATATCACCGATGTCTATGTTATCAAACATTTTGAAGATGATTTTATCGCTGATTTAGTCACTAGATGGTGATGGGTTATCAATAAAATCTCCTTCTCTCTTACATAAATTGAGATAATAGATTTATTTTATAGATCATATGTTAAACATATATCATCCACATTACAAATCTAATCATTTCAAACCTTTGATGAATCCTTCATCATGGCCCAAAAATTGGAACTCCGATCCCTCGAGGATAGTAAGGTGAAATTACGATCTAAGAAACCCAAACCTGACCCCTCCTTCAAGGATTCCTCTAACACAGAAAAATACAAAGGCTCTATAATATAGTTATTTTGAAAACTACATCCAAAATCTGATCAGACTGACAAATCTCGACCTCACCAAAAATATACACCCCAAGGATAATTGTATAGTTCCATTTTTTATAAACTTCTCGTTACTTGTATGATCACAATCCCTCCCATCTGACCCGTTGATATTTCCACATCCATACCTTCCTGGTATCGAGAAAATGACTATTGTAAATATCATCAAGTCTGAGGACATGACATCGAAAGGTGTCGATCATTTATAAATGTCATGAAATATTTCATTGACTTAGGTGAGTTACAGCTTGATAATCCAAATTCACCTCACAATAAAAATTTGGATGTGTTTAAACAACCTTTTCTAAATCATCCTTCAACTAATAACTAACCTCAAACCAATTTCATAGGGTCTCATCACATCTTCAATCCCATTCATGAACTCCTACCCACACCTAACACATCATCAGTATCTACGACTGACATCCCAACTCAACAATAAAACTCTCTAGACAACACCGCTACATAGGCATCAAGTCCATCCGGGTATCAACCCTCAAAATCCATCACATCTAATTCCACATAAACATATAATACTTCTCCCTCGACATCGCAAGAAAAGAAACCTACCATTGAAATTTTAGAAAAATCCTTCAATGACCATGTCATCATACATTGAATCAAGAACCCTAACCATATTGTGCCAAAACCCACCACTTTCCTGAATAACAAAGTACATCTCTCACATGGCCATTTCCAAACTAATACAATCTCTTTTCCCTCCATTTTGGGCTACATCCATCCTCTAAGTTTAAATTCATTGTCACATAATCCCAAAAAATCTCCACAATAGTATCTAGACACACTGCCTCATATACACGTTGTGTGTCTCATACCTCTTGATCATCCAATGACATTCATAATCCATACCCCTTGACATCATCTCAACAGGATATAATAGGTTATTATACTAAAAGCCATGAATAGCTCATTTGATCATCAACTATCACATTACCACCTATCAAACTCTCTGGCCCTCGGGGATGGAAACCCTCCTGATACAATTACTAGGAATTTTATGCTTACCATCATATAATAGGGAATTACACTCAATATTTCAAAGTCCTTCATTTCATTATTCAAATCCTTTCTAATAAAGGACTCCTCCCAATCAATAATGATCATCCCAGTCCACCTGTCAAATCAACCAAATCAGAACATCATGTCACACCTTGTCCTAAGGTTTTTAAATCGAATAATACAAAGAAATTATTTAAGTGCCTCTTTGACAAATTGTTTCCCTCTTCTCATAAACCACCACATTTTTAGAATGATTTTGTCTGCATAACCACCAAATCCCGCACACTCGACTTGAAGGCCCAAAATCAAGACAATCCCAAAGTCTCTATCTTCTGTGGATCCTCTTAAGTCACCTGGTCTGTCATCATCTAAAGCTAAAGTTTCCATACTCACATCTCCTCAGAATCAATTAAATTCTATTTAAAATACCATTCTCAAATAGCTACACCAGGATCCAGTAAAAATTTACCTCTACAAGCTCATTCAAAACTCTCTTGAACATCGCCAAGACATGATCAAATCCCTCTGATAAATCTCAATTCTTTCTGATGAGCCCCAACCTTTCTCCAACTTTGTTGGCACTTTGAAGATGTCAGATTCCATTGCATTTGATGACTCTAAGATCTCATCACTCCAACCCAAAGACCATGATCTTCCCCTTTTCATCACATCCCAAATCAATGATACTCTTGTTAAAAGAGTTATGATTGATAATGGCACTAACATAAACATCATATCATCACATGCGATCAAAAAACTCCAGCTACCCAACACCATTGTCACCTAATCACCCGCAGTTCCTACGTGTGTTCAATGATATTCTCACCCCCACATTGGGCATAGTCATCTTACCCATCAAAATAGGTCTAAAAAGCCTCCACATGAACTCTTCTATATGGTAGAAAGAGAGTTCCAGTATAACATACTACTTGGTCATCCTTAGATATGTGCAGTGCATTATGTCCCATCCACTCTACACCGATGTTTAAATTATAAACATGAAGGAAAAACCATCATGGTCCCTACCAACTCAAATTCATTTAAATATTTCTACATGACATATAGACCCAACGATGTCTTACTTCCTCTAAAAAATCCTAGCTCTATGAATAAATTTTCCACAAGTTCTTCGATCCCCACATCCAAAATACCAAATGATGACTCTTTCAATGACATCATGTAACACCTTTTTTGGGGGGAGTACCACCTCCTAGCACTTAACACCCTTCCCACACCTAAAACATATGGGAGGTCAGATAAACAACCACTTTACGATCCTAATGTAGGAAGCATCATTTCCTCTAGCCCTCCATTCCTTCGAACATAGTTAGTATACGAAGGCACCGACCATCCTCCATCTCACCTTGATGATCAACCACATGCACAAATCCATTCTCATTCAAATTTTCATTCTTAGGAAAATCCTAGTTCGCCCAAACATACCTCTACCGTTTCACATGGAAAGGCTTCGGTCTAGGTTGATATGAACAAGGTTCACATGACTTACCCTTTGAAGGCTGGAAAGAGACTTACAAAAAACATGCCATGGGATTCAAATTATCTCCTTCCAAACCATCACTATCAACATCTAAATCTCAAACAAAAGTGTTACCGTTGTTGGAGTCACCCTCTAAAAATGAAAACACCATATCCATCTAGCCTAAATGTTTTTAATCAATACCATTTCACCTGGACCATTAACTTATCATGTTAATGAAAAAAAATGAATCCATCCCCTTAAGCTTAACTCGCATGATAGAAGAATACTTTCCTAACATTTACATCCTCCATTTTCATGATATGATGTCATCCTAATATATATGGGTGATAAAGATCATTATCTTCAAAAGACCTTCCATCTGACACATCGACCCTCCTTAATGAATCAATTGTCAATATTAATAATGGTAAATTACAAGAGCCACATATTGTCAAAATCATCCAAGCCTTAGACTCGCGTGAACTCCAAGAATTCATTGCTTTCCTATCCAAACATAGTCATGCCTTTTCATGGTCCTACAGTGGCATGTCGTATATTATTTCATCCACAATATTGTTACCATCCCGTATGTTAAGCCTGTGAAGCATAAAATTTAGAGGATTCATCCTTGCGTCACACTTATAATCAAAGAATAATTTCAGTGTCTTATTTCAGCAAACTTCATATTACCCATTGATTATCCACAATGTGTTTCTAATATCATACCCATCACTAAAGCCACTGGAAAATTATGCATCTGCACAGACTTCTGAGACTTGAACCTCACCTTCCTTAAAGATGATTTTCCTCTTCCTAACATTGACTAGCACATCGATTTAACAGCAAACCACGAAATGTTATCTCTTATGGATAGTTTTTTCTGGTTACAATCAAATCTTAATCACACTAGGGGATTATCATAAGACCTCTTTTATCACCCCATGGGGATTCTTCTGTTATAGAGTAATTCCCTTTGTCCTGAAAAATGCAAGAGCTACTTATCAATGCGCCATGACCTACATCTTCCATGATCTCATCCACAAAACTATGGAGGACTACATCGACGATCTCTTAGGTAAATCCAAACACCGAAGAGACCATCTGATTAAGAAAATACTAAAATAAATAAATACTAATATAAATATATACCAATGTAATGATATATATAATTAAGTACATATTTGACCCAAGCAAATAAGAAATTTAAATTTGAAACCCTAGTTTAAAATGAAGGGAATAAAATACTTAGCTGATTTTCATTTATGTTGAAGGTATGCTAAGTTGAAAAATGGTTGGAACAGAGAAGTAGGATGTCGTAATCAGACCTAGAAAATTATAAGAGTGTCGGAAATGTCAGGACCAGGGTGCCTATGGAGGGTTAGGGGCACCTAGGGTGCTAGAGACCTATTCTAGGTGCTCGTGACTACTCAAAAGCTCATAAAATCAATTTTTTAGGATCACAAGATGTTTTTTGTTCTTCACTTCTTTCCGCTAGTATGTCACACCAAGTTCACAAATGTCACCTGTAACCTGCAATAAATAAATGACATGTAAAACCAAAAAATGCATCAAATCCCAAAAATAAAATAATGCAAATGAGGGGTCATACTTTCCTCGGATATCAAACAAGTGAGCTTACGACCCAATTGTTACACTACATCTCAAACCCAATGTAGCTCTATGTGTGTGTGAAGAGATTGTGCCTTAGGTGGATCTTGTGTGTGTAGCACTTAATAGTGAGCAACTAGCTAGATGTAAAAGAGCTAGATAGATGTGTGCATGAAAGAATAAACATCCCCTCCTATGAAGTGTATGTAAAATAATGCATTCCCTTTCCCTTGTGTGGATGTTAGATGGATGCTTAAATTCTCTTGTAGATGCCTTTGGATGCAACCTTAGGTGGTGATAGCTAATTTTTAGTGCTTGGTCCTTTATTATGGCCACATAACTTTATATTTATATGATTCCCTTGCTTAAATTTCATAACTAACCCTAAAAAGGCCAACTACCAAAAAGATAAGATGCCTAAATGGATAGAAAGGACCCAAAAGATGTGAACAAAGCACAAAGAGGTCAGGGCACCCAGAGGAGATGGGGACATTTGGCATTGGCATCCTGGTTGGGTGCTAGTTTCCAGGATAAGAAATGCCAAAGTATGAAAAGTTAGACTTGGCTAGAAGGAGTGTAAGATCAACAGAGGAAATAGAAAGCAAGAAAAGTTAGACAAATACATGGTTCAATTAGTATTTTTCTTAATTAGGAATCATATGAATAGTAGTATGTGATTAGGACTAGATAAATGCCCAAAGTGCATGATTTAGTGTCTACACCATCTATTTTTTATTGACATATTCTTTTCACTTATTCTACTATTTTTCCTTTGTCTCAATCCTGCTAAATACATATTTGGATTCATCACAGGAAAAAAACTTAGATTCATTGTATCATTTAGGTGAATTGAAGTTGACCCCGCTAAAGTAAAATCCATCATCAAAATGCCCCCACCATCTAATCTTAAACAAATTCACAGCCTTCAAGGAAAACTTCAATCTATCTATTGTTTCATCTTGCAGTTATCATATCATTGTCAGCCCTTCCATCATCTTTTACAAAAATATATCCATTTCAAGTGGGACGATAACTGTTAACAGGAATTTGATACCCTCAAATAGTATCTCCTATCACCACCCGTGCTCACACTTCCATGTGATGGGGATCCTTTCTATCTCTATATATATGTAACTTACCATGCCTTGGGATCCATTCTTGTGCATCGAGACAAACACAGTAAAGAAAAATTTGTATCGTACATTAGTCACACACTTCATGATTACAAAACTCATTATTCTGAAGTTGAAAGGTTGTGTTGTTCTTTGTACTTCGTGACCTATAAACTATGTCACTACTTCCTCAATCACAAAACTTATGTAGTCATGAATTTCAATCCATTCAAATATATACATTCCAAACCATATCAGAATAATCACATCTCTAAATGGCAGAGTTCATTTTAAGACACCTCTTGGAAATTGGAGGTGGAAAATACCTGGAAAATATCCCCAGAACCGGTTTCAGTAAAAGGAGAATTTACCAATTTTTCATAACTGAATTTTCACCCACTTTTTTTTAGTCAAAGAGACTACAAATTTATAGACACTGGCATGTGGTTGATGTGCGTCAACAAGCCTTGTTAACACGTGTCAACAATACTTTTTGATATGTGTCACCGAACCTTGTTGGCATGCGTCAACGAGCCTTGTTGACGTGCGTTAACGAGCCTTGTTGACACGCGTCAACGAGCCTTGTTGACGCGTGTCAACAAGGCTCATTAGCATGCGTCAACAAGACTCGTTGACACGCATTAACAAGACTCAATGACACACGTCAACAAGGCTCATTGACCCTGGTTTTGTCCTCTAAATATCCTCCCGCCGGTCATTTTCATGTTTACACTTTCTGGCTCTCAAATTTTCTTGTATACAAGAATCCATTATCCAAGTCAGGTACAATCAAGCTCAAGGACAACTACAATGGTAACTACAAGTGCATCCCAAGCTCAAGACAAAAATCAAGAGGAAAATCTAGTCAACCCACAAACCCTATCCATGGGCAAGATACTCTACAAGAATCCTTTGTGCCCCCACATCTAGATTATTTTACAAATGACTTCCAAATACAAGGATTTGATTGATGCATCTGAGTTTGGTGGGCTCATTAAGATGCCCCATTTTGAAACAGACCAAGATATTTTGAACCACCTTCTCTCCTCGTACAATACAAAGGATATCCTATTTAATGTTATTGTGGACGACAGCCGATTGTTTCAATTCGGTATTGACCCAGCTGATATTCATCAGTTTACAGGCCTCCCATTCAAAAATTTACCCTTTTTTACAACGAAGGAAACACTCTTTGAAGATAATAAAAATATCTCGAGTCAAATTTCGGTTTCCATATTGATTTTAAGTGTAAACTGTTTTCATTCATCATTTTTTATTCAGTTTTTGATTTTGATACAATTTAAATTTATATTAATTCCAACTATTTTTTGGCATTTGCAGCTCATGTCAATAAATCAAGACATGGTGTGGATATGCAAGCAATTGCACACCACTTTCTTGCTGTTATGATTTCCTTCTTTCAATCTAGAATAGTTTTGCAAGGTCGGTAAATAGATATACCAAACTGGGCCATTGCATACATTATTGCAACTATCACAAGACAAAAGTTTGATTGGTGCACCTTTTTTATCAAAAAAATAAGAACTGACATTACAAATGCAAAGCTTTCAGAAAAACCTGTCATTTACTCCACAAACTATCTCCTTGGCCTTTATTATGAGGCTCTTTTAAATTTAAAAGATAGACCAATTCCCTCTTGCACGGACAAGGCATTAATGAATTTGTCAATTCCATTTGAAGAACAATAGGTATAAACTATAAAAAAAAAAATTCAACATTACACTGACAATAGGTATTTACTATTTGCAGAGAAGATTTATGGAGGCCCTTCCCCAAAAAAAGGTGGCATCAATAGGAAGATGCCAACAACATGCTGAGGCATCAGGAGATTCACAATCTTAAATGGAAGCTCACTCATCTCCGAACCCCCAACCGTTTGAATTTGTTAAACGCCAAAGAAGTGATACCCTTACATGTAGTATTTACAAATTCCAAATTTGTATTTTCATTTTCCCATTTAAATTTTACCCTATTGAATTGACATACAATTGTATGTTGATGACATTATAGGGACTTTGGACCATATGTGTGTTTCTCAAACTCAATTGTCTTCCTCAACTCGTTCAATTCAGTTGTATACATTTGTATCTTCTCAACAACCACCTCAACAATCCCAACAACAAACAGCTCAAAAACCACCAATTACTACTCCAACACGGCCACCTCAAGCACCATGACAAGCTACCCCTCGGTAACAAGGTACAATTTTTGAATAATACTTCATTTAATTTCGTAGTTTTTGCATAGTTTTCTAGTTTTTCATATGATTTTTCTTGAACTTTTCAGCACATTGCAGTCCTCCTCCTTCTGTACAAATAGCGGCACCGCCCCCCCCTCCACCAATAATATTCAAAATGCCAACCAGAGGATCATGAAAAAATAACATTGGTAAACACATGCCAATTGCTTCGGCCCCTAGTGGGACACTAAACATTGCCTCCTTGTTTAAAATTCCAACCCTCTCACTTGGTGGCTTTCCCAGCACAACGAGCATATTGGTTTTAAATAATATAAATTTAGATGAAGATTACTTGGCCATTGATAGAAATGACCCAACTGGATTTTTTAATACACGTGAGATGATTCAAGGCCAGCAGGTATACTTCTATTTCAACATAATTTACCATATTGAATTACATTTCACTTTAGATTTATTTGTTTGAATATTGATTTATTTTATCACAAACAAGATCATGCCACCCAAAGGTAGAAACAAGTAGCGTTCGATCAACCCCAAAGCCCCCATACCTCTCCAGCGAAATCATCTTCATCAGATATAGATGGTGAACAGTTGCTACCTTTTCCTTTAGAGAACTTAATTGGTTATGATTGTCAATCCCATGTCGATGCGTTTATTCTACCTCATATCAATCAACTCATAGAATGGGAGAGAAGGGCTCAAGTACTTATTAATGAGATAATAAGTCGTTATGAAAATTATTGGCAAAGGGATAGTTTATACGCTGCAGTCCAAAATCAACCTGCGAAGATGGATTCCATACTTACCCAAGTAAGAAGTGGGACGGTCACGTATAACAACTGTAAAGATGACATTTTGGATAAGACATTAAACAAATTAGAAAATATTAGTGTTGATGCCCAAGCATATTTTAACAAATGGTCTAAGGGCAAGGATCTAGTAGCAGTTGCAAATGTCGAGAGAGATAGAGTGGTCGTAAGTATTATCACTTTCAAATAATATTTTTTGTTAATTTAAAGTTTTCTTATTTTAGTAATATGTTTAATTGACATCACTATTTTTTTGCAGCTGAAATATGAAAATTTGAAGAGTCAAGCAAAGGTTTTCCAAGTTCACTTGGAAACTGCAAAGAACAGTTTATCCGCAGCGAAGAATTTGAAGGAAAATATTGTTTTGGTTAACAAACAAAACAATATACTGAAGCATATAATTAAAGAGCATGGCTTTGACCTTGAAATATTATTCAAATCCAAGGTAGTATCTGATCCAAATTTTTTGTCCCATGGAGATGCGACAAAGCAAGAAGAATGAATTTTTAAAAATCTAGACAGTGTTGTGGAATATCTCATAAGTTCTGGGATTATTTTTTTCATTGGGGAAAGGGGTACAGGAAGAGAAGCCATTGGGGAAAGGAGTACAGGAGTGGAAAGGGGTGCAGAAAATTAAGGGTTGAAAATTTTCATTATTGAGTGTGGAAACTTGAAAAATAGAATCTATATTTGAAAATTTGAAACATTGAATGTGATGGTCATGGCATTTGAATTTTATTATCTGGATTTGAAAGTTGAAACTTGAATTTGAATGTGATGGTCATGGAATTTGAATTTTATTATGTATAGATTTTCTAGATTATATGTGGTGTTTATGTTTCTTCTCTACTTGTAATGATGATTGCATTAGATGTGGATGATGACATTACAATAGAATCAGTCACATAGATATGGATTATCATGAATTGTATTTGGACGTAGATTTAGCTTCAAGCACGATCATGGAATTTGGATGATGATAATGGATAATAGTTTCAAGAAAATTTGAAATGTAGTACGACAAAGACATTTAAATGTTCTCAAGATATTCTTCTCTATACTTGTAATGATATGATGACATTAGAATGGATATAGATAATGATGAATGATGATAATGGAAAATTATTTTTAAAAAACTAGAATGTGTTAGGACAGAGACGCTTCTGCACATTTAAAATAGATAAATAATTATTTTAATAATAATTGGAGTGTCAGGATTATGATAAAGATATGATGAATTTAATAATAATTGGAGTGTCAGGATTATGATATGATATATATGGATGATGATGAATTTTATGTGGACGTAGATTTAGCTTCAAGCACGATCATGGATGATGAATTGTATAATGGATCATGGATTATGAATTGTATAATATGGAAAAATATTCCTCTTTATAAAATTTGATTGTGTGATTTTATCCCACAATTTAAAAAATATATCAAAGCATTTCGCAAATATAAAAAAAATTAAACTGTAAACATAATTGTAAAAATTCAAGAAATTTCATATGATAGGGTTTAAGTTACCTCTAGTGTTTTAGATGGCTGTGAAATCATCCCTCGTAGTGTGTTAGATCTTTGTTTTAAGAAAACTCAACACGAGAAATGGATTAGTAGATAGATGGGTGAGTTGCCTAACATTGTCAGTCCTGAGAAGTACCAGCTTCCTCGGATGGATGTCAACCCACATTTTCAAAAAAAATGTATTTAAATAAATGTAAATATATATACCTGTAACATATTTAATGATAACAAGAGTTGAAACAAAATTTAAGGTGACAAACAATAAAAGTAAGGTGAAGGAGATACCTATTTAAAGTTGAAACAATCCATTATCAATAGCTTCTTTAAAATCGATGTTCTCTTTTATAGAGTGTGACGATGCGCCAATTCCACTCTCAATGTTCGAAACGGTTTTACTTGTAGTTGTATTATTCACACCTCTTCTTTCGCAAAGGGAATTTCAATGCGCAATTTCTCTTTCAAAAGGAAAGGTTTCCATGGAGTAGTAAGATACATAACACCTCATGCAACTTTTCAGATTTTTATCCAACATGTTTCTCAGTTTTGATTTTATAAATGATAATGTGCTGAAAGCCCTTTCATCCTCCACAAACCCCAAAATCATTGTTTGGCATAATTCATATAATCTGAAATATTCACTGATATCTTCTTGTAAGATAGAACTTTAATAGATTCCTCGCCACATCCTTGTAATAGCACCACTTTCAGAAGGTTCATCTAAATTTTTATATTGGTTCCTCATTGTTGTTGCAAAATTTGTTGATTGAAACTTTAATAAATCAGCATTCAGTATACCTTTGATTTCCATACCCTTGAACTCTAAAGTCTTTGTGAAATGTTCCATTATTGTACCCATGGATTTATGGAAATGCTTTCTTACAAAGTCTACATGACCACCTTCAGTATTCCAAAAATTAGGATTCATCACACCCATTACTTCAAGAATTTTATCTTTGGAGAAACGTTCTCTAATTTCTTATGATAAGGATTCTAAAAAAAAATAAAGCTTAATTCTTGTTTCAACTATAACAGACTCAAAGAGATTACATGTCACGGGAACATCTTCTCATTCCGATCCTGTAATATCTTGACATTTTTACAAAATGTGCAGTGGTATGTCCCTCCCATTAACAGTGATACAGAGGTGATCATGGATATTAAATCTCAAATAGTTACTGGGATTTTTAAGATCTAATAAAGCTTTCCAATTCTCGAAAACAGGTGTATCAAAACTATCTTAGGAACAGTACAAGATATCAAGACTTTGACATACCATTTTTCTCATCCGTATAAAATCCACAATATAGATTAATCTCCCTTGTGCATGCTTCATCAGTGTATTGATCTCCTGTAACATTGGAAGAATACCAACCAATATAAGTAATGTCTCCAAATCAGTTAAATGGAACAACAAGTCCCTCGCCCTATCAACTTCATGACGATATTTGTGCATGAAACCAACCAACGAAGGATACTCCTCACGAACTTTTCATGCAGGTTCATACAAAGAGATCCATCTCGTCTTAACATCTTTCAAAAAAGTTTTTTCCATCTGTAATTCCAATTACGAATTTCTGGAACTCAAGAAATCATTTTGGGCTGCTTGCCATATAGGCATGAAGTTCTCTTATAAGGTCTTCTAATTTAGCAACATTTTCGTAGTTGTTTACCATTTTATATGCTAAATTCATTCTGTGAGCCATACAGTGAATTGGTAGCATATATGGGGCCACTGTTGTTTGTAATCTAACACACAACCCTGTTCGGTGACCTTGCATGACAGATGCACCATCTGCTCCGACACATACCAACTTCGTAGCAATTTCATAATCAGTCATTCCAACAATATCTTTCAAATGAGAAATAACTATTTTATGTAGGTTTTCGGCATTACAGTTTTCAACCATTTTTATAACACCCAACAGATGAGGTGTCCTTATATGATTTTCTAAAGTATAAACGTGGATACATACCCATGCAGTGTTGTCGACTATTGTCACTTCATCAATTGAAAGAGAGATAAACTTTGATTTTTTTACATTCTCTTTCAAATCTTCCTTCTCTATCATCAAAAGGAATTTTTCCATTTCCCATCCACTACTTTCAAACTAATGAGACTGAGGTACATTCGGAATTCCATTATATTGATACAAAACTTTGAAATCAAGGAAATCTGGAATCGTTCTTCCTTTCTTTAGTATGTGAAATAAAGTAGAGAATTGTATGAGTTTTGCATGTAGATTTGTTTGATTCATCTTACCAATTTGCGATGTGATCATTCCTCCCTTTTCTACGAGATATCTACATTTTTTCTGCTCTGATTCATAATCTACTGCATATTTAACATCCATGCATTCTTTTTCAGTTTTCCACCTATGTGTTTTGATTTTCTGGCCATCTGCCTCCATTATAGTCAAATATTGTTTTCCATAATGTTTTTCTATAGTGTCCAGCTTCATTTGCATTTTTTACTGCTTTCCCAATTTCCACATACATATTGTACATGTACATTCAGATGGGATCTCTTCTGAATTAGATGATTGTATAGGTTCAATAAATGGAAATTTGGCTACCCAATCAAACTTGTATGTCCTGCCAATGGTCCACATATTCTTGTTTGTTTTCAATGTTTTACTTTTTTGAGTAGAATTTTGAGCAATATCACAATCACCTGGTTTCCTCTTTCGTAAACCAAAATTTGAATTTGATTTTTGTGTTCCATTTTTTTGAGTATTCGTATGTTTGATATCTTGATGCACTCTTGGTTGCACCCCAGCAGGAATAATATCTTCAAGATCTAGCATCTCAACAGTGATATCTTCAAGATTTGGCATATTATCGTAGGTTTCATTTGTTTGATACTGTGCATAATGCATGTCCACCTCAATATTACCTTCCACACAGTCAGTATTCTGATTCTTTCTAGTGGCAGCTATATGGTTATTGGTAGTTTCAATATCTGTATCAACAGAGTTTCCAAAATACTTGAACAGGGACTTTTGAGATTTCTTAGTTACTTTTAAGGTATTCGCATTCTAAGGACTAACACCTTCCATTATTCTGAATAAATTCCTATGTCAGCAAAAGAACCAAGTTACACGTTAGAGACAAAATTCCTGTCGTGCATCTGCAATACCCCCTTGTCGCGCGTCAACTATATCCCTGTCGCGCATCAACTATCGCAATCCATGTCGTATGTCAACATCTAACACCCTTGTCACACATCAATAGCACATCAACTATCCTTGTCACATGTCAACAATGCGTCAATTGTCTCTATCACGCGTCAACTTTATCCCTGTCATGCATTAACAGCTAACCCCCTTGTCGTGCATCTGCAATACCTCCTTGTTACGCGTCTGCAATACCTCTTTGTCGTGCGTCAACTATATCCCTGTCACACATCAACAACTAACCCCATTTTCGTGCATCTATAATACCTCCTTGTTGGATATCGTGCGTCAACTATATCCCTATCGCACGTTAGCAAATATCATATGTCGCCTGACTCTAAACTAGTAACAGGCTAACAGCAATCTCTGGTGCTTAGAGTATGTGAGTTCACGCTATTGGTAAGCTACTTGTGGTAGTACCGTAGTATACTACCCGGTAAATCACCTAGGTTATTATAGGAGATGTTTTCAAATGTAGGTGAAGCTGACCCCAAAAAATATATATACTATAAATTTTAGGCAAACAGGACACCAACCTGCTCCGAAAAAAATCACCTTTTCAAATTTTCCTAAAATGAAATTTTTGCCATATTACGAATATTCGCCATTAAAATTATCCCTGCTAGATGGCTCATGTTCATGACTGAATTTGACCTTGAGTTCATCTCTTAAAAATACATTAAGGGGAAGGACATTACTGATCATCTTGCAAAATCTCCCCTTCCATCTAATCAATTACCTTGTGAACACTTTCTTGAAAAATCAATCAACACACTCAATCAAGACAACGCCCCTCTCAAAATGACCTTGTCGTTTGACGGGTCCAAATTTAGCCAAGGGGAGGTGCTAGAATAGTCATAATACCACCTTAGGACACCCCTATTCTGTTTTCTTTCAAACTTGGCTTTGAATGCACTAATAACATGACAGAATATGAATCCCTCATTATGGGGCTCCAACACGATGCCTTTCTAGGTATACAAATCTTGGACATCTATGGTGACTCACAACTTGTCATCAATCAAATAAAAGGGATATATCAATACAAAAACAAGGTCCTGTAAAAATACAAAACCATCGTCGAATACTTATTACAACTCTTTGATCATTATGAAATTCAAACCACCCCTCACTCATCTAACAAATTTGTAAACACAATGGCTTCTCTTACCTCTCTTATTCCTCTATCACTTGAATATTTCAAATTATTTTTCATCGTACACAAACTTGATCAACCATCTTACACCAGCATTGATCTTCCAACCATTAATCATATAGAAGATAGCTCATCTAACACATGGTACACAAAAATATATGACTATTTTTCCACCAACAAACTACCCCTGGATCTATCTAGAAATAGAAAAATATCCTTTCAAAAATGTGCATCTAGATACATAATCCTAGGAGGTATCCTTTACCAAAGAGGATTTAATGGACTCCTCCTCCAGTTCCTTGAATCTCTGGAGGTTCATATATCTATCCAAAAATTCCACAACAGCATATGTCGTGGACACTTCAATGGTTTGGTTGTTGTCAAACACATCCTGTACATGGGCTATTATCGGCATATGCTTGATCGAGATTTTTGTGATTAGGTAAATAAATGTGTCAAATGTCAACAACATGCCAACCTCACACATGTCTCCAGTCACACTCTTCAAACAGCCCAGGATCTGTGACCCTTCTCACAATGGGGACTTGACCTCATCGACCTTATCAACCACCGCTCACCACAACGACATAATTCTATTATTACAGTAATTGAATATTTTACAAAATGGGTGGAAGTAATCCCCCTCATCTCTACTAAATCCATAAAATTTTCAACTTCATCCATCATCACATTATCTGTCGCTTCAGTTTTCCTCATAAGATCATCATAAATAAATAAAAAAATTGTTCAAAAATAAGAAAGTTCAAAACTTTGTGACACCTACAACATCATGCTTAGATTTTCCTCACATTACTATCCACAAGAAAATGTTCAAATAGAGGCATCTAACAAAACACTCAACAAAATCCTCATGAAAACTATTGACCAAGCTATTAGATATTGGCATATCAAAAATCCCATTTGCATTATGGTCATATCGGACCAGCTTTCACACACCTACGGGAGCCATTCCCTTCTCCTTAGTTTATGACACCGAAGGTATCCTTCCTCTCAAATTCCAAATCTTGTCTCTACGTGTTTCCCTTATATATCTCCTCCCAGACGAGGATTATCATCAAGAACACTTATCATCACTTGAAATGTTATATGAACATCATCTAACATCCCTCAAACATATCAATGTCTAAGAAGAATGCTTTAAACAATCATATAATAAACATCTCAAACAACGTGACTTTAAACTTGGTGATCTTGTTATAAAAAAGAACTAACATGGAAAAGAATAAATGTGGGAAGTTTTCTCCAAATTTTCTTGGACCATATATTATCACTCATAATATGGGTCTAGGGGGCTTATCGTTTAGCCTCCCTTGATGGTAAACATGAAAAGGAACCTATTAAAGCACTCCACTCATAGTAGTTCTACTGGTAACTTATCAACTCGTGAGGTTTTAGTTGAACTAAAATCTTCTTCCATTAGCCTACACATCCTATCACCCTTGTAATGATTTGGAATCATATGGTATCCCCCATCAACATATCAATCATGACCTTGAATATGGGCATCACGGCTATTCTCATAGCATATTCCTCATGAACCAAGTTCCCTGCTCATGGCTAGGGAACCATGCAATCATTACTCACACCATCCCCATATCTAATCCTATTAAACGATACGACAATGACATAAGTGTAGTTTGCACGCTTATCTTATCTCCTTCTAAGTGGGCCACCCTAGGGTTTCCCTCAGTTCATAATAAAAATATCTATGGGATGGATATAATCAAAATATAGACCGATCCTCTGAAGGATGGCTATTAATAAGCAAACATGTCAAATAAATTTGTAGGCCACTCCCCTGAAGAATGGCTACCATGAAATCAATAATTAATAAAATCATAGACCACCTCCCCTTAAAGGATGGGCTACTCAGTCAAATACACAATAATAACTTCATGTATTGATTAGTCCTCATATCAAAAAAGGGGCTTCCCACATCGATCAGCCCTCATACAAACATTAGAAAAGAAACCATAACCATGAAATTTTCTCGCATTGATCATCTTTCCCCAAATGCAAGCTTCCCACATCGATCAACTTGTATCAAATACTATAAATATGGGGGAAAACTATGGGAGCTATTAGGAAGAACCCATTTTCTCTTTACTTGTTACACACAAAACCTTTCCCCTGTCGAAAAAGACAAGATCCAACTATCTCATATTTATCTATGATCCTAGTATGACTAACCATTATGGGTCATACATTAACATATATTATAAGGCCATATGTGCATATCATACATTTAAATTAGTTTACCACCATACACTATATGTGTCCAAAATAGTAAAATGCAAACATTACACAATAAGTTATTATCCATCGTATAAGTGTGTAGATCACACAACAAGATTACCCTTTGTCACAACAAAATCATCAAAATAATCTCATAATCACATGCATTTACAATCTAAATCATAATATTCACATCATAACATAAAGCATTAATTAAAACATCATCAACCACGTCTATATTCATCACATTGCAATCATGATCATAACACAAAACATAACTCAACAAAAAATCATATATATCAAAATGTGTGCAGTACTATTCGACAAGTTTCTTTGTTCCTAATCAAATAAATGTAGTAGTAATGAAAGCACCTAGCAAATCAGAACATGGAGGGCTTATGGTACCTCTAACACGATGTGATGGATGAACAGGCATAAAGTAGATGATAGATCCTTGTTGTTACAATTTGATAGCCTATAAATGAGAATAACTAAACAGAAAATGGATTAGATAGGATATGTGGGGGCTGCCTAACAAAGCGGACCTAAGAAGTGTTAACTTCCTTGGTGGATTTCAACCCCCATTTGATAAAATAAAGTGGAGTAAAGGATGAAATGGTAGATAGCATGCATAAATAGAAGTTTTATTGAATCTGAAAAATGAATGAGATTGACCTAAAAGATGATTTGGTTGAAATAACTATAAATTAAATATTACCTGATCTGTGTCAACAGCAACCCAAACTATGCAGAGGCAGGTCGACAGTGACCTAAGAGAATTGATTTGGAATGTCGAATAAGTATGCAGGCCTGTAAAATCCTGAATGTAGAATCAAAGGTAGCATAGGTTTCTGGATGCTGGGATATGACCTATAGAATATTCTTAGAGGTAGAAAACAACAAGGAATAGAAGAAAACAGCAGTAAGGAAGGATTGATTGGCAAGCAGGACCCTGTTTGACGGAAACTAGGTTGAGTTGACGGTGAGTGTAGCAGATTTGGGTAAGGCCGAGGTCAAAAGGATGAAATGGGAGACCTACAAGAAAAGAAGCTAGAAGAGAAGGCTATTGACAGAGCTTTGGGTGTTGCAGAAGCTGATATGAATCTGTAAAATGTTAGATGCAAACAATACAAAGATAATTTGAGCAATGTCGCATAAATAACATGAAGATGATGACAAATCTCACGAAGGATGATCATGAGTGATGCAAGCACATTGAAATGATATCCAAGAGATCTTTGATTTTTATAGGAATGCCCAGGTATGAGGAAGAGTTTACGAGTAACAAGGAAGCTCCAAAATTCACATGCATCTGATGATTATGGAAACAAAAGACTCATTTTTATAGGGTCAACGGTTACTTGGTTGGGTCGTTGCTGACTACGGGGAAAGTTTCCCCAATGGGGATGATTTTTTGCTTTGATCAGGATTTGGGATTTCTTAAGTGTTGAAAGGGTTCTTTAAAGCATGTAGGTAGCCAAGGGATTTTTAGGGATATTGAGGGATAAATATAGGTAAGATAAGAAAGCTAGAAAAGAAAGGGGATGTATGTGTTAGGATAAAAGCATCCTAAATAGAATGTTTGTTAAGGCATGAGCTATTAATTGATTAATTAATTAATTAATAGGAATTAATTAATTAATGGGAATCAGATGGGCATTAAAGGTGATAGGAAATTAAGTGGGCATTTTATATTAAATGAAAGGGGGATTATTTAGATTATGAGGGCCTAGGTAAAGACCAAGGTGTAATACGCACACGCAAGCAGACAATGGTATAGATACCAAATTTAGGTGTCTATATATACATCACCAAGGACCTAAAAAACTTTTTATATCAACAATATATATCATCATAGAGGGCTTAAAATTAGCCTCATACATCAAAATCTACAAAAAAACTACTGTGTAAACTAGATGTTTGTCAAATGAACACTACCTCCACTACTCCCCTGAGTTCCATTTAACTCTTTGTCTAGACCTCTCACTAGACCTTGCGGAAACTGACCCACACTCCCAACATTTCTTAATAGAGCAACATATTTTTGTGCTAAAAATAGTATATAACAAGTCTCATTTGTAAGCCTATGTCGCATTATTTCCTCGTAGTAGCGCAACTCCTTGTACATTGCCTAGTAGTTGGGAATACCCACACTACCAAGTGGTCACATATGTCTGTGAGTCTGAGCATGAGAAACCTATAGTTTAGCCCCTGATATGGACCTAACACCCCAAATGCCTTTCACAAGGCCTCACTATCCTACCTATATATATACATGTCAGCTTTGGCTTGTGTGATCTCCGCATGCATAGTAGTGAGCTGCTGGCTCAACCCATCTCTCTCACTAGTTAGTGTCACCCATTAAGACAATAATGCATCTTTCTCAACCTCCAATACGCCATTCTATCCTCCTCTTCTCCACCACCACCATCTCCACCCTCACTACCACCAGCAGCCTCCTGAATTGCATCCTCTACACTAGCCCGCACCTGCCACTCAAACCCATCTAGTTGGCCCTATCACCATGCCGCATAGGCCTGTCACCTCATCATCATCATATCCCACTTCTACTCCCTACCCATCTAGCCTTAACCCCGTCCCCTCCTCATTTTTCATATCCATTACCTCTCGAACATTGAGCAATGCCACATCAGTCTCTACATCATCATGACGATAGGCAACTGCAGCCTCTAGCACATCCTGTATCAAACAAAACTATCGTCAAACATGACCAAAATGGATTAACTCCCATTGATCCTCTCTCCACCCCCACACCCATCTTTCCTATTTTTGTGCCTTTAACTCCCCCTCTGCACCGAGCCATACTAGGAAACATGAATATGGCCTCTAAATAACATCCTCGCTATGTAAACCGGCTAGAGCTTCTTGTAATAAGCCTCACCTTAGATAGGCCCAGTAGACACAAAGTATCATCGCCATCTCATAAAACCAACCTTATATAGTAAATTCACCCATAAATCCTAAGGAACTCCTCTCGTCCAAGCCACTGCAATGTGCTCATACGCCCAGAACTCTAACAAAAATGATACATCAACTCCAAACCTTCATCTTGTGCTCGAGGACCGTAAATTCTTGTACACATGTGCTAACAAATTCTAAGCCCAAGTAAATATTTTCCTGTGCACCAACATATCTACAACCACCCCTATCAACATCCATGAAAATAACCCTCTGGCTGAATCTAGTAATTCATAACAACTAATCCCCATCATCATCATAGTCAACAATGCCCTTCCCTCCTCATCATCACTGAATATGGATCCATATGAAAAATCTCCTGAAGTGTACACTACATCTCCACCATCATCACTATATAAATTATGTATCACTGCACCTCTACTGGCCTCGTCAATCACATAAATTTACTCACCATGTATCGGCAAGCACAATATCTGGTGCACATCCTCTAAAGTGACCACCATCTCTCCAATAGGAAACCAAAATGTGCCTATCACATGGTCCCATCTCTCAAACAACACCAACCATAAACCCATATCCCCATGGATATGCCTGTAATAATGCATCCCAACCAATCTAACCACCTCCAAGTGATCCCAATCATCATGTAAAAATAAATCTCACACATCATCAAGTATCTTCGGGTCCTTGTCCCATGTGGTCAATCTCTCCCAAGCCTGCATCCAAAAATAAAACAATGAAAAAAATTCAATCTTAATCCACCTACAATCTGTAAAAAATAAATAAAATCACAACATCTTTAGAATCACCATCAACTTTACACAATTCACTAATGACCCTATCAAAATCGTCAATAACTCATCTAATCGGTATCAATTTCATATGAACATTGCCAGCAACTTCCTTTTGCAATTCCAATTTTCAGAAGAATAAGTTACATCTCACATCTAACTGTGAGAAACTATTGAATTTCCTCACCTGACCTCAACATGTGATGGCCTCTATCATCTCTATACACCTTGAGTTTTGCTACTTCTCTTTTACTTTAGGGCTCTTAGGGATATGTAATGATTCTCAAGTCACGATGAATTAAATGAACCTCCAAATCAACATATTTATATCAACAATTAATCACCCAGGAAATCATTAGTGATTGGGAAAATACATTTGTAACTTATGTCAGATCGCTAGTGATTCCCTACAATGCAAACAAAAACTATGTTTGCAATGTCCATTGGATCCTCGCCAAATCCATCAAGTCTGCCTCCATCTTCACCTTCCTCATGGTTGTACCTTATTTCTTTGGAGATATTTGCTTCATCTTGGATGTAAGCTGTGAGACCCTCTATGGGATATCAACATACGTGAGGTATTACATTCTACAACAAAACTACCTTTAGCAAACCCATTTTCCGATTGTTGCATGAACATTAACTGATAACACAATTTAACTTGTAAATGTCAAGTCATATGTCTACATTCATTCATCAAACCCATTGGTTCCATCGAAAACAATGACTTCGATTTTCCCATTTTTGCACAAGTGTGGCAACATCCTTAAACAAATCTTATGTCTTCCAATACATAGAGAATTGTACATTCTTTCAAGAGAGTTTATGTGTTCTAGGCCACACTATTTCCTAGGGAAGTCATATGTCTGTAGGTTGTGATCCTTCCAAGATTAGAGCTATCATAGATTGGCCAACACCTACCAATGTGACACAAGGTGCACAACTTCATAGGATTGGAAAGTTATTATGATGAGGTTTTTTTAAGGCATCTTAAATCTTGTTTTGCACCATCATACACATACTATCTCTTCAACGGAAACCTTTTGAAGAATGTTTTTTGGTTAGCACTAGATCGTAATGCAGCCCATTTTCAGGAAACTGAAGGCCACCTATGCCTTACGACAAATCCGACCTATGCTCAGTTGGTTCCAGATCCACATAGATATTTCCTTCGCATGAACAGATGCTTGACATTAGTAGGGGAATATGTAGAGGTCTATTGATCTTAGGATGGAGGTGTCAGTAGATTTTATGTCTCACCAAATCCCTAAGGACCTATGAGATCAATTATCCTAAACTCATGACCTCTGGGCGTGCAGCAATTGTGCATTCTTTGGTGTGTTGGACCATAAAATTCTATTTACCTAGGCTAGGAGGTCCCTAACCATTTTTAGGACATATCACTTGAGCCATTCAACATCTCATCACATAACCTCTTAACCTCTCAAAATGTTTATCAATGGCATTGGATGGAGCTTCTTTGTGAGTACAATACTAGAGATAGACCCTATGTGGAAGTGGTTGAAACCACTTCCAATGTGGGTTTCCCCAAACTCCTTGAGATCATCATAGGCATTTGGGTAAAGAGATCACAATACCTCCTTCAAAAATAGGCTTGAGGACTAGGATCCTTACAGCAAGTCCCATATGACATCTTCTACCTTCAGTTAGAGCAGAGATAACATTCATCAGAGACCCCTTGAAAGAAATTTTAAGGGATTTTCATTAGAGTCAGTCATGGTCTTCTTCGAAGCTCTGCAGGTCAGATCTATGCTACCTACAGAGATGGATGATTGAGGCAGGATATTTCTCTTCTAGGCATAGTCTCATGTCACCTTTATTCACCTTTCATCTTAGGGGTGAAACATATCATAAAACACGCCACTTTCAGATAGTTAGCCCATTCACTTTGAGAGGGATGCAAAGAGCACGTAGATCAAGAATTTATGTCTCATTGGAATACCTAGCATCAACATCGCAAATGATTTCTTCTATATCACTCAATGATTCATACCCAAAGTGGACCATGGAACCCATTTCCACTGGATTTCATTGTTGGGATACCACATTTTGATATACTAACCACGACACCATTATGGTCAATTGGTTGATAAATTGACTAATCAACTTGTTTTCAAGATGTTTCTCCTATGTAGATGACAGGCTTGGGTGAATCACATTCTAGTGTTGTAGCACAAGTCATACTTGGATGAGATTTTCAGACTGTCCAGTGGCCCTTAATTTCACGGTAGATTATTTGTGACTATCGATACACAAACTTGTAGCACTTTGCATCATTTCTTGGAATACCATCCACCTTCCTCTCGGGATGAATATCAATTTCAGTACGACTCAAAATCATACTTGAAGAATAGGATGTTGCTAAGACTAAGTTATGGTTTAACTATCCCTTTGAGATTTTGGAGGAGACCTTGTATCCCTTAGCCTACCGTCTAGCATTATCAAGCCAAACATGATATTCTCGTCCCACAATAATGTCTAATCATTTTTCTTTTCATAGTCACATACATTCCATATCCTTATCACTGTAATTGGATTGGATTGCAATAGGTACATGATTCAGGGGAAGGTGATTGGTTTTTGGAGCCCATGTGGCATTTGCCATAGCACATGACTTCTCATAGGCCTTTGAGGCCGACAGATTGATCAACTTCTTGTTAAGATGGGATCAGTTACGATAAGACAGATTAGCTCATTTGATGGAAAGATGAAGCATCACACCTGTTGCAGTACATCAGTTCCCAAACATGTTCCAGTGACTGGCATAGGTATCGTTAAACTTTGATGTCTAAAGGAAGGGGGATGTAGTGTTTTACTCCTACTTCTGACAAATTGAAAATCTTACCACGTGATTTTTTCTTAATATTTGAGAATTGGAGGCAGGTAGAATTTGTTATAATATGGGTTGATCAATATACTTTAATAGATGGACATTAGGGATATTTTATTAGTGTATTTGATAGACTAATATGGACTGTTTTAGACTTTGATTACATGATGCAACTTGTATGATGGATTACATGCATGGGGTGAAGCATATCTGGTAACCTTGATGATGATCTAGAGTCTACTTCTTCTATATATCTACTGAATCATTGGATTAATTGGTATACATCTATTTTCACCTTTAAATGTTATGATTGTTGAAGACCTATGCGATAGATATTTTTTTAATGTGAAGGGACTATACCCTTGCACAATCAGGACTCAAAGGTCCATGATTTTATAGATTCTATGATTGCAAAAAGAGATCCAAATATAGATTATACATAATAGAAAAAAAGCATAATGCACTCTGCTAAGATCAAATCCTAAAACCAATAATCCTATAGCTAGAAGAATAATCTAGTAGAGCTAAACGAATACCTTATGGCAACAACAACTACTCAGTTCAATATGTTATAACTTGATCGCTCATAGCAACAAGATGATGGCCATGAGAAGAACCATAACATGAAAGCCAATCGATGCCTTGTCCAATACAATGTCAAGACTTCTAGATTTCAGTGTATCCTTTATTTGTCGTATCCACTATTTTCTATTTCTCATTTCCATAAATCCACTGAGAAATTGAGAAAGAAAAATGGATTAAATAAAAGGATTGACTTGATAGGACTAGCCCTTATGTTGGGTTCACTGTAGCGATAGAAAATTTACAGGCGAGCATGAGAATTTACAAGTATCCCTTCTTCATACCCGATTTCCCGATGGTCATGCTGAGACAGCCAGTGGAGAATGGAATATATGTGGATACAAGCCAAACTAATTGGGAAATCTTATAGCCTCGACACATGCAATAATGGGAGTCTACGAGTCTAAGGCAAAGAAAGCTCTCCTAACCTGAATTGGTGTAAAGGATCATTTAAATATAATAGCTGCTCAGAGGCTCCAATAAATGTTGAGCTCTACTGAGATCCTATGTATTGGTTGTTTAGATATGTGGAAAATGACTTGTAGGTGCTTCGTGTATATTTCTAGACAAGGTCATGGAAAATGGTAATGAGAGGCGTAGTGGGTCCTGTAGATTTTTATAGGGTGGTTTTCTTGTCTAGTCCCAGAAAATGTCTAGATTTATTGGCTTCTATGTTTAATACAAAAAATTGTGTTATGATATCTGGTGGGAGTGGTGAGGATCTAAATACTAGCGTACATAAACTAGTGTCAATATTTAACTGACTTGGCAGGCCTGTTGGGTTGTGGGACCTGAGCATCACAACCATGAGTTCGTGGTTATTGTGCAGACCTGTTATGGTCATGTGAAGAATCAATCTCTTCTCTTGAATATCCAATGGTCATAATCCTTTTTAGCTTCTATGTTTAGATACTAGAAGTTGTGTGATCTTCTCATAATACCTTATAGGGGTTTCTGACAACTTGTATATGTAAGCCATGTGTCTATGTCGATGAAAATGTCTCCTGCATTTGGCTATAGAACTAATGGATCACAACTGAATACTTGTTGTCTTTCGGGTTCTTTTATGGTCATGTGGATATCCTATCAAGGAAATCTATAGTTGGGTTGATTTGACCAAAATGTGTATGCTTTGTCATCTTCAATATTCAATTGTCTCAATTGTTCACTAATTTTTTGTGGGTTTATTATCGTTTGGAATACCTGAATCATAAGCCCTTTGATCTATATCCATCTAACATTGTGAAGAGATTTGGCTGGGGTACTACTGGTTTTTATACATAATCCCTGGGCTCTCTGGGTCCCATAATTGTCATATAAGAGATGAATCAAACTTTAACTGAAATGAAGTAAACTAACTATGAGAGATTTATTTACACTATACTTATATTATTTTCATTTTTTTATTTTCAATGATGCGTATTTGAATGAAATTAAAAGAGAATCTTATTCTAATCTATTCAGATAATGGACAATTAATCTAGTAACAGAATTAAAACAAGCAAGTTTGCCTGATATAGCTATTTTCCTCTACACTTGTGAATTTATCCTACAATATTTAAATAACTAACTAGTTTAATCGAAAGACCTTCAATCTTACCTCAGAAGTGAGGAGTAAATCACAACTTCTCAAAAGCTATCATTTCCCACAACTTCCGTGTTAATATTGAAAGTAAGCTTTAACTGAAATAAAATGATTTTCTACTCTATTTGATATATTGTAACTACAACTTTGATATCTCAAACCTAGAAGTTTTATAGAATAGTTGTGAATCCAGTTGTGTTGTGACTTCGTCCCCACAATTTGATCTCTTTGTTCCTTCATGTTCTCGTGAATCCAGAAAAGTGCATGTATGTGATAGCATTAGTTGAAGAAGATACTAAAAAAATGGACAGCTTTGGATATAAACTGAATACAATACAAGTAAGAGAGGGATAGTGCAAGTGAACAGAGCTTGACTATGTGATTCCTAGCAGGATTTATTGTGGGGATACAATGCAAATATACTGAGAATTATAGGATCTATCTTCTTGTGACAAAAAAACAACCTACAAATCTAAGATTATCAAATGAACTCTAATCTAGAACTGAAACTATCTTACTGCCATGCTGAATGCGTATGGAAATATCAATGGAGTAAAATGGAAAGTGTGAAGATCAAATGATATCTAAAGCAGAAAGTAGAAGGCTGAAAATTCATGCAAAATCTGAAACCTATTGAAACTCTATGAAATAACTTCAGAACCCACAAAATATTTAATTCATAGAGGGAGAGGGGAAATTTTGTTTGATAACTAAGCTGGGTATTTATAGCATTTGGATTTACCAGAGGGTAAGTTTGAATTGATCTCTTCTAATATAAACAAAGAGAAATCACTATTTACCAGGTGGCCAAAACATAAATGCAAGAAAAAGTGGTTGAGAAATGCGGATGCAAATTAAATTTTTACGATTTTATGAAATCGTTGGAATGTTTTGGAAAATGTGCACAAGACTGCTGCCACTTTGTGCAGGGAGGAGATTATAGGATTGGCACCGCCTTGTCTTAGGAGGTAGTCATGGGACAACCACCCAGGTAGGGTAGCAGTTTTGTCAGCTTAAAGACCAAAATGCCAGGAAAAAGGGGCATAGAGGTTAGAAAACGAAACATGCACGGATCTTAGACAAGGATCACTTAGGATGTGAACATGTATACTTAGTGCAAGCTTTTTCTGGATTCTGAACACCTTGCGAAGAGATCTAAATCATCATTGGGGTTTCCGTAAGCTAATTTCTGACTAGTACAGTATATACAATTTTGGGTATGTACATATTGCCCCCTCGGAGAAGCGTTTTACCCATAAAAGAGGCATAAAATGGTGGGTCTGAGTATGGTAGTCCTGACAATGGGGAGTTAGAAGCTATACCTGACACACCCATCTGTCGAAATGTTCACCATCCAAATTCCCTCTATCTGTAAAAATGAAAAAGGGACTGAAGTGTAGATAGATAAAATAAAATCAAAAAATAAATACTAACTTAAAATGAGATGAGGACTTACCATTTACGCGAGGATAAGAACTTACCTCCATCGGCATGCTCCATTTCTATGAAGTAAAAACACTCAAAACCAAGATTAGAATATTATATATATAAAATGATCTCATTTTCCTATTCATTTGTGCGTGTTGATTTGGTGGTTTTTTTGAGCTATGGGACGCACGGTAACCATTTTCGACGAGAGTATAGTCAAAATGTTCTGTTGCGAGATCGTGATCATGCCTCTGAGAGTAGGACATCGACCAGCGAAGTCTCAGGTTTGTTCTTCTCAATTTATCATTTTTAAACATAAAATATAGAAATGTTGAAAAAAAATGTCTTAGGTGGGATTATTATTGGAAATGTTAGTTTTAAATGAGTCTCTAGGGGAGGTCTCCCATAGGGTAGGTCTTTATTTTGTCAAAAACGATGTATTCTTGGTTTTTTTAAGTGTTTATTAGGGCTTTAGGGGCATTTCACTGATTCGGGACAGGACCGGCACCCTGCACATGATGGCGATGATTACATGGGACCACCTACCTTATGATGGCAGTGGTTATAGGACCTCCACCTCAGAAGACGGTGATTAATGAAACCACCCGCTCTACACAGGGCAACGGTGGTTCTGAACAGAATGCAAAAAAAGATGTATTACTTAAATTGTTTTTGCATTTTTTAGCATTTTTATATGTTCTTGATGATTTTTCTAGTTGGATTATGTTAGTAACTTACTCTTTTTCTCTATTTTGGGTGGATGTAGAAGGAGGATTTTTATATCATATGGAGTAGAGAGAGTGAGTGTGATTGGATCCCAACAGTGTTAGAGGCACTGACCCAGACTAGAGCAGAGACACTCTAGCAGATGGGTCTGGTATCTGGAGGATCGCTCGATGTTCCTGATGTTGCACCTGATCCAGTTGTATATTATGTGACTTATTTTCATACTGGGATGTCAGACTGGAATAACTTTCCAGTTTCCAGGGGTTAGGGGTGAGTGGACTATCACCCTAGAGGATGTCTATCGCATATACTGGAGGTCCCTAATCTTAGGAGGCGGCTATCTCTTAAGACAGTAGTATCTAGGTCTCAGATAGTTCAGTGGGCTACCTACATGGGAAATTTTGTTGTCTCCATGGGCTCGAAGAAGGTGGTGATAGGTATCATTCCATTGCTTCAGTCTCCTATCCCTGTGATCCACAAGGCTATTATGGACTATCCTTGGCCTCTCGGCAATTGATTGGGGACAAAGGTGGGGATACTCTCTTATACTGTTGGGCTCCCTCTTATTTCACATAGATTGAGGCCCATGGCCGTACGTTTACACTTGGGGAGCAAAAAATTCTTGGGACAACCTACCATGATTTATATAGGGTGGTCAAATTACAGGGGTAGTCATTGAGTCACCCTACTCTAGTCATGAGTTGGGTGTATGAGCACATCATTCTTTACGGGAGAGGTGTACAGGCAGAGGTGTTTCACCTGATTTCTAGATCGTTTCTCTAAATTTTTGACAAAATAGATAGGGTAACGGGCATAGGAGGAATACCTATTCAAATGTTGGTTGATGGGATGGTTGCGTGCGTATGACTTCTGAATCCACAGCTGATCGTGAGAGCTTCTTTTTGGCTAGGAGGAACTACCTGTAATGCAAAGCAAGACCACCAAAAGGAATTAAACAATATGGGCAGTGAACTGCCTAGCGTATGCTAGATCCGAGAAGTGTGATACTTCCTAGATGGTTGTCAGTCCATTGTTTTAAACAATTTAATGCTTGTAAACAAAGTAAATCCTATTGTAGCTTGAAATGATTTAGGTATCTCACTTAAAACACAATAAGAAATAGATCTAATCTAACAGGCTAAGCTAGAATAGAATCCAAAGGTCAAATGATTGGTTATGGGTTCTGTAGGTCTGACAAAGGTCTCGAGAAGATCACAGGTGGATGAGGGTGAGATGAAATTTGGTGGGTAGGTCTCTATTCTGGGTTGTATGGGTAAATATAGAGACTGGATGTCGGTTAAGGATGACCGACGGTGGTTAGGTGTAACTAATGCCAGTTACTGTGGAAATCTAGAAATGCCACAGAACAAGCTTTGGGTCTCCTTTGTGATTACACAAAGGACTTTGGTTGGTCAGGATGAGGTATTGGGTGACTGGGGTAGGCTTTGGCAAGGTTTTAATGGGTATATGGAGGTGGAAATGTTGGAGAAGGTCAATAGGTGGCTAGGTAAACAATAGATGATAAAATGATGATGAAATGAAATAAACCAGAAAAGTATGATGTTTTACTTACTTGGATTCTGGTCCTGGATGCCTGTGAATGAGGGATGGAGGTGTTGGTAAGAGGTTTAAAGGCTACAGGTTATCACCAATCATAGGAGAGCTTCTGCATGGGCTGCATGGGCATTCCTTTTGCTTGGTAAGATCAGATCATTACTAGGGTGAGTGCTGGATGGCTATGCAAGAAGAAAATGCTTGATCTCCTTCCTTGCATGCGTGTTCTCACTAAAATTCACTCTCAGAAGATGTGATATCTCTCTTGAATGTGCTAATGTTTGCCAACTTTTTCTAATCTTTTCCAACCTTGCAGAATAAGGTTGTTTTGGGGGTTAAAAGGGTAACCGATGGCGGTTCCGGCCTACTGCCTAAGGCGACGGTTAGGGGTAACCGGCATCAGTCAAGGTGGGATTTCCTAGGTTTACTAAACTAAGGAGATCCTCTTGATTTTCTCAGATCTCGTGTCGTTAACCCATGGATTAAACTGGAAGCTTCTTGTAAGCATGCGGGAATGTGGTTAGAGGGAATGTAGGACATTGATTTTTAGGGTTTGGGTAAGTCTTAGTTAGTTATGGCAACTTGCTAAGAATAGGTCTTAGGTTGAGTTGGCTTGGTGAGGTGTCTAAGTGAGCTATATATGTGGATATTATTTAAAATAAGGTATTGAAATAATAGATATAGTGAGAATAATGCATTAATTTAATTAAATTAATTAAATTAATATTAGTGGGGTGAAGGGGGGCAATGGCTAGGTGAATGTGATGAAGGGTTTTTATTCGTCGAGAGACCAAAGGGGAGTGTGACCTAATTTTAGTGTCTACATTTTACCCATTTTTGTTGTGCAGCTTGTAATGGTAAGTGACACTAACAAAAAATAAGATGTGGTTGCCCCATGTGTGGGTGAAGGTGATCCCCCTCAAACTAGGAAATGGACGAGGCCGAAGGCATAATTGGTGAGTGGTCTGATAAAAGGTAAATGGGAGGAAAAGGCAGGTTGGGAACGGGGGAGAAAGGGTTAAAAGGTCTAATTGATAAATTCTAGGTATTAGGTTTAGGTCAAAGGTAGTAACAGTTAAACATGCACGCATATGTATAAACTGCAGAACGCTACCAAGTTGAAGAGCAGGAAAACTCTACATTGTCTAAGGTTGATAGATTTATCCAAACAAGGTTGAAATGATTCCAGTATCCATAGGTATAGGATATGGTTAGGAAACACAACGTAGGTTAGGTGAAGGAATTTTTAGCTATTTTCTGGTACAAACCAAAGATAGGGTTAGGAATAAATGGTCATCGGAAATAGGCTAGGTAAGATCATTTGGTCAACAACACAGGTAACAGTGTCGTAAGGGTATAATGAACAAATGAGGTCAAAGGCCACTAGCAATGGTCAAGGTCCAAATGTCTAGGTCAAGGCATGGGTAAGGCCAAGGTACGGTTAAAATAATGAGTCCCTAAAGGAGGAAACAGGGGAGGTAGTAAATGATGAGGTCAAGAAGGTGAGGTCAAATGGTTTGGGTAAAGCTGAGGTGGGGTAAATGATCAAGGTGAAGGTTGGGTGAGGCAAAAAAGGAGGTAGGGGTGGGTAAAAGGGTAAAATGTAGGGCAATGTGTAGGTGAGGGTGACTGATGCCGGTCAAGGATAACTGATGACAGTATAGGTCAACCGATGATAGTAAGGTAGGGCACGCGACCGATGGCAGTCAAGGGTAACCGACGTCAGTTAGGTCAGGTTGGTTATAAAAATGAAAAAAATCCACATTTTTTGTCATTCATTTGTTATTTACGAAGTGAGAAAATGACAAAAAAAGGGAGAAAAGAGAGAAATTTTGTCCGGACAAAACGAGACAGTGAGCTGGTAGTTTGATTGGACGAGGATTTGGTTGGTGAGCAGCGGGTTCATGAGATCAGGGCGAGAGATTTGATTGGTCGAAGGTTACGAGTAGTTATTCCGTGATGGTAGAGGTCGGAGAGGGATCGGGCGGGCCACCGGTACAGCGGCCAGACATGCCACCAAGACAGCAGCAGTGCGACGAGGTAAGCACCCTACTCTACATTGTTGATTTGATAGATTAGAGGATGATTGTAGTGTTGATTTAGGTTTTGTTTGGTTTTTCAGTTTTGTGCGTGGGTAAAAATGGAATCTAGGAATGGGGGGATATTGGGTAAAAGGAGGAATGGGGAGGGTAATAAATAGTATAGGTGGGATGAGTAGAGGTCCAGGAGTAGTTTAGGTCATTGTAGGTGGGTAAAAGGGGTACGGAGAGGTTTTTAGAAAAAGGGGAGTTTTGGAAAGTCACAGTTTTTTCCGCAACAGTGACTGGCGTCAATCAAGTGTGGCCGGTGTCGGTTAGGTGGAACCGGTATCGGTCACCAAATAGGTGACCAATGTTGGTTAAGGGGTAATCATGGTCAAAAAGGGTTAACTGGTATTGGTCACCAAACAGGTGACCAATGCCAGTTGAAGTGTGACCGGAGTCGGTTAGGATGAACTGGCACCAGTTAGGCTTTTAGGCACAAGGGTGCAAAAGTCATGTGGGCTAGGTAGTTGAGATGGATAGGGTGAAAATAGGGTGGAGGGTAATGATAATTGGTGAATATGGTCATGGTAAATGGTGATTAATGTCGTTCTTGGATTGGATGTAGAGGAAAGTGCAGTTACATATGCGGGACAGGGTTCCACCTCTACTAGTGACATTGGCGTAGCGACCCCATTGGAGCTACAGCATGTGGAGGCAGTGGGCTTGAGTGGGGTTCGTTGCTACATACATGTTGTTCGATATCCCAGCTTGATGGTCACACTCATTGATAGATGTGATCCCACGACCAACACGTTCCACCTATCGATGGGTGAGATGACTATCACCCTAGAGGACGTGTTCCAAATTTTGCAGTTACCCATATTAGGTACCCAAATTTACTCTATCTCTTTTGAGGCCTCAAAGGAGCTGATTGGGACAATTTTTGGTGAGAGGGTGGCTGATTTGAGATTCCATAGTACTAGTTTGAGCTATAGAGAGATGTACCTAGCCCGTCCGGATGAAACGAGGCTACTGGTTTTGTTGATGGAGGCAGTGTGTTGCTATGCACTAGCAGATGCATAGGGTGGAAACTTTCCCTAATCACTGATGGGGGTACTCCACGATATGATGGTGCATGAGACCCACTTTTCCTGGGCACAAGCATTCTTGGTGCAACTGTACAAGGAGTTGTGGGCATATGGTAGGTTGTGCAGGTTTAGCCTGTGTTGTACATTTATACTACACTACTAGGCCTACGAGCACATAGTCTGTGTGCGGTCTGTAGGGATGCCCCGATTGGATGCATTCCCACCTAGATTGTGTGGGTGGGGTACAAGAGATGGGTGCCGATGATAGGAGAGTGGAGATTGGATAGGCCAACACATGATGTGGCCCATTTTCGGCAGTTACTAGAGGGATTGTCGGGGTGGACATTATATGGAGGCCATATGTGGGATTCCCCTCATATAGGCATATGCATGAGGAGCTAGCTGAGCTCCAGCTAGAGAGGTGGATACAGGATCGGCGTGCCGGGAGGATGAGATGATCCTAGTAGACAGATTCCGATGATAGTTCGGACTCTTACAGGACATTCCTTCGCCCTTCCCACGGTATCAGAGAGATGACGTGGAGAGGCCCTTACCTCTACCACAGCCGACAGTGCCCATAGGGGAGGAGGAGCAGCCAGTGGATTAGTGGATAGATGATGTCAGATGTACAGATAAGTACCCAGGTAGTGGTGGGCGGCTCAGTTATGAGCCTTACCACCTAGACCAGGGCAGCCAAACCTACCTACCATTACATTGTAGAGAGACATGCCTACAGGGGAAGGTAGCTATGCTGATTACCTAGTTAGGTATACTATAGACACAAGTTGGAGGGTTCAGAGGTAGAGGTAGCAGAGCTACACATATAGGTGGCCAGTCTGTAGGCCCAGATGACTAATGGAGGAGATGGACATGGTCAGGAGGGGGATGGTCAGGTGACACCCTTACAGGCTCAGGTGGGAGGTTTACAAGGCCAGTTGGCCACTAGCCCAGGCATAAATTGGGGCCTTACAGGCTGAGATATAGGCACAATGGTAGGGGGCACCACCACAGGCTTCGGGAGTAGGCCCGAGTTCACAGGAAGGTGCAGGGCAGGTTGTTGTAGGGTAGGTACAGGGGCTGAGACCTATGGGACCACCATAGACCATGCCTGTATCCAGGTTACGGGATGCCCTAGGTGAGGTGAGATACTATCAGTACCAGCTTATGGCGGTCAGGATAGATTTCATATCCTATGCCGAGTACAACGCACAGGAGGTGTCTAGTGAGAGGATGAGATCCCGCACTCATAGTGTGGAGAGCATATGAGGTCAGCGAGCTCCAAGGCTCGATCAAGGAGAGGCCACCAACGCACAGTGACCAGCTCTAGGTGAGGTGCCAGTAGGGACACAGGAGGCCGAGGGTACAGGTGACATAAAGATGGAGGACATCTGGTGAGATGCCTGATATGCGATCACCTTGTTTTTTTATCTATGATAGCTATTTTTTGAGATAGATATACTAGTCTACGTGCCAAAGGCAGCGAGTATGTATGAGTGATTTGTATATTTTGAGCATATACCGACATGCATACCAAAGAGATTTTGTATTGATTCATTCATTTTTTTGTATATATGAGACCGGCCTACATGTCGATGACATTCTGTATTGTATATCGGCCTACGTGCCGACATTTTGAGATGATGGACATGATGAGATAGGCATGTATATTGAGATACACATTTATTGATTTATATGATGAGATACATGGTATTTTGTGATTTGCTGATGTGTTTATGAGATATTGGTTTATGGCTTGTGGTAGATGAGATATGGATTTGTTGTTTTGATATGGATGGAAATTAGGTGAGTTAGGCATGATGGAGTCAGGGTAGTTTAGCCATGGATCAAATCAGATTGGTTAGGCATGGTTGAGAGTTAGGTCGACTTAGGTATGGTTGAGTCAGGTCAGTTAGGCATGGTTGTGTCAAGTTATAGGCATGGATTGAGTCAGGTTTGTTAGGCATGGTTGAGTTAAGTTGGTTTAGGCATGGATTGAGTTAGGTTTGTTATGCATGGATTGAGTGAGGTTGGATAAGCATGGTTAGGTGTGTCAGATTATAGGCATGGATTGAGTCAGGTTTTTTATGCATGGTTGTGTCGGGTCAATTTAGGCATGGTTGAGTCAGGTTTTTTAGGCATGGATTGAGTCAAGTTTGTTAGGCATGGTTATGTTGAAAGTAGGTGAAGTTGTGATTCATTATTTTTTATAATGAATGATACTATGGGTCATATGTGAGATGTGGTATAATCTATACATAGTGATGATAGAGAAATGGTAGGTGTACTAAATGTATAAAATATGAAGCAACTTGTTATGTATGTGGCTTAATTTCCAATTTTGTATATAAAAGGGAAACTAAGTGAGATGTGGTGTAAATGGTGGGGAACATGGAAGATGAATTGTTTAGGGTAGAGAAATGGTTGAGCGAACCTTCAAGGGCCCCATGCCCTAGAAGTGCTGCCTAAATAGTACCAGTGAAAAGGGACCTCGAGCCGATGTAGTTCTCCCATAAGCTAGGGAAGAAAATGAGGAGGTGTGAAAATGAGTTGGTAGGTTTTTGGGCATGTTTTGGGTTTAGATCTACTAGGTGTGGGTAGATTATAGGTAAAATGATGTAGGTGGGGGTGATTGTGGAGAAGGAAGAAGATTACCCCAAAAGTAAGTGTCAAGGACCAAGTCTTATAGAATATAATCAAAACATAAACCAAGATGGTTAAAAGATAAGAGGGGACAATGAAGTCACCTGATTGGGTAGGATCATACCGAGTAGATCATACCTTGGAGGAGGTGATGAACATAAGACCCTAAAGACATTGCACGATTGACTATTCTACAATGAAAAGTAGTCACAGGATCACCAAATGTATAAATTCTAAAATGTCCCTTGAGGTAATGAGGAAATGAGAGTGGGAATGGTAAGAAGGGTGAAAGGTAGTTAATTTTATATGGTATAAGTAACAGGAACTTCGGGCAAGAGGTCCTAGGTCACAATGGGAAAGTCCATGACTAAATGTTTTTTGTTTTGATAGACTGATCGATGTGGGAAGTCTATATGGGATAAGTAAAATTCAACTCCTTGAAGTCTTTGTGAATTTTATCGATGCGGGAAGCTTCAGTCGCTCTCTTTTTTTTAAGAGCTTTACATAGCTATCCTTTAAGGGAGCAGTCTATTTATAGCAACAATTGGTCGAGAGGAAGATGTCCTTTTGAGGGAGACATCTTTTTATTAGAAGTGTGACTCAAGGAGTTTGGTCCCATGTGAGGTCTTTGCAGTCATAGACAAGACCAAGGTGAAGGATAGGACTCTTGTTCAAAATGCAAGGTGAAACAACAATGGGATCTCATCTAAGGGTAGACAAAAATTATCCATGAGAATCATGCTATGTGTAGAGCCGTGATACACAAATTCAAGAGAAGATAACAAGTGACGGGTACTCACATGATTCTTGTTTAATCATTGGTGAGGTGTATGAAGTGAATAGTGCTCAAGAGGGACGAGCCTGGAAAGAGACAAAGGGTGAGGTAGGATGACGAGTCAAAAATAGAATGGTCGAAGATGCAAGGTTCTAAGGGGCTTAGGTTTGGGTTTACCATCGAGGGAAGATAAACGATAAGCACCTAATCCATAAGTATGAGTCACGATGTATGGTCCAAGCCAATTAGGAGAAAATTTACCCCATTTACTTTTTTCTGCTTTGGTTATGTGTTGATTTTCTTTCAGGACAAGGTCACCGACTTAGAAGGTTCGTTCATGGACACGTTTTTCATAGGCACGTTTGATATGTTGTTGGTAAACTTGAAGGTGATCCAGAGTGTTAAGACAACATTCATCTAATAACTCTAGCTGTGCTAAACGGTCCTGATGAAAGTCATCATTAGTGAGCATGTCATGGAGAGAAATGTGGAGTGAGGGGACCTAGACTTCAAGAGGCAGAACTGCCTCTATACCATAGACCAGAGAAAAGGGTGTTGCTGTAGTGGAAGTGTGAATACTAGTGAGGTATGCCCAAAGGGCAAAAGGAATGTGCGTATGGAAATCCTTCCCAGTATCGTCAACTGCTTTCATGAGAATTTTTTTAGGGTTTTGTTAGTGGATTCGGCTTGGCTGTTGGTTTGTGGGTAATAATGTGATGAGAAACTAAGCTGAATGCCAAAGGCATCGCAAAGTCTCTATGCAATTTTTTGTTTTTGAATTGTTTTCCATTGTCAGTGATGAGGTGATGAGGAACACTAAAGCAAAAAATGATGTGGTGGTTAATGAACTTACATATTTTCTTGGCTTTCGTGGAGATGAGTGGAATCGCTTCCACCCATTTTTTATAGTATTCGGTAGCAGTGATGATCCATTGATGGTGTTGGGAAGAATGAGGATTGCTTTCTCCAACAATATCCAAACCCCATTGAGAGAAGGGCCAAAGGTCATGAGTGACTTGTAAGGCATGACTGGGTGTATGATGAAGATTGGAATGTTGTTGGCATTTTACACAACGTTTGACGTAGTCGTAACAATCATGGTTAAGGGTCGGCCAGTAATAGCCTAGGTGAAGAATATGCTTAGCAACAGCAAGGCCACTAAAGTGACCTCCACATATGCCATCATGAACCTCCTTAATGGTATAAGGAATTTCAGAACTTGTGAGGCATCATAAGAGAATACCATCAAAGCCACATTTATAGAGGAGTCCCCCCAGAATGATGTAACGAGAGACCTTTTTAAGGAAGGCGCGTTGTTTGTTACAGGTGAGATCAGGAGGTAAGATGGAGAGAGAAAGGTAGTCGGAGTATTGTTTATACCAAAGGTCACTCAGGTCAGGGGTAGTGGTTCCGATCGAGTAAACATCATGAGGTAAATAAGAAGGTGATTGGAGTCATTATACGGTGACAAAGATTGTAGAATTGACAGGTGAAGCGGGTATTTGGGAAGCTAAGCAGGCCATGGTATCTGTAAATTTTTTGGTTGAACGTGGGATGGTTTGAAGGGTGTAATGATCAAAGGTGGTCAAAAGTATGTCTACATGATGTTTATACTTTTGAAGTATCTCGTTACGACATTGGTACATACCATTGACTTGGTTCACGACCAATTGAGAATCACCAAAGATGTTGATTGATTTGACATCTAGGGCATAGGTGCAGCTTGGAGACCTAGTACAAGTGCTTCGTATTCGGCAATATTGTTGGTGCATTCAAAATCTAGTTTGAAAGAAAAAGGAATGGGTTCTCCATCAAGAGGAATGAGGATAATACTAGCTCCGCCCCACGCTGACACTTGGAACCATCAAAGAAGAGTGTCATTTGGTAAGGGGGTTCGTCCAAGGAAAAGGTAGCAATTGACTCATCTAGAAAGTCAAAATTAGAGGGTTGATCCCTGGAAATAGGTGCGTCGGCCAGTTGGTCAGTGATAGCTTGGCCCTTGATGGACTTTTGATGAATGAATTCGAGGTCAAGATCAGCTAAAAGCATAAGCCATCATGCGACACGCTAATTTTGATAAGGTTTGGCGTACATGAAGTGTAAGGGGTTGGTGTTGGTCACAACATAGGTTTTGTGGTTGAGTAGGTAATGACAGAGTTTGGTGGCAATGAAAACTAAGGCTAAGTAAAGTTTTTTGGATGGTTGTATCAGGTTTCATAGTCCAAAAGAGTATGGCTTATGTAATAAACCACATGCTCCCTGTGTTGTTCATCGTGATGAGTGAGCATGGCTCCCAAGGAATGATCAGTAGTGGATATGTATAGGTACAAAGGTTGATCGTCTTTAGGTGGGATGAGTACGGGTGGTTGGAGAAGGTATTGTTTTAAGGCCTCAAAAGCTTTGTGATAGTCATCATCCCATTTAAAGGAGACATCCTTCTTGAGCAGATGATGAAATGGTTGACACTGATCAGATAATTGTGGAATGAAACGGCGAATGGACTGTAATTTACCCTTGCAGACTGCGAATTTTTAGTCATTTAATAATAATATAGAAGGTTAGTAGGCGGAGGCATTTCAAGAATGGCCTTGACTTTAGCAAGTCAACTTCTATACCACGGAGGGAAACGATAAATCCCAGGAGCTTTCCTGAAAGAACCATGAAGACGCACTTCTTAGGCTGAAGGAGGACGTAATATTTAATGAGGTGGTCAAAGATGGTTTTAAGGACGGAAAGGTGCTTGGAGCGACGTTTAGATTTGGCCAAGAGATCATCCACGTAATCTTCCAATATGCGATGCATGATATCATGGAAGATGTAAGTCATAGCCCGTTGATATGTGGCACCAGCATTTTTTAAGGCCAAAAGGCACGACTCGATAGCAGAAGGTCCCCCAAGGGGTGATGAATGAGGTCTTGTGTTGATCTTCTGGGGCAAGCAAAATTTGGTTATAACCTAAGAAGCCATCCATGAGTGATAGCATCTCATGACCAGCGGTGAGGTCAACCAGTTGATCAATACCGGGTAAGGGAAAGTCATCTTTCAGGTAGGCTAGGTTGAGGTCACAGAAGTCCATGAAAATGTGGAGTCCCCCTATCGCTTTAGTGATAGGGACAATGTTAGAAATCTAATGAGGATAATCAATGGGTAAGATGAAGGAAATGGAAAGAAGGCATTGAAGTTCTTCTTTGATGAGAAGAGCAATGCGAGGGTGCATTTTCCTCAGCTTTTGTTTGATGGGTTTGGCATCGGGAACGGTTACAATATTGTGGACCACTATGGTGGGGTCAATACCGGGCATGTCTGCGTAAGACCAAGCGAAAGCATGGTTATGATCTCTGAGAAAATAAGTGATGGCTTCCTGTTCAGCAGCATCTAAAGATTGTCTGATCTTTAGGATGTGCGGGTCATCCTGAGTATGAATGTTGATCTCGATAGTTGATTCATTCAACATGGTTTGCATCTCAAAGGGTAACGACCGATGAATATATGAGTCTTCTGCACCAAGGTAGGTGAGTATGGATTCATCATCCTGACATTGAATGACGTTAATTGTAGGTGTGTCATCATCTATCATTTCAGGATACAGGAAGGGAACAGTGGAAGGGGCCTCGCCCTCGCATTGATAAGTTAGAGACCCCAAGCAAATGATGTTTATGAAAAAAAAAAGTTCGGAGGGATAGATTTAGGATCCATCGACTCTGTCGGTGAGGATGGTGATGAAGGTGGAGTGGGTGAAGAAGGTGGAGAAGAGCTAGTGTCCTTAATGAGTTCAATGCGGGCCTGTTTGGTAGGTGGTTCAAGAAATCCAATACCACTATGGTCGTTATGTTTGTGGGTGGTACATGGAATAACGGTATGGTGGCCTTGCTCGTAAAATCTAAAATTAAAACCCTTCCATGCACATTGGTGTAAGAAGGTGTGGGAAAAACATCGATTATTAAGTGATTGGAAGTTAGCAGAAAATGGGTGGGTTCGCGTATGCTGGATCCTCGGGTCTAGTAAGTGGTCGCCATCAAGTCCCCCATAGGTTGAGCCTAGTAAAAATATGAGGACCACAAAGGAAGCATTCTCCTATACAGTGATCATAGCAAGGGTGTTGGTAAAGACTTCCATACTCCTGCAAAGTAAGGAATGTGTTGACACTATACAGGCAGTACTCCCACAGAGTGAAGTGTTGAAAAACACCTTCCAAGGCATCAGTGGTTGGTATGTAGGTATATGGTATGCATAATGTTTCGGAGGTCTATGCGGAGGAGGAGTTACCCTGATTGGGAAGCTGATGGGTCAGCCGTGGAGGTGATGGTAGTGGTAGGGATGGAGGAGGTATCTGTGGTAGAAGTAGTGGATGTACTAGTAGGTGGAGGTGTAGGTGACAGTGGTAGTGGTCACGGAGGTAGATGGCTTGATAAGTATGAGCAAATCATTTGGTTGGTAAGACCCTGCTGCATGGATTGAAATGCAATGGGTTAGCTGGAATGGTATAAGTGTGTCCTTTGTGTTCAAAATGTACACCACGATGCAAAGTGGAAGGAACACAACCCATGACATGGATCCAAGGTCTGCCAAGCAGACAAGTTATATTGGAATTCACCCTCCAAAATGTAAAACAATTATGGAATAATGTATGGGACCCATGCCAACATGGAGGATGACAGTGCCTAGTGTAGAGCTGATAGCATCATTGAATGGATGCAACATGACTAGATGTTTAGGTGAATGTAATTGTCAAGTATAGTAGATTGGAGTGAATGCATAGGATTAAATGATGTTAATGCTAGTGCCCCCATCAATCATTGACTACCTTATTGTGGGGTAGTGGAGTTAGGTCTGGGTCATCGTTTTAGTATGGCACAATCTCTTCCTCTAAGAAGCTAAGGGAGGCCACTTGGTGAGAAAGGTGGGGTGAAGATGAAGATGGTAATTTACTAAGAGAGGCTACATGATGGGCTGTGATAATGGAGGCTACGGGTGTAGGGTCATTGGGTAAAACCTCAATAGATTGAAGAACCTCCATGAGAGCTTGACGATGGGATTCTGATGTTTGAATGAGGTAATATAGGGACATTTTCAGGGGGGGCTGGTGTAATTGTTTGAGCATGGTACGATGTGTGATGCCATTAGAAATGGGGTACGTGGGGCTGCGGATAGTTATTTTAGGTATGGGTACAAATGGTATGTTGGGTATAGGATTGGTTGGTGGGTCAGTTGCCTTTTCTTTTCCCTTATCCTTCTGAGTAAATGTAGTGACGTGTATCATCTTGATCTGAGGGGAGTTGGCAAATGGAGAAGGTGTAGGGTGAGTGGTATAATGACACGATGGGCAAAAACCTACTAGAGGAGAAAAATCCTGCGAGGTGAGTTGGGCACAACGACATTTGGGTGGTGGCGTGGCAAGTTCTTTGATGTGAACCATGTTAATTTCAAATTTTGGGGGTAGCTCTAGGAGCCATGAGGGTGGAGGTTGTGGTTGTTGAGTGGGTAGTGTGGGAATGAGTGTTGGCATAGAAGGATCCTTGTCAAGAAGGTCGTCATCGTCAAAGTTGGCCTCTGGAGGACACAACTAGATAAGGACCGTTTTTAAGGCCTTATAGTTCTCCACATCGTGCCCTGGCACACGATGGTATGTGTAAATTTTAGTATCGTCAAACCCTGTTGGCTTGGGTTTGAGGGGATCATAAGGTCTGAGTGGCGGTAATGTGATGATAGAAGTCTCAAGGAGATTGGTTAAAACTTTGGCATAGGACCCTACTGGTGGATCGCAATGGGAAGTGAATGTGGGTTTGGGTGTAGGTGTGGTTGATTGTCGAGGAACAGTATTTGGAAGAGGATGAGCGGATCGAGCTATGGGTTTGGGTGCTGGTGTGGCTTTAGGTGTCAGCCACGCTTAGGTAGGGGTATAGTAGATGGACGGGTAGGAGGGTGTGTGGTTGTTTTGACTACTTTATTGTGGGGTAGTGGAGTTTTGTTTTTGGGTTGCACCTTCTTAGGTAAAGGTGATGTGGGTGTACAAGGTCTAGAAGGAAAATTATGTCTTAGAAGGGACCTCTGTATCTGTGTTGAGACCGGAAGCAGAAGACACCCCCATAGTAGAGCCCTATCCACATAATCTAAGTGATCAGCCAAACGTGAGAACGGCACATCTGTAGGTGGAGTTGGTGAGGACCTAATGGTAATTCTTGTAAAATGTGTCTTAGAGATGGGGAATTGGCTAGCTTCAGCTTCCGTGGGTAAGACAGCCGAAAGTAGGTATGTAGGATTTTGGGTAGCTGATGGAGAATGCTTGCCAAGAGGAAAAGGTATCTCAACTGGGTCTATGATGGGTGGAGGAGATGATGGGAGCTCCTCTATAAGTGGAGGAACAGAAAGGTGCTCCTTTTTGGGTGGAGGAGGTAATGAGTGATCCTCTATGGGTGGAGGACGTACTGTGGGTAAAGGTTCTCTAAGTGGTGAAGCCAGGGGTGAGATGGTCTTAATGTTAGCGAAAGACTCCTCCATAGGTGATGAAGGAGATAAAAGGTGTTCCTCTATTGGTGAAGGAACAGGGGAGGTCGGTTCCGACACAGAAGGAGGATTTTGAGCTAGAATCTCTTCTATGGAAGGAATATGGGGTAATTGGGAGGTGACAGGTATGTCATTAAAGACAGTGTGAACCTCGCAGGTATGGGTATTGTGAGTTGAGGTCTCACCGGTTTGATCAGATGAAGGGGCATGGTTGGGAAATGGTTTCTTGAAGATGTGTAGGTTTTGGTTGGTAGGTGCATTAGGATTATCCACGGTTAACTCACCTTTATCGAGCATTTCTTGGACAATATTTTTGAAAGTGATGTAGTTGCCGTCACTATGACCCTTTACTCGATGATAATTATAGAAATCATGTTCTTTATACCATGCAGGCATGGTGTGAGCAGGGTCAAAACCTGTGTGTGGTTTTATGGGTGGAAGAGTGATGGCTCTAGCTTTGATAAGCTTTTCTAAGACATAAGAATAAGGTTCCCCAATTGGGGTATATTTCCGCTGCTCTCGTCTGAATTGAAAAGTCTGGACAGGAGAGAGATTAGATGAAGGGGTAGCCTGATTTGACAGATGTGCTGGGCCGGCCTTGAGTACCACTGCGTTAGTGGTGCCCTTAGCTTTTGAATAATTGGTTTTTGGTTTGGAAGAAGAAGAGGTATCATTCGACTTGAATCTCGAATTCTTATTGCGTAATTGGATTTTCTTCTCTTCAATGGCCCGGATCTCTAACTTTCGTGTCATAGTGAATGTTTCATCGAATGTTCGGAAGGTTTGGACCTATAAGGTCGGTGAGATATGTCTAGCACAATCCCATGTGAAAAGCTCAATGATTTTTGTTTGTGGCAGTTGCAAGGTAAGTTGGTTGATCGAGCTACACCAACGAGTGACAAAATTTGTGATAGATTCGTCCTCATACTGATGTGTGGAGTATAGATCGGTCATGGTAACCTTCTTGATGATATTGATAGAGAAATGATCAAAGAAGGCTTGGGCTACTTGATTGAATGAGAATATAGAGTGTCTAGGTAACCCACTATACCAATATAATGCAGGTCCAATGAGGGACATGGGAAGGGTTCTCAAGAGCAAGGCATCATCATGAGCGATCAGATAACACCCGTGTTTGAACAACCACAAATGTTGTTGTGGGTTTTCTTTGCTATTAAAATGATTGAATTTAGGCATTTCCCAATGCACGAGGTATGAGCGGATAGGAATGGACGGGTGAATGGGCTCATTGTAAATCTTATCGTAGGTGAGATTGTTGAAGGAACCAGAGACCAATGCATCCAATGTCTGCATCTTGTCCAACATTAATTTAATTAGGTCGTTGGTGGGTTGCGATGATTGGGTGCATTCTGTAGCGTGAGAGGGTTGGTTTTCGGCATATAATAGGGGTGGCACTCCAGTGTATAGGGCTGCCATGTAGGTTGATCTAGAAGAAGGCATTGAAACAAGGGGTACGTATCTGGTGTGTATAATGGATGAAATGGGAGGTTGTTGATAGTATGTATATGGGGGTGGAAGGGTCGTGGTGGCCCTAGTGGAAATAGGGGCTAATGATTGTGGAATGGAAAGGACCATGTTCTGAAATGGGGTAGAGGTCACCGACACTGGAGGTGCTAAGGTAGCTATGGGTATGTGTGAGACATTAGGGGTGGATGAGGTTGTGTTTGGGGTAGTTGTTGCGGGTATGGTGGATGTAGAGGGTGCCACGGAGGTAGCAAACATGGAAGTTATAGTGAGTATAGGACCTAGCTATGAAACAACTGGGGGTAAGGTAGATGTGGGCAGCACGGAGCCAGATAGGGTCAATGCAGGACTGGGAGCGAGAGTCGGGGGGATAGATATGGGCATGTCATATATCAACTGACCCGAGGAATCTCAAGTGGACGAGTGGGAAAGGTAAAACTGCAAGGTGGCAGGGTTTTGGTCAAGGAGTCATGTGAACTCCTCATCTCCGGAAGTGATAGTAATAGGTTGGATGGGATCCAAGGCTGGTGACAAAATGGAAGGTGGTGAAGGACTAGGAGGGAGTGGTTGACAACTGACGTGAAATACAAGTGTGCTTTCTTTTCTTCGAGTTAGCACCATGTGAAACAGTACTGATTAGGTAGGGTTGCTTCTCTGTAAATGACACAAAGAATAGCAGGAATACGTGAATCTGGCGAAAAAAAGTGGATTAGTATCAAATGGTGGCTAGATTGTGAAATAGGCTTACCAATGCCGGTTAGGACAAACCGACGCCGGTCAGGGGTAACCGCTTCCGATCACTGTAAAAAATGGAATGTGAGTGAAAAATAAGGCAAAAGGTGAAATCTGACATGTATGCCAAATCTGATGATGTTTACAACGTTAATGGGTTTGATGGTAGTGACAGGGACTGTGAAAAGTGGAATAAAATGAATTAAAATGTCCTTTTGAGTAGGTTAGCGAAAGGACCTGGAACCAATGTTGGTTGGGTATAACCGATGGCAGTCAGAGGTAACCGCCGACAGTTACTGTGAAATTGAAATAGTGATGAAATAAAAGTGGTTGTGAATTAAAATATGGTGTGGAATCAGACATAGAATTCGAAGAATGATGGTGATATGGCCCAGGAACACTTAGGTGAAGCTGAAATACACCAGCTGTGATGAGGAGTGTTCAAGGATGAACAAAAAAAAGTGAAGAACGTGATCTCTCACCTCAAAACGCAAGCCAAGCAGAAACACTAAGAAAATGTGATCCTAGGAGTGTCTTTTCTATTACGTTTGTTTAGCTTATGTTATTTAAGGACTGACACATGAATCGTGAAATAGAGTTTTTGGTGAGGATGGCTTCCTACGAAAAAGGAGATCTAAAAGGTGAGGTTTCAGGTATGTTATGGTGGGGGCAAGCTTTGCTCTGAAGTATGACTCGACAAAGCAGCAAGCTGGGTACCCACTGTGTCGTGATCGTGTGATCACCTACAGCTTCTTCCAGGTAAGATGTTGTTTAAGAATGTTTGTATTTTCAATTTATTGTGAGGTTTGGTAAGACTCAGAGAGAGAGAAAGAGAAATAAAGTGCTTTCTACGGTTAGTTTGTCAACCATCAGCTGGTGATGACTTCTAGTGTATAGATTGCCCTCAATTAATGTGAGCTAATACAATAAATCAAAATGGAATGCACTTACTTTTAAGCCCAAATCGAGATGTGAAATTAGATGACACAATAAGATGAAGAGGAAGAGGGATGTTTTTTCACTACAATGCAGAAAACATGAAGAAATGGTTCTTTTTAATTACACCAAAAGAAAAGTTTCCTTTAGAGCAAATAGAAAGAAGAGGTAGGTTACCAAGGAAGAAAATTAGTGTGTATGATTTTTAGAAGGGAAACAAAGATACAATTTTTCCTAGGAATGAATAAAATTGCAAGGAGCCCCAGATGGGTCCCACCGGGCGTGCCAAAATGTTTTCACCTAATTTCTAGATCGTTTCTCTGAAGTGTTGACGAAACAGATAGGGTAACGGGCATAGGAGGAATACCTGTTCAAATGTTGGTTGATGGGTGGTTGCGCGCGTATGACTTCCGAATCCACAGCTGATCGTGAGAGCTTCCTTTTAGCTAGGAGGAACTACCTGTAATGCAAAACAAGACCACCAAAAGGAATTAAACAATATGGACAGTGAACTGCCTAGTGTATGCTAGATCTGAGAAGTGTGATACTTCCTAGATGGCTATCAGCCCATTGTTTTAAATAATTTAATGTTGTAAACAAAGTAAATCCTATTGTAGTTCGAAATGATTTAGGTATCTCACTTAAAACACAATAAGAAATAGATCTAATCTAACAGGCTAAGCTAGAATAGAATCCAAAGGTCAAATGATTGGTTCTGGGTTCTGTAGGTCTCAAGAAGATCACAGGTGGATGAGGGTGAGATGAAATTTGGTGGGTAGGTCTCTATTCTAGGTTGTATGGGAAAATACAGAGACTGATGTCGGTTAAGGATGACCGACAGTGGTTAGGTGTAACCAATGCCGGTTACTGTGGAAATCTGGAAATGTCACAGAACAAGCTTTGGGTCTCCTTTGTGATTGCACAAAGGACTTTGGTTGGTCGGGATGAGGTATTGGGTGACTGGGGTAGGCTTTGGTGAGGTTTTAATGGGTATATGGAGATGGAAATGTTGGAGAAGGTCAATAGGTGGCTAGGTAAACAATAGATGATAAAATGATGATGAAATGAAATAAACCAAAAAAGTATGACGTTTTACTTACTTGGATTCTAGTCTTGGATGCCAGTGAATGAGGGATGGAGGTACTGGTAAGAGATTGAAGGCTGCAGGTGATCACCAATCATAGGAGAGCTTCTGCATGGGCTGCATGGGCATTCCTTTTGCTTGGTAAGATCATATCAATACTGGGGTGAGTGCTAGATGGTTGTGCAGAAGAAAATGCTTGATCTCCTTTCTTGCATGCGTGTTCTCGCTGAAATTCTCTCTCAGAAGATGTAATATCTCTCTCAAATGTGCTAATGTTTGCCAACTTTTTCCAATCTTTGTCAACCTTGTAAATAAGGTTGTTTTGGGGGTTAAAAGGGTAACCGACTATGGTTCCGGCCTAACCGGAAATGGTTAAGGGTAACCGGCGTCGGTCAAGGTGGGATTTCCTAGCTTTACTAAACTAAGGAGATCCTCTTGATTTTCTCGGATCTTGTGTCATCAACCCATGGATTAAACTAGAAGCTTCTTGTAAGCATGTGGGAATTTGGTTAGAGGGAATGTAGGCATTGATTTTTAAGGCTTGGGTAAGTCTTAGTTAGTTATGGCAACTTGCTAAGAATAGGTCTTAGGTTAAGTTGGCTTGGTGGGGTGTCTAAGTGAACTGTATGTGTGGATATTATTTTAAATAAGATATTTAAATAATAAATATAGTGAGGATAATGCATTAATTTAATAAAATTAATATTAGTGGGGTGAAGGGGGCCATGGCTAGGTGAATGTGATGAAGGGTGTTTATTCGTCGAGGGACCAAAGGGGAGTGTGACCTAATTTTAGTGTCTACAAGAGGATCCTGCGGCTATTAGGGCAGCAAGATGGACAGGGATGACCATACTTAGGATGTCACACCAGTCAGTGGCTTCTTTGACTACTGCGGACATGGAGGCCACTCCTTATCAGGCAATGGCAGGGTTATGGGGAGAGGAGACACTCACATTGATCATTTGCCATACTATTAGCCAGCTAATAGACAGGATGGGGAAGTTGGAGATTCACCCCTTTGACAGAATACCACAACAGTTTGGCCTCCCCTATATTGATATGTTTCCTCCAGTGGGGCCAATTTACAAATCTGTTCGCAAGGCCATGAGAGGTCCTAGAGGCCGAGGTTGGACCACGATCACTCTTGGCATTCCCATTGCATCTAGGAGGGAAATTCATGCCCGAGGGGTAGTCAATGCTCCTCAAGCACCTTAGCTCTAGATCAGATCCAGTCTTGCATATAGTGGAGATGAGCCCATTGATGTGGACTCAGAGTCTGAGGAGTTCACCAGGGAGGAGACAGAGGAGGAGATGGAGGAGGGTGAGACCGGGGCTGGCAGGACAGAGGAGGATGACAGCGATTCTGAGTGGCATGATATTAAAGATATCTTGTGGGCTGAGAGGGCGGAGGAGAGCGCAGAGAAGGTGACCCTTATTTTAGAGGAGTTACCTTCTCAGGACTTATGGGGAGATGACGAGTCCATGGCAGGATGTCACTTCGTTCCAGATGTGGGAGAGGCATGACAGTCGGTGGCAGCATCAGTAGCAGGCACAGATCCTAGAGATCCCACCTGGATGTCTGAAGATCCGAGTGAGTTAATACTCTTTTCTCAACTTTTGTTTTAGTTAGAAATGTTTAATTGATATTTCCCTTTCATTTTTTTTGTTTGTCTTTGATCTTATTTTGGACAACTTTCTAACTTGTTCATTTCTCCTCTTTTATTCATAACAACCACTGAGGGATGGCGAGACTTCATTCTCCAGGTGTGCATGGACACTCTATTACTCCCTTCGGAGAGTACATGGGTTGATCTTACTGCAAACATGGGAGAGCCTTCAGCAGCCAGTAGACATACCGACGTGTTTGCCCCTGTCTGGAAGGCAACAAAGATCATGACTTCTCTCCGTGTTGAGGTAGCTGGATATAGGACTGCGGAGCGCTTGATGAGGAGGAGTCGTTCTCACAGTGAGACCACAACTATTGGCCATGACCATGAGCCCTTAGTACATTCAGAGCATCATCGCAGCAGGAGCCCTAAATGAGGTCGTGTGCCTTCTGAGGGATCTCACAAGGATTCCAAGATCATGGTCCCTTTTTGTAATGATTTTTAGTCGGATATTTATACGAGTGTTTTTGTATCTTCCGGGCTCATTAAGCGTTTTGACCATGCCTTAGTGCATGATGGCATTGTACATAAAACAGGATTCATATATATATATATATATATATATATATATATATATATATATATATCTTTTTGGATCTAGATCTTCTTGTGTCTAGAATTTTGTGATTCGTTTCCCATGTGTACACTAGATGTTTTTAGAGCATTTGTTTTTATATGATTTTTAGAATGTATACAATGGATGACAAATGATAACAAATACTAAACAGAATATTTTAATTTTTTTGCTTTTGTAATGTTGATATGTGATGATGTAAAACATATTGTAGTACTGAACTTTTGGCTTCTTTGGGCAATGTCTATTGTTTCTTCTTATGTTGGCAAAACGTGATGAATGTATAGTGATAAAGAGATAAACTTTCCCCACTCCCTAACTCCACGCAACTAGTAAGATGCGCGGGCTCAACACCAAGAGTTGGGAAGGGCACAAATTATATGAGTTTGACTGAATGAAATGATGAGAGATAGGCAAACTAGTGACAAAAACCAAACTTAGACCTACACACTTACCCTACTCAAAACTACCACCAAGCTCAGAAAGCAACTTACTTTCCAGTTTATCTAGACTTAGATCTATAAATGGCAACCTGGTTGACAAAATATGGTTTTGACGTTTTGATCTCTTTGGAATTTGGATACTTATTTTTACTCAATATAATTTGATTTGTACTTCCAAAAATACCAAGATTCGTTAATTTGTGTGAATGGACCCCCCACACCCTGCCTCATGCTACTAGTAAGAAGCATGGGTTTGTCACCAAAGGCAGGATATAGGCGAGTAAGGGCACTTCTTTCCTTTCCCAACCTCACACCACCAGTAAGAGATGCAGGCTTATCACCGAAGGTTGGTGGGGCAAAGAAGTGTGTAAAATAAAATATTCTGTTTACTTGGTATTTTTTATTCTATTTGATTTGGACACTTTCTGGTCTGTGATTTTGGGATATCCTTGTTTCAAAGAGACATAAGAGGGATAGATGTGACACCAAGAAGCTTCTAGAACAGACCATAGGTAAGAACTACTTCACCTAGTAGAAAGAAAGAGAAAAACCAAGTATGCAGGCCTTGGTATGGTTTTCGTCAATATTTGTCTATCAAACTTGATGAAAAGATTTTGAAACTACTTGATGATGTTATGAAAACTGAAGAGACATGATTTGAATGCTTTTGCCAACATTTTGGGAAATATATAATAGATTGCTTAAGAGTAAGTTCCATGACTACAATCTTTACAAAATGAGCGAACAAAATGAAACAACTAAGTGACTAATGCAATGTAGGTATATATAATATACAAATGGTGGTTTGATGATTTATGCATAAAACCATTTAAGATGCAAGGAATTGACTGTTTCATTGAATTCCTCACCTTCTAATGTGCACAAGAGATACACACCATTTTTGTAGTCCTTCATGACTCGGTATGGGCCCAACCACTTGGGCCGGAATTTCCTTCCTTTGCCAGTTTTCTTATCAATCCGGATGTCTAGTCTTAGAACTAGATCTCCCTCATATATTTCTCGTTCGTAGACTTTTTTGTTATATTGTCGGCACATCCAGTCAACATAGGCTCTATGCCTTTGTTCGACATTTATCCTGGCCTCATCAAGGCTTTCTAGTTGAGAGAGGCGTGCCTCTCTATAGGCATCTTCTCCCAGAATCCCTTGTAATGAGATGCGGAGACTAGGTATTTCGTCCTCAAGCAGGAGAACTGCTTCTACCCCAAATACTAATGAGAAAGGGGTTTCTCCTGTTGGTGTTCTTATTGAGGTTCGATGGGCCCACAAGGCTGGATATAATTTTAGATGCCAATCTCGTTTGTTCTCCTTAACTATTTTGAGGAGAATAGCCTTTAATGTTTTGTTTGTTGCTTCGGCTTGTCCATTGGCTTCAGGGTAGTAAAGATAGGTCGTATGATTATTTATTTTGAATTTGTTGCATAACTCGCGAACCTCACCATTCTTAAAGGATGTGCCATTATCTGAGATAATGAATTGTGGGACACCGTAACTATAAATGATTTGGTTCAGAATGAGCTTGGCGATTACTGAACCTGGTACGGTGGTGAGAGGCATGGCCTCTACCCATTTGGTAAAATATTCTGTGGTCATAATTATAAAGTTATGGCCATCTATCGATGAGGGAGAGAATTTCCCTATCAAATCTAGACCCCACATGGAGAAAGGCCACGGGGTTGCTATTGGTTTCAAAGATTTTGCTGGCATGTGAATCTCGTGGGAGAATTCTTGGCATTTGTGGAACTTACGTACAAACTCTACTGCATCATGTTCAAGAGTGGGCCAAAAATAGCCCATCCGATGTATTTTACGAGTAGTGGTGTGACCACCGAAGTGACCTCCACATATCCCACTGTGGGATTCATAAAGAATCTTCTTGGAGTCTTCTATGTCGATGCATCTTAGAAGCATGCCATTAAAGGATTTACGATAGAGTACTTGTTCTAAAATAACGTATTTAGTAGCGATAATGTGTAACCGCCTCCTTTGTTGTGATGTGGCATCTTCTGGGTACGTATGGTCCATGATAAAATTGATGATGTTAGTGTACCAGGGACATGTAGAAATGGGGGGCCTAGTTTCGATAAAGTATATACACTCATCGGGAAAGTCCAAATTTACCAGATCGCCTCCATCTAACGGATTGTCAGCTAACCAGTCTGCAATGATTTGTCCCTTAATGGATTTCTAGTTTACAAATGTTAATTCAAATTCACCCATTAAGGTTATGAAACGTCCAGCCTTTTTAGATAAATACCCTTGTATGAGGCATGTTCGTAAATGATCTGTATTTACAATGACCCTTGTGTCTTGATTTAACATGTAACGTCTCAAATGTTTTGTTGTAAATACTATGGCAAGACATTCTCTCTCTTCCTGTGTATAACGTGTTTCATAATCAAGCAATGTCCAGCTAATGAAATAGACTGCACATTCTCGTTTATCATTTTTCTTCTTGATCCAACATGCAAGCTAGCGAGACATCAGTAGCTCGTGAGTATAGGATCAAAGGATGATCTAGTCTGGGAGGCATTAGTGTGGGCAGGGAGACAATAAGAAGTGTTTAACTACTTCGAAGGCCTCATTGCATTCTTCTGTCCAATCAATGCTATAATCTTTCTTTAATAGATTGTTGATTAGATGAATAGCAAAACTTAAATCCGGGATGAACCTTTGGATTGCACTGAGCTTCCCAAGAAATGATCTGATACCAGACTCATCTGACGGTGGAATCATTTCAAGAATAGCCCGGATTTTGGCCAGATCAACATCAATCCCTCGTGAGGATATAATGTAACCCATAAGCTTGCCTCATGTCACACCAAATATGCATTTCTCTGGGTTTAATGTGACACCATATTCAATCAATCGTGAGAGAATGATACAGATTACTTCTGGGTGATCACAGTGCTTCTTGGCCTTGGCCAACAAGTCATCCACATAGGATTCCACAATTTTATGGATAAGATTGTGGAATATGTATGTCATTACCCGCTGGTATGTAGCGTCGGCATTCTTAAGACCGAATGGCATGACAGCGTACCAATAACTTCCCCAGGGAGTTATAAACATGGTTTTTTCTTGATCCTGTTTAGATATTTTAATCTGATTATACTCTGAGAACCCGTCCATGAGGGACAATAGCTCAAATCCAGTTGTTGCATCAATAATTACGTCAATAGATGGTAATGGGAAGTCATCTTTGGGACAAGCTTTATTAATATCCCGAAAGTCTATGCAAATGTGTATCTTCCCATTCTTTTTTAGAACAAGGACAATATTAGATACCCACTGTGAATAGTCAACTGGTTTGATGAATCCCACTTGGATAAGTTTCATTACTTCTTCCTTCACCATGAGAGCCACTTTTGGCTTTATTGGTCTTGACTTTTGTTTAATTGGTTTTGCATCTGGTTTAGTGAAAATATTATGTACTGCGATATGTGGTGTAATTCTTGTCATTTCTTTGTAGTTAAACATAAAAGCTTTTTGATGCTCTTTGAGGATTTGGGTGTGTATTTCTATCTCCTCTTGAGTTAACGATGATCCCAACATCAAAAATTTTTGTTCTTCCTCCATTCCAATGTTTATGTCAATTGTTTCTTCGATTAAAGAAGCATTGCCTTCCTCAAATTCAGGTGGGGCCAGAGGTAGTTCCAAAATTTCTTTGTTCTCTACCTCGTAGATATCGAGATCCTTTTGTGGAGGAGACTCTATCATGGGATTTCCAAAATAGGAAGAGGAATGTGGTATTAGGTAAAGATCCACTATGTGGTGAGTGAGATGTAGCTCCGCATATGCGTATAGATATTCGAGAGTGACTTTATCACTATCAAAGTGATCTAGAATGGGAACATCATTCTCAGCTTCGTCAGGAGTTAGGAGTGGGTTTGTTGGTAATTTACGCACCAATGGTTCAGTATGAAGTGATACCATGAAAATTTTGTTTTCCAACTCACTATTTGGAGTGAAGTGGGAAGCTGAGGTTGCTATTGAATCGGTGAGGAGGTTATGTTCTCATGGGATTGCTTCAATTGATATGAAGTTGAATCCTTTGCTTATATCTAATACCGTTGTTTTGTAGAGTTGTAAATGTTCAGCTCTAGTCTCATATACCTCAGAGACTTGGTTTTCAACTAGTTTCAAGTCTCCTAGTACTCTAATGTTATCGACACCCATTCTTTTGGCTATGATGAGGCCAAGGAGGAGGGCTTCGTACTCAACCCCATTTTTTGTACACTCAAAGTTTAATTTAAAGGCAAAAGGTAGGATCTTTCCCTCAGGAGAAGTAAATATCACACCTTCCCTAGCTCCAAAGTGACATCTAGCTCCATCAAAGTGGAGAGTCTAATATTTGCTTGGAAAAATGGATGTTGGGATATTTGTCGTGTCTGTTTCTCCTGCCTCAGTTACTTCTACCATACAAACTTCGTCTGATGGAAGGAAACCAATTTCTAGGGTGTATCCCATACCCATAGAATCAAATGGTAGGAGAATGGGTAGATCTTTCTCTAGCAACTTGACAATTTTTGTGGTAGTCCCTAATGACACCGTTTCTATGACGTTAGCCTCATTTTTTAGTGTTGGAATGCCCTTGACTAGATTTGTAATTTCTAATTCTATGGTAGGTATCAACTTCTCTTCTAGTTTTGAATTAATTGGCTTGCTAAGTTGATTTATTCGGAGTTCAAACTCAGAGTGAACGCCTGGTATTTTCTTCAAGTCAGTTAGGAGTATATCGAAGGGTTTTGGGTCACCTTGTGCCATAAATATTTCCCCTAAGTGCAAAAATATTATTTCTTGGAATAACATGGAAGGGATCGCCTTCATGCAATGTATCCATGGTCGACCGAGGATCATATTATAGTTGGTTTCCCAATCTATAATATAAAATTTGGTGAGAACCGTCTTGGGTCCTAAGGTGACTGGTAAAACTATGGTTCCAATTGAGGTGGCCTTAAGACTATCATAACCTCTTAGCGTATTTCGTGTTGTGGAACAATTTGTTTCTCCATATCCTAGCTTTTGAAGAAAAGTGAAGGGGACTATGTTAACTGTTGCCCCATTTTCAATCATTGCGCGTTTAACATAATTATTGTAAACCCATACTTGTAAATGTAAAGCTGGGTCACCTCTACACGCAATTTCAACGTCCGTTGGTATTTTGCTTATATCAAATATAAACTCAGTATCCCTATTTGGCTGCCCTTGAGGGTAGACATCAAAGTCTACATAATTTACTTGCGTTTTCAGAGGAGGAGTGATGTTGATTAAATGACCAAGGCCTAATGCTTCTAAGAGAGAAGCCCTATGGGCAGGAGAGTTCTTCAATAAATCCAAGAAGGAAATATGAGAGAAGGTCTTCGTTAAGTCATTAATTAAATCATAAGCACCTATGGTTTTTACCAACGTTTGTTGAATGTTGTCTAGTTCTAATGGATAACTTGGAACTGGCTGAGAAGAATAATCCTGTGTTCTCATTATGGTTTCTACGAGTAGCTCGGTGTCTAACTCTACCAGACCAACTATCTTGGTTTGCGGTCGAGTTCCTAATTGGGGTGTGACTGATGGATTTAATGAAGTTGAGGCTTCATGATCATTATTTCCTGCCATAACACCCTTGTTCATTCTACTTGGGTCTAACATGTTATTGTTAGAATGATTTGGGAGTGGATCGTTAAAGATCTTGAGGGGTGCATTTTGAGGGGAAACTACCCCTGTGTAAGTGTTCGGCGTGGGTACTACAGAGTTTGCTAAGAACATATCTATAAAGAGTTATCTTTGGTCTTCTGGAAAACGTTGCATGAATTTATTATAGTCACGGCAAGTCCTAGTATCATGGCCTTGAATCTTGTGGAAACCACAATACAAATTAGGATTATAATTTCAAGGTTGTTGATTTGAAACCTGTTGTGGTCCAAAATTCTGATAAGGTTACTGGTTGTTAGAGTTAAAATTTTGAGGTTGTTGCCTTTGGTTTTGACTCTAATATCTAGTTGGGTTTTGATTTGGACCTTGTGTTTGGATTTTCCATTGTTGTTGTTGTTCGTGGTGGTCATGGTGGACGATTAAAATCCACCGCATTGATTGTTGGAGTAAAGTTGTTATTTCGTTGATTGTTAATGGGTGGCGAAATGTTTACAACGTTTGCTCTTTTAACTTAGTCTATTACCCCATCTATTGTAACCCCACGGTTTTTGTTAAGGATTTTGGGTCCTTGATTGGTATTCCCGGCATTAGGATAGGTCGTAATGTTTTGATTGGGAATGATTAATTTCCCATTTGTTTTGTATGTCTTACGACCACTATCTATTGTTGCTTGATCTATTCGGAGAGCACTCTCGAGTACTTCATCATAAGTTCTTAGTGGGAACTTCTGGACTTCTTCCTTTATCTGTCTATTGAGGGAATGAAGGAATAAATCGCATAGTTCCATCCGATCCATGTTTGGAGCACTTGTTGATGAGTAGAGAACCATACGCCATCTTTGAATAAAATGAGCAGCGGATTCATTATGCTCTTGTTTAATATGCAAGAATTCCCTAATTCCTGTTCTCAATAATTTGTTCATATCAAAATCCTTGATAAACTCTGACACGAGTTGTTTAAATGAGTGTATCGAGGCTTCAAGTATTCTGTAGTACCAATCAAGGGCAATACCCTCTAAGGTTTTAGGGAATATCTTAGCAACAACCCCATCCCAAGGGAGTAGTTCTCGAATAGCCATGGCATAGGCCTTGATATGTGCATTTGGGTCTCCCTCCCCTTTGTATTTGGGTAAATTGGGAAGAGGCCTTGGAAGCATGACACTTCGTATGGTGAAATCTAGGGGCTCTTTCAAATATTCTAAGTAAGTCCCTACCGCATAGGCTTCGACCATTGATGGTGTCTATTGAGGGGGTGGGGGTGGCATGGGTTGTTGATATGGCATAGCATATGTATTTGTAGGGACATAAGGAAATCCCTGTGGTTGAATGAACATCCTGGGAGGGGAGAACATGTCTCCCTGTGGTGATTTTGAATAAATGTTTAAGTAGGGAGGAGCATTGCTCTGGTATGGGTTGTTTGGTGCTAGGCCGGGAGGTATCATATTTTCAACTAGAGCGGCATTTGAAAATGTGGTCCTAGTTGGTGTTTGTTGTGGATAGTTATACAAATGTTGAGGAGGCATGCCTAACGTTCATATTCCTGTAAGGAGGTCAACCTGGCTGGGATGATGCAAAGGGTTGGGGATTCCTGCTTGCCCAAAATATGAATTTTGATTTGCTTGAGCAAGTTCCAATCCTCTAACCTTTTCAACTAAGGCTGAGATGACCTCGATTGGTGAAGACACCGTGTTTTTCCTTAATGGTGTTTGTTGTACACCTTGAGGTTGTAACGGGGTATGATACCCTGTTATGAATTGATCATTACCTTGTTAAGCTTCACTGAGAGTATTTCCCATAGGTGGAGGAATGGGGGTGCTTTCTTGGACCGAGGTATTGGGTTGCATTTGCAAGCTTCCTATAGGTGGCTACATGTTTTAGAAGCGTTGTTCACTTCTAGCGTAGCGTGCTAAATACTCCTCATCAAAAAATGGGAGTGGATCTGATTGTCTACTAATTTGTGGTCTAAACATACCCTGAGGAGATGAAATGGATTCTCCAGTAAACATCATATTGTTAGAGCCTGAGGGCTCTGGTCGTTGCGTTTGTGCAAGCTAATCCAACTCCTCAATTCGGAATGAAGAACTAGAGCTAGTTCTTTAAAGGGAAGTTTGTGATGACAAGTAATTACTTGAATAATTGTCAGCCCATGCAGAGAGCGAGGGTGATGGTTGTCTATTTGTTTGACCATAATTTGCTTCAATACCTGAGAGAGGTCTGTCATATGCGTCATATCCCAACATATTTGGGGGGTATATGAATACCCGTAGAATAATAGGAAAGAGCGAAGGTGGATGAAGGAAATGAAAATAAAAGGGGAACAATTGTTTGTTTCACGTCGGGTTCACCAATTTTGTACGATAGAAAATTGACATACGAGCATGAGAATCTACAAGCAACTCTTCTTTGTACCTGACCTCTCGAGGTCGTGCTGAGACAGCCGGTGAGAATGGAATTTATATGGATACAAACAAACTAGTTGGGAAATCTTATATCCTCGACACGTAATAATGGAATCTACGAATCTAAGACGAAGAAGGCTCTCCTAACCTGAATTGGAGTAATGGATCGTTCGGATATAATAGTTGTTCGGGGGCTCCAATCAATGTCGAGCTCTACCGAGGTCCTATTTATTGGCTATTGGATACGTGGAAAATGACCTGTAGGTGTTTCGTGTATATTTCCAGACAAGGTCATGGAAAATGGTGATGAGAGGTGTAGTGGATCCTCCAAAGTTTTATGGACGATTCTCTAGTCTAGTCCAGAAATCCCTAGCTTGATTGGCTGTTACGTTTAATATGGAGAATTGTGTAATGATGTTTGGCAGAAGTGGTGAGGGTCTGAATATTAGTGTACACAAACCAACGTCAATGTATGATTGATTGGTAGGTCCGTTGGGTTGTGGGACCTATGGATCACAACCGTAAGTTCGTGGTTGTGGCGGACCTCCTACGGTCATATGAGGAGTCAATCTCTTCTCCTGACTATCCAATAGTCATAAGCCTTCTCAGCCTCTATGTTTAGAACTAGAAGTGTAATTTTATCAGAATACCTTATAGGTGTTCTGGCAACTTGAATACGTAAGCCAGTATCTATGTCGATGAGGAGGTCTCCTGCGTTGGGCTTTAGAACTAAAGGATCGCAACCAAATATTTTTTCTCTCTCGAATTCTTGTATAGTCATGTGGATGTCCTATCAAGGTAGTCTATAGTTGGGTTGATTTGACCAGAATGTGTATGCCTTGTTATCTTCAATATTCAACTCTCTCAATTGTTCACTAATTGCTTATAGGTTTATTATCGTTCGAAAAACCTGAATCCTAAGGTCTTGATCTATATCAACTAGTGCTATGGGGAGATTTGGTTGAGGTACTACTGATTCGAAAATGTAATCTCTGGGCTCTCTAGGTCCCATGATTGTCATACAAAGATGATTCAATTTTAACTAAAATGAATAAACTAATTATGAAAGATGTATCCACACTATGCATAAATTCTTTTATTTTTGTATTTTCAATAAAGTATTTTAATGAAATTAAAAGAGCACTTATTCTAATATATTCAGAAAATGGACAATTAATCTAATAACAAAATCAAAACAAGCAAGGTAGCCTGGTATAGCTATTTGCCTATGTAGTTGTGAATTTATCCTAAATATTTAAATAACTAACTAATTTTAATCAAAAGACTCTCCGATCCTACCTCAAAAGTGAAGAATGAATCATAGTTTCTCATAAACTATCATTCCCCACAGCTTCCCTGGCAATATCGAAAGCGAGCTTTAACTGAAATGAAATAATTTACTACTTTATTCGATATATTGTAACTAGAACTTTGATAGCTCAAACCTGGAGTTTACAGAACAGTGGTAAATCCAATTGTGTGTGACTTTTTCCCCTCAGTGTGATCTCCTCGTTCCTTCATGTTCTCGTGAATCCAGAAAAGCGTGTATATGATAGCGTCAGCAGAAGAAGATACTTGAACAATGGCAGTTTTAGATATAGACCGAATACAATGCAAGTAAGAGAGGGATAGTGCAAGTGAATAGAGCTTGACTATGCAATTTCTAGCAGGATTTATTGCGGGAATACAACACAAATATGTTGAGAATTCTAGAAACTATCTTTTGTGACAAACAAAACCTGTAACTCTAAGATGGATTCTAATCTAGAAATGAAACTACCTTACTCTAAACTGATCGTATGGAACAGTAATGAAGTGAGATGGAAATAAGAAGATCAAATGATCTCTAAACAGCAAGGGAAGACTGATAACTGATGTAAAATATGAAACTATTGGAACTCTAAGCAAGAAATTCAAACAAACTAAATATTTAAACAGAGAAGGAGAGGGGCCTTTTGTTTGAAAACAAGATGGCTATTTATAGCAATTGCATTTACCAGAGGGTAACTCCCAATTGATCTCTTTTACTATAAACAAAGGGAAAACACTATTTACTGGGCAGCCAAAACATAAATGCAAGCCAAAGTGGGTGAAGAATGCGGGTGAAAGTTGAATTTTTACGTTTGACGCATTCGTCGGAATGTTCTGGAAAATGCGCACAGGACCGCCGCCCTACACAGGGTGGTGGTTACATGACCACCGCCCTGTCCTGGGAGGTGGTCACGGGACCGCCACCCAGGCAAGGCGGCAGTCCTGTCACTTAAGACCAAAATGCAAAGAAAAGGGGGGCAGAGGATAGAATGAAGCACACGGAGCTTGGATAAAGCACTTGAGATGCAAACATACACTTGGCGAGTTTTTTCTGGATTCCGAACACCTTGCGAAGAGACTTGAATCATCATTGGGGCTTCCGTAACTTCTTTCCAGCAGTACAATACCTACATTTTTGGGTACGTACATTCACCAAATTTGTTTGCTATAAAAGAAACATACTTACCTTAGCACTTGACTTCTTAGGGTCACGCAAAGATAACTAGAGGAAGACATATCAAATGGGATCTTAATGGTTTTGTTGAGTAAATGGGGAAGGTTAATCCGGTGGAGTCGGTTGAGCACATGAATAGTTTAAAGCAAATTCCAATGATCGTTTAGCTCAATTATTTCACAATAACCATTGGCAATGGCAGTGTGTGAGTCAAGTGCATTAAACTACGAATGATGGTTGGGGATTTAGTTAGTCCTCTTATCCATATGTCATATCTTAAATCTATGTTGAGGTTAGATTTTACATGAGGGATATTGTATAGGGTTTCTACAACTTTAGGGATTCTACTAACTCTAGATGCTTGAGCTTGTTCTAGCAAAGTCATCCAAAGATTAAACTAGGAAAAGGGAAGATGTTCAATGGTTAGGTTGGTTGGTTTAGCACTTGGCTTGCACAGCATAATGATCTTCAGTTTTTTTTTTGTGTTCATCTATAACAACAAGCTTGATGGTTAGGGAATGAGGGAAAGTGGTAGTACAAAATACCAAATGACTGAACTTGTGGTCAATATTACCCTTGATTGTGACGATCGAATCAACGAAATCAACATAAGGGAAGGTATTTGGTCTATGTGATTAGGATTGGCCTAATAGTGTCATTAAATGATAGAAGCAAGCAAGGCAAGACACAAACAAATAAACAAGCAAATGAAAGGGGCTAAGGAAAAGCTCAAAGTAGATTGAACCTCGGAAAAACAAGAATGAAAACAACTAGCAAAGCTATGAATTGAAAGCACACTAACTAGGAACAAATAAACAACTTACAATTATATATAAAAGATCAAGTTACCCTTTAAAACAAATTGTAAATGTTTTTTATTCTACTTATGATAAAATAAATTTGGATTAACATATTTTCTATGTAAATTGTATATTGTATTTGGGACTTATCAAACATAGACTAATTACCTGCACAATAAGGAGGATTGAACTAACTATGTAAATGACCATGGAATAGAGTTATATGTCTGCAATGGAGGTTTTTATGTATATATAATTCATTAAACTAACAATTAACCCTAGTGGACAATGGAAAAGGATTAGTGGAAAATCTAAAATTAGTAATGATAGGGCTAAAACTAATTGTAAAGGACAAAAAATAGTAATTATAACAACAAAATGATTATCGTTAGCACACTTACGAAAAACAATAGCAATTGACACTTGCTCAATGAGAGGTAAGTCTCATCATGGTTATAAATGGGATGAACATGATGAAGGAACACTACACTTGAATTTTCTGGATAACCAGATTAAGATTTTGTGGGACTTGTGGTAGAGTTTGAGACGCAAACCATGATAAAGTCTTACCGAAGCCTCTCAAAGTTTGTTAATGTAGCAGAAAACTTAGTGAATTGATTTTTGAAAGCTAACTATAAAATTTAACATGGGAAATTAATCTACTTTTATATACTATGCGATGAATCTAATGAATTGAAACTTATTCTAAATAGAACAAAGAATTAGAACCTCTAACCTAACAAGCACAATACGACAAACCAAAAGTGGAATGAAGGTGGAACTTGTCCTTGGGCTATAATCTCCAAGTAAATATATGCTCATACAATCCATGGAAATTTCCAAGCAAGAGCGTGAATCAAACTGGAAATAAAATGATGTCGGTGAAGAGAAACACAACATATTGTTGCGAGTAACCAATGTAGGCATAGTCTATGTTGTAATACAAGACTTTCTCAATTGATTTGAAGGCAATAAGAGATGTATTTGTATACTTGAGGAACATTGTATGATTGATGGGCAAGAATGAAGGTGGCTGGCAAGGTACCCAAAGTGCCAAGAGTCCAAAAAAACACTCTAATTTCATTTCACACCCAATAATCTACTAGCATAGAAAATAGTTATGAAACCATAGGTTTAAGCACACAAATGGTCACAGAGTCATCGCAATTTCACAACCTATACGAATTGTTGCTAGTAACCAATGTACGCATAGTCTATGCTTCAATACAAGACTTTCTCAATTGATTTAATGGCAATAAGAGATGTGTTTGTATACTTGAGGAGCATTGTATGGTTGATGGGCAAGAATGGAGGTGTCTGACAAGGTACCCAAAGTGCTAAGAGTCCAAAAAAACACTCTAATTTCATTTCCCACCTAATAATCTACTCGCATAGAAAATAGTCGTGAAACCACAAGTTTAAGCACACAAATGGTCACAGAACCACCGTCACAATTTCACAACCTATACAAATTTGACTCAAGGAGGTAGTCTGAAGATGAGCATTTCTTCACACATTTTTCAGAGCATTTCTTGACTTATGACACTATGAAAAGAAAAAACAAAATAAGAACAAAAGATGAGCTAAGCACAATAAATTTGAACTTCTTTTTACCAACCCAAGAAAATTATATTCATCATTAATACTTAGTTATTCCTACCCCACTCCAACCCTCCCTCCAAGAATGATTCCCACCCCTCTTTTCATAATAGGAAGTTGCATGTAAATGTACTTCAACTCGATGGAAGTAGATTTCAACCCTCCCTACAATAAGTGGATGCCTATATTGACCCCATCCCCATCTCCATCCACATAAAAAAAATTACATAAAAATGTACTTTCAACCTTACTCCCAACCACCTCCCCACGAATTTACAAGTGTACTTCCTCACAAAGTGGGCCAAGACATTGGAGTCCCAACCCAAGCATGTGACCTCTAATTGTATTCTTTAGGGTTTGGAAGGTGTGGATAAAGTCTTCATCGCCATATGCTCCAATTGCTCGCTTTCAACTACCCAAAGCCCTTCCCTTTCATGAGTCGGCAAAGGATTGCACATCATTTTCCACATTTGTATGCTTAGACTGTCTAAGTCAACACTACATTACAAACTAGATATTAGAAAGCAATGCCTACACAACCGCCCTAAGAAAGACTTTATGATGAGGGGCCCGGCCAACCTTGTGACCATTAAAGCTTTATCAATAAGGGATGTGCCACCTGCTCAGCAAACAAGCTTTGCAATTAAGAAAAATACCTGCAATGCAAAGGGCTCCAATAAAAAAGGGACATAGATTAGTGAGGTGGGGTAGTTTATTGATCACATTTCACATTGACATTAATACACCATGGACAACTGAATATGACTTTGTTGGTTATAATGGAATGATTGATTGACCATTGAAAAGGCACGTAGTCTGCTGGCTGATCAAAGGTGATTAATAAGTACCCATGATATCTAAGTGATATCTTCATATTTACATTACAAAAAAATATCTCACCATTGGTCTCAAGCTACCTAGAATTTTAATATGTTATTATTCTTATTTTAACTTGTGTAATATGAATAATGAGAGTGGCTAATCTTTCAACATAATAAGTTTATTCCTTGTAAGGAAGACTCTTATCAATTATGTATATTTGTACTTTCCGTAAGTAATTGACCAGCAGTCAAAGTAAACGTGAATAAGTATATTTATTTATCTGGCTTTCCCTTTCTTTCTCTATTACCTCAAATTCAATACACCTTAGAAGTGTATCATGAAATTACTTTTGTAAGATCTTATTCATTGCAAAGATCAAAGATGTATGCTCTAGAATCATACAAACAATTCCAAGATGCATAGTTGACCTTCTCAAGAGTCGTTAACACAACCCTTTATTTCATGATTCAACTTCAAACCCTTTTCTTTAATCTCAATTAATTCAACTTCTATTTTTACTTCAACCTCAATTTCAGAAAAGTCAATAGACGTGCTTACTCTACTCAACAAATTCCAAATTATCTAAAAATATATCTCAACAACCTCACTCCTTTTTTGAATTTCATCCCTATTCTTCCTCTTGCAAGAACAATTTCTTCCCGTCTTATTAACATTGTTATGATTCAAAGCTTCAAATTGTTGAGATTGTTGGGTATATACATGTGGGTTAACCCAAAAAAAAAAAAAAAAAATTAACATTTTTTTTTTTATTCATATTTATACTCCAAAAGAAAATCAGAAATACCTCTTAGCCTATTAACTTTAAAATTAGACATGTGGGCCACGTCTTTAAAACAGGGATCATTACAATGACCCACTTTAAGGTGAGGAGTTTTCTCCAGTTACTATAAACTTTGAAGGGGGGCAGCTTGAAAGTTGAAAGTGGCTTGGAAAATATAGGCACAATGCAACCAAAGCTTTGACCTGTAAATCCCAAAATTAGTTGAAGTGGACCCACACCTAAACAAGCCATGTAGATGGTGTGGGTACAGCTTGTGGGACCCAAGCCAAACAGAATAGACAGACGAGCAATAGCTGTAAAGCATCTGTCAGCTAAGTACATGGAGAGTCTGGAGTAACCTATATAATACTCAAAATGTGACAGAATACAGTAATCTAATGATCACAATGTACAGTGTCTCATAAATGGAATTTTCATAATCATTCATGATATTCTCTTTTTTACCAAGATACAGTATTCAGCAGACATAACCATATCCCTTACCCATTTTTTGTTTCTTCTACCATATTATAAGAGCATTAGGCCATCTATGGCAGCATGAATGGCAGAACTTACAAGGAATAAGACCATACTAATTGATTACATGATTGACTTTGAGGCCCAAACCGAATTATTGTAGTAAAGTTTTCTATTATTTATGATCACCTACTCACGTTCAAAGCATTCTAGGACCAATGATTTTCAAAGCTCAATAATAAATTCATGGATTGTGGGGACCCTAAAAATTGGTAGTTTAATTCAATGACAATTCTGTGAGTTCAGTGAGACTGAGGTCTAGCAATAAGTTGACCGCTTCAGATGGGTACAACCAGGATTCATAAACCTGGGTGGCAGGCCCTTCAAGTTAATGTGGCTTATAGAACAGGGCATTGTAAAAGCAGGGAGGCCCACGCCACATATCATTAGCTCTTATCCTGAGGTGGCTAGAATATGTACCCACATATTCAGTGCAGATTCAGGTTTACAGGGCGGTCTCGTATGTTGTGAGCTACCTTGTAATCTAAGTACATTTGGATTCAGTAGGCCCAGGCATCATGGATCTTAAAAGGACCTTAACCTATAAGTTCTCAATCAAAAAATTTAACTTCTAGAAAATGAGACAATGGTAAGGACAAATAATAACAAGACAGAATATTAGATATTAAAAGTTTGGAACTTCATGTGATTTTGCCATATCTACTTTTGAGCCTTTCTCCAATATTATAAGGATTTGGTGTGATAGTTGTCAAAACTGAAAAGTAAGTCTTTTAGCTCTTGATATTTTTCCTTGATGTGACACAAGAAAATGACGTCCGAAAGGGAAAGAGAGATCTCAGCAGTGGGAAACCATCAAGAACAAAATTTTGAACTAAGAAGCATTATTTTTATCTAAGGATATAAATCAGCTTCATGAATTAAGAATTGGATTCTTATCGAGAACAATTTTTATTATTTGAAGCACGTTTGGATTCTTATCAAGAACAATTTTCTTAATTAGAAGCATTTTTGTTATGTGGATATAAAATCAACTTCATGAGTTAAGAATTGGATTCTTTGTCCACATAAACAAAATGGAAGAACAGGAGAATAAGTAATTGCTTATGATTATTTACTTGTGTGTTTATCGTCCTATCTAGATGATTGTATGTTAAAAGTCAAATGAGTGTATGAAGTAAATGGATGCATCAAATTGGTCTTGTGCCATGTACCTATCACAACAATAATATTAAAAATTCAATTACATGCTCCTTCAAAAAATTTGTTTATTAAGAATTCTTTTAGTTGACAAAATTCGTATAATTTTGAGTGGTTCAGTAGAACAAAGTACTGTTCTCCATGGATCAGCAAAGACTCGCTCAAAGGGCAAATCAGTGCAGTCAAACTGAAACATTAGAGAGACAATTAGGCTGCCATACATGATAAAGAAATTAGGACACAAGCTATGCTTCCGCGATTACTGAAGTGTTAAAGTTAAACAATAATGGATAAATTAACGTATTGGCTTCAATGACCAGCAAAGACTCACTCACAGAGAAACTCAGTCCAGTCAAACTGAAACATTCAATAGAGAGACAATTAGGCTGACATTCATGGAAAAGAAATTAAGACACCAGCTATGCTACCGCCATTACTAAAGTGTTAAAGTTTCATAGGTCTTAAACAATAATGGATATATTAATGTATTGGCTTCAATGTTAAAATCATTGAAGTAATCATTGGCCCGGGAGTTATCAACCCTAAGAGTGTTGTAATGGACTTACCTACCTTGTGTACTCTGCTAAACTAAAATGACCAATAGTCCCCATTTGATCTCTCAATTAAAGTCTTGACATCACACCTTTTAGTGAAGCTGTAATTTGTTAAAACAGCATCAGTCCGTATTGCTTAAGACAAATCTACAATTCAAGGTGAGAATAATAATAGCGACTTCAAAATCAACATAGGAAAATAGCACCTTGTTTCCCAACCCAAGACTTTCGTTCTAGTATACGAACCAACTATAACCATATTTTCCAGTTAAATTACTCAGCATTACATGTTTCTAACAGGGCATTTTGTAGTGCTGCTGTGAAATATCTTTCTAGTACCAAGTATTATAATACAAGTGAAGGCGCCACTAAATTGGATGCACAATTGCATCAATTTGAATATATTTGTTAGTTTTCACAAAATACATATATGGTTATACCACAGCTTAAAAATTCAATAGTTAACTATGGAAGCCACATCAAATTCACCATGTCTTAGAGACACTGTGGATCTGTCTAGACTAAGGGGATCGGGATATTGGTATCCACTGCGCATTGATGGAGTCACAGAAGATGACCTTTGCATCTGAGCACCACTTGCGAGTGACCGGTTATCCACTGCAGCATGCAAAGACATTCTCCTTTTAGATAAAACTGCATTCTTGTCATGAGTACTTGGTCTTTGCTTTGGAGCGCTCTGGGAACGAACCTTAGCTTTTGAAGATTGAGTATTAGCCATGTAGTTAGGAAAAGCAGAATAACCATCAAAGTAACTCTCGGCATATCCACTTCTAGGAGTAAATGGACCTCTCTTCCCTCCCATTGAGAGAGCTGAGCTTGTAAATTGAGGAGTACTTTGTGTTGTGGAAAGTATGCCATCTTCAACATAGCCATAATATGTATACATAGTTTGAGGGCTGATATCCTGAGAAGCCGATATATCTGATGGTGGCTTAGGAACGGACACTCGAGAACTTGGAGATGTCACACATGACGCTTCTGCCGGAGTCAAGTATTTGTAATGTGGAGAGGCATGAACTCGTTGTGGAAATTGAGGAATATAGTTAGCACGTGGAGGATATTGGATAGCTGAAGTAGTGGAAGATATGCTTGGCTCTGTTGAAATGGGATCTGATATGGATGGTATCCATTTCTTTGAACTCAATTTTGTTCTGCCAGTATCCATCTCAACAATCTTTGCACTTCCATCTAAGCTGCTACTCTCCATATCCTGTTCACCCAAGCAATAGACATAAGATCCTTATCATGAACACTCAGCTGTCCAATGAACCACTACAGTCCATCTTCAGTGGGTGATCAACAACAGATTTGTACATCCCTACTATTTTCTTTAGGTTTACATCCAAGAGAAGCAGTAGCAAGAAGACATCTAATTGAACAGGAGCGGAAAGCTTCTAGATAGCCAATTTAAAACATATAGTAACTTGATGTTTACCTGTTGAGGATTTGCATAATACAATCCTCTATTGTATTTGGCTGAGGAAGCTCGTCTGTTTTGCAACTTGCCCTCCAATTCATCCAAACCACCAGTATTCGGGTTTCTTCCTTCCTGCACATGGAAATACACAATTGATGGCAATTCAAGGCAAAGACAATATAACTGTGCAGTACTTCTCCAAATAGTATAAGGACAGTAGGATAGCTTATTTCCTTCCATATGAAGGAAAATTTTCTCAGGTATACATTTCACTAATTCACACAACCAAAACTAAGTAAATCTGAAAGTAAACAAACAAGAGTTGCTTTAACCATATTGTATACAATCTACAGGGGAGAAACTAATTTGCAGATACTTTGCTTTCATAAACCTTGTGTTATTAGATGAAGCCTAGAAGTGTATCTTTTAAGTTTGAAATGAAAAATTCAAAGGACTAGAAATGTAAGTATTTACCATGGATTTCTTTGAATGGGATTCCACCAGGCGCCTTTGCAGAAGTTTTGTCTTAACTGCCTGGCCTTCCTTGGACATTCTAACACGGCACGCACGAACACGAGCCTGAACCCTTACCAGGGCTTGCATACATTTAAGTGTTTCAGAAGCCTGTTTTCGCACAATATTCCCACGAACCAATGCTTGCATTTTAACCAGAGCCCTCAGGGCATACAGTGCTTTTTTTGCCTGCAAGTTTGGGTTGCAAAATTGTCAGTTATCTTTTTATGCCATAACAGCATGCACTTCAAGATAAAATAGCAGGAAAACATTCATACCAGGAATCCTCGGAATGCTGTCTGAATCTTAATGGCTGCAAATTCCTCTATGTTTATACCTGCGGAAGAAAAGGAATACCCATTGCTTGTTAAACGGACAACAGCAGCTGCTGCATGTGCAGCTGCAACAGCTGCATCTGCTGCAGCTGCTGTTGCAGCTGCCACGGCTATAGCATGCTTATTTTGCTCATTCTCTGGTCCACAACCATGATTCTCACTGTACAAACTCAAAGCCTTGGATTCTGCAAGCAAACCAGAACCATGGTCTGAACACGTATCTGCATTTTTAACAGATCTTCCACCAAAACTCCACCGTCGTCTATCCCTTGATTTTGACTTTGTCTGTCCCAAACACAATGAAATCAGCCCATAACTGACACAGAAACTATAGAACCTCCTAAGACAAAATCAGCATATGGCTACTCATATAACAACTTAAGCATGTAAACACTGAGTTCTGTCTCCCTGTGCAAAAAATGTACATAAACTATGACATAACTGACATAAGCTACACACAAAAAGAATTGATCTTAGGAATCCAATTTAACTGACAGACATGTTTTTGTCCGCCTCTACATCAAGGAAAGGAAATGGGAGCATAACCTATATACACAAACAAATTGAGTATGGCAAAAGTAACAGTAACAGTTTTATTGGACTTACCGACACATCAGATCCTGATCTTAACTCTGTTCTATCATCTTGAGGAAGAGGAAGGCTTTGACGGGGTTGCTTGCCCTCTTTCTTCATTCCAAGGATGCTTCTAATCCACTTTAAAGCCTTGCCCATCGTGTAAATTCACCCTTATTCGCCCCAAACCACAATTCAATATCCTACACAAACAAAAAATAGAAAGATCCATCCACCGTCAATTTGCATTTCAACCACAGCACAAGCAAAAGCTTGAGGGCTGGCGCAGCATTGCCTGTAACAACGCCCACAACTGGGAATTTGCTGAACCCTGAAAACCCACATATGCAATAAACCCCACCATTACTAGAAAACCCCGGTTCCCAGACTTAGTCCCTATACTAATGAAGAAGTCATCCATGGACACTCAATTTACATTCCACACGCAAGACAAACAAAACCCACATGACCGGCATTGATAGCATTGCCTCTACAAACACCGACATCTGAGAGAACTTTGAAAACCCACATATGCAATTAATTCTGCATTAGACCTAATTGTCCTACATTACTAAAACAAGCCTTATTTCAAAACCTTTGACTACACATACTAAATAAAAACAACCCAATAATCCTACATTACATAAACAATTGATTCCTCATATCAATCAGAAAAACATATTTACTCTCAGTTTTCACTCCACACACAAGACGAACAGAACCCACAAGTATCGCATTCATCCCACATAATTTTGAAAACCCACATATGCAATGCACTCTGCTTTGAACCCAACAATACTCCATTACTAAATAAACCTGCTTTCCAATACTTCTCCACATACTAATTGAAAAAACCCATTAAAAAGACTGAATCTCCGCAAAATTAAAAAACCTTCAGGTCCCATGTGAAAATGGCCTAAAGTCAATTGATACCTGTACTAGTAGATGCAAACCGAAATCATGTTATGCTGCTGTAGGCCAGACTGTTATTCTTCAATGCATTATTCGGGTCCCCTGCAAAAACCTGAGGAGAACTCCAAATTCTTGAAAGCAGGTCTGTTTTAAGAACAAAAATTCATTATACTCAAATTAGCTGTGGCCAAGATCTAGACATAATAAAGGTCAACCCTACTGAGGAAACCCAGAATTCCCGCAGGTCAGAGCTCTGTCACATGCAGGCTAAGTACATAACCAAGAATCCCCCATATGACTAGAACCACAGAGAAGGCTCCTCTCTTTTGACTGAAGTGGTAGCAAACTATGACTTGTACTACAGATGGCAAAAAAGGACTGTGTACCGCTTTCTCAGAAGGAGATGCAGAGCACGTAACAAACAAGAATAGGACATCATGGCCTCTGCAGAGAAGACATGGGCTGGAACTATTCACACTGTGCAATGCTTAAAACAAAATAGAAAAAAAATGCACGAGAACAACAAGGAACAAAGAAAACATACAACCAGTGACGTTTTTGCAAACTCTCCTGATTTTGCATGTGATATGGTGTACCACCCACAAGTATTTCGGGAAGACCAACCGACCACAGTATGTATACACATTGTATATATGATATCACCCAAAACCAAAAACTAAAAAAATTGTCCGACAAAATGTCAATTTCCCTTGCTCTGATATAGGTAGATCATGGGCACAGACCAAGTAGGCCTAATTTTCTTTTGGGTTCGTCTGAAATGTACGAAGTACCATCTGGGGATCTGGAAATTCTTTTTAAAAAATTAAGTTTCGTTGTTTGTGCAGGTTGACGCATAATGGGATTCTTGTGTGCTAAATTTGGTGGGTTTTTTTTCTCATGAATCTTGCTTTGAAAGGATTTGGACTTGGATAATTCTTAATAATCCAAGATTTGACCAGGTAATTGGACTTTTTCTGTTATTTGAGCTTTTGGATTCTACCTAGATTAAGGAGGAAACAGGGTCCCTAATGTGAGTTTCGTCAAGAGATGTGGCGAAGATTTTGGTGGATTGAGTTGGAGTATTGTTTGATTTTTAACTTTCTCATTTGGTTTTTTGAGTTCCAAGGATTATTTTTCCCACGATGGAACGGATTATGAGGCTTTTGTCTTGTATTTTGACATTCTTCATAAAGTTTTATAGGGTTAGTTTTTTGATGTGGAGACAGTATGGTAGGGGAATGAGGAATGAGTGTTTTCATGATTACTGAAAGGGATGTCAGGAGGGAATATAGGGAGATTGTTTTTTAAAATGTCAAATAGTGGCGCTTTAATGACTTGTGAGAGAGAAAATTGCACCATATCTTTGACAAGAAAGAGGAAAAGTACACCATTATTAGAGGTATGTTTGATCCATATGAAGGGTGTTAGGTCATGGTTTGAGGGTGAGGCAAAACCATAACTAAATAGTTTAAATGTTTGGTTAGTTTGAATGTTGAAAATTTTGTGCTTATAAATTATAGTTTGATTGGGATGAATGCTGAAAATTTTGTACTTTTGGGAGAAATATATAATAGTTTGACTTGGATGAAGGTTGAAAAATTTCTATTTTGGGGGGAACTAAGTTTAAATCTTGAGGGTGGGATAACTACATCTTTATATAGTAATATTGTTAAATGAGTGTTGTTTTCTTTAGGTTTTTTCATGTTTTATTATCATTTTCTCATTCTTCTAAGTTATTCCATGTGTAAATGTCATCTTCTTCTAAAGTTCATGGTTGTGTAAGTAATTAGGTTTATGTTTAAGTGACATAAAGATTTAAGATTTATATTAAATTGTAAGATGAAATTAATGACTTGGTATTAGTGGATGAATAAAGGATTATAGTATAAGGTTGAAATATAGTATAACCTATTTTGATATGTTAAGTTGATGTAGAGATTAGAGAATTACACCTAACTATAAGATGAAGTTCATGATTTTGAGATGAATCTCGTGATTCGAGGATTACATAAATATGAGATTATAACACAAGATCGATAATAGGTTACAATTTTTTCCTTTATATATTTAGTTGGCGAGATTTTAGGCAATTATAAGATGTAGTTAATGACTCGTGACTCCAAGATTACACAATTGTAGGACAATAATACAAAAAGAATTACATAAACATGAGACTATATATTTGATAAATGATATAACATGATGCAACTATTTTCTTTACATATTAACTATAACACAAAATTGATAACATAAATAATTTTTCTTTTCATATTAAGATGGAAAAGTTTTACCTAATTATAAGATAAATTAATGATTCTCATGATTTGAGGATTACATAAACATAAGAACACTACACCCAACTATATGATGAAGTTCATAACTTCAAGATAAAGTTTGTGGCTCAAGGATTAAAACACAAGATTATGATACAACATTTTTATTTATATATTAAGTTGGTAATGTTTTAGGTGATTATAAGATGAAGTTAATGACTCTAACATGTTACAAATCTGTTTAAGATGGCAAGATGAAATTAATGATTACATAAATGTAGGATTATAACATGTGATTGATGGCAAGGTGTTATTTAATTATAAGATGAAGTTAATGACTAGTATTTAATTATAAGATGAAGTTAATGAAGTTAGATGATTACAAAATTGTACGACTACAATACAAATCTTTACATATTGCAACATATTATTACATAAGTGTGAGACTATAGCACATGATTGATAACATATACAACTTTTTCTTTACACTTTAAGTTCGCCTACCCAATTTTAATATGAAGTCAATGACTTATAATTAGAGGATTACATAAATGTAAGAGTCTATTATAAGATTAAGTTAATGATTAATAATGGTGGTTACATTAATATGGGACTATCTTAATAACATATACAATTTTTCCCTTTACATATTGACTTAGTAAGGTTTTACCTAACTATAAGATAAGCTAATGACTCTTATGACTTGAAAGGTTTACATAAATATAATAACCCACTATAAATGTACATGATATAAACATTTTCCTTTACATATTAAGTTGGCAAGCTTTTACACAAGTGTAGTTAATGACTGTGTAACTTGAATATTACATAAATGTAGGCTTATTACACATGGTGGACAACATGATACAATGGCTTGTTTTACATATAGATATGGCAAGGATTTATAGCTCATGTTTGGCATATACATTAGAGCATTTAATTATTTTCACTTCCCTCAACCTTATTAACAATTTCTCAATGTTAAAGAAATTACGATTTCATAAGGTTAATGGCCCTTAAGTGATGAAAAACTTATAAGGGACTCTTAAGTAAGTGTTTGACTTGTAAGATTAATGACAATTTTTATGATGCAAAAACTTATAAGGGACTTCCGAGTAAGTGTCATGGCTGGGTGATGCAAAGCGTAAAGAAAAGTCAATGATTCTTAACTCTATGATTATATAAATGGGATATTATATTATATGGTTAAGAATATATTGTAACTTGTTCTTTACATATTGAGCTTATAAGGTTATGTAATTAATAGTGTAGACACAAAATCTATGCACTTGAGTACATTTCTAGGTCATAAAGCATACTAACATATACATGATTCCTAAGCAAGAAAACTACTGATTGACAACTCCTTTTGGGCCTTTTGCTTTATCTTTTGCATTCTTATTGGCTTTACACATCCTGTAGCTTAGCCAAAACTTGACTTATTTATCTTTTATGGCCTCAAACACTAACGCCCAACTAGGACAAAAGTGCTCAGGCACTTCTATCCTTCATGGGTGCTCCTGACCCTCTTTATCATTTTCTTACCCTTTTGGGTCTCTTTTACCTTTTAGGCGTATTTTAGTACTTTGGGTTGGCCTTCCAATTGTCAATTACAAAATTCAAACAAGGGAATCATATATATACTTGGTTACTTCTCCAAAATCAAGGGCCAAACATTAAGCAATATATATTATCACCTAATCTTGCATCCAAAGGCACAAGAGCATTTCAAGGGCATACATCTAGCACATCCATACAAGGCACAAGGGTTGCATCACTCTGCATACATAGCATAAGAGGGGAAGTTCATTTTATTCCATCACACACATTTGCATACTTGGAGCAATCTAGATCTAGCCCGCTATCATAGTGCAACTTACACAAGGTCAACATAGGGCATCATTACACACACATTCACACATAACTACATGGAGTCTGAGATGTAGTGTAGCGCTCAGTCGTAAGATCACTCTTCGGGTGACTATTGGGGTTAGTCTGACTCCCCATTCTACATATTACTTATTAGGTTTGATGTGGTTTGTGGGTATGTGTAGCTAGCTATCTATTTTGCAGGTTACAAATATGCATGGCGACATTGGAGTAAAACTAGAGTGATAAAAGAGGACCAATAGTGAATCTCTTCTAGCTCGGAAAAGGACATAACTTGAGAATTTGATTGGATGTTAGTGCCCAGATCATTCACTAGCACCCGAGTGCTCATGTCCTCTCATGGGAACTTATGTGAATTGCACATCTCTGACTTCCAGAACCTCTGGTGAGCCTTGACGACACTCTTCCTAGTCTGTCCCAGTAGTTCCTCATCCCAGATCACTCAGAAATCAGCTAAGTTATCTATCTCTCTCACTTTCTTCGGGTTTCATATTATTTCTTATTTGTTACTTGTCCACTTACTATATTATATCATCTTTATATCATTATTTACAATAGTTACTCTGAAATAATGGATTTAATTCTATTTAAATTAAATCATTTAGTGAACCCCATCTCACGATCGAACACCCAGATCCTTATTTTGCATATTACCTCCATCTTTCTTAGAACCATAGATACCCTTGGATCCTTCCATTTTTACCAACATGAGTGTATCTCTCCTCACTTTCTTGCAGGCCAATCGCAAATGTGAGCGCAAAATACAATATTTTTTGTCTAATACTTACCTTCATCCTAACACCTCTCCTGAATATGTTTACCATAGACTTACCACAACACTCTCTTTTAATGAAGAACATATTACTTTTACATTTGTTGATGTTTCTTCTCAAGCTACATTTTAGATAGTGATCTTCCCCTTAATATCCAAGTTCAAATTAATAACATAGGGGTTAAACGAGCTTTAGTTGATAATGGCTCTGACCTTAACATTTGTAATATACCCTTCCTTCAACAACTTGGCCTTTCTGAAGCATCCTTAACACCATCATCTATTTGTAGTCGCAGCTTTGACAATATTCCTAAAAAGGTCTTAGGTATAATCACACTTCACATTATTGTTGGGTCATGCACTTTTCCCATCCTATTCCATGTAATGCCTAATAATCTTAATTATAATATTCTCCTCAGATGACCTTGGATCGATGCCATGCATGTGGTCCCTTCAACCCTTCATGCACGTATTAAATTCATATACAAGGGTGTGATTTGTGAGGCCTTAGCAGGTCCCTCCACATTTGCCTCTTGCAACACTATTGAACATTCACCTGTAGCCCCTACTTCAGCCAACTCTCCTCCTAATTTCACAAAGTATGGTCCTGGTTACCGGTATATGCTTCGTTACGATTTCACTGGCACCAAATTAGGAAAAGATACAAAGGGAGTCAAAGATCCTCTTTCCATTCCCACACAATCTACCAAACGTGGCATCAGATATCTCCCTCCGCTTTCTCATGTTATTCCCGCCAAATCTCCTCTTGAGGTTTACACTACTTCACATACTCATCATCACAAAAAGCAATTTCCATATGTTCTCAATGCTACAGCTTACTTTGGTGAACCTGATCCTCCTAACATCAATATTGATACTCCTGACACATTTCCACATCCACCACCATGGTCTCTCTCCCATCATAATATATATCTCCATCACTCGCACGCTTGGGAGGTATCGAAATCCCCCCATCATATTCGTGTGTTCTAATCTGCACTTGTCTATCCATACTACTCGTATACACATCTCTTGCTTTACGTTTCACATCAATAATTCTAGTGACACTTTATCTTATCGACACTATGATCATACCTTTCTACATCTATCTATACTCTTATCCCACTCAATACATGTTTTTCTCCTCATGTTTACTTATGGATCTCGTTATTCATGATACACATATGATACACTATACATACTCTAGTTATTCTTTCTCACAATGATCGCATCTATTTTCTAGTAGCTCATGATATAAACACTTGGGGGAATCGCATCCCCCCCTCCATCACCATTTGATGTCTCTATTGTCTACTCTTAGTTCACTTTTTACACTTCATGCTTTGTGTTTCACGCTAAATCTTTTCTAGCATCTACTCTCAAAATGCATACTTTACCTTCATTACCTGATGATGCACTCTAGTTCCACAATTCATACTTGATTATTGAGGGTCCAATTCTTAAATGACCCTCACATCATCTACTTCTATTATATGATTTGTTCTTCATGATAAATCTTTTCAAGCATTCTCACATCTCTGACACACACAATATTGTTATTACTCAATGACACACTCTAGTGCTACGGCTCACACTTGACTGTTGAGGGAACACTTCTTCCATGAACCTCACATCATTTACTTTTACTATACTTCATTAGTGTTTAACGTTAAATCTTTCCTAGTATCTACTCTCATACATGACATTCATTACCCAATGACACACTCTAGTTCCATGGTTCATACTCGATTATTGAGTGTCCAATTCATAATGAACCTCACATCATCTATAAACTTCACACTCAGTGCTTCGCGATACATTTTTCCTAGCATCTCGTCTCAATTACACACAATACATTTATTTCCCAATGACAAAATCTTGTTCTATGGTTCATTCTTGACTATTGAGGGAGCATTTCTAAATGAACCTCATCTCATACAAATCCATTGGGGGAAAAGTGGCTCCTCCTCTCTTCACATCTTTCACATCATAGCACAACATCGCACTCGCACAACATTTACATATATTGGTTGCATTTACTCTTGTTAGCTTATACCAATTACATGTTACACCTTGTTTCATATGCTAATTGGATACTTAGTATGTCATAATCTTTTCCTATATACACATGCATGTTCACTTGGTATCTTGAGGTGAATGCAGGACTTTTTCAAATTCTTACACGATGCATGATGCTCGACATTTCTCTTTACCACTCCCACTAAGTCTCATGGGGGCATCCACCTTTGTTACTCTCTCACTTCACACATCACAGGTTCTAAAGTTACAATATATAATTTTTTCCTTACTATCGCTTACTTTTTCATCGAATTTATACACACTTTGCCATACTACTTATTTTTCTAACATACTAACTGATGTTTCACGTGTAGCATTTTCCTTGCAGGATCAATATAACCATGGTTATCTATCACTCTTTATTTGATATTATTTACTATTATTTGCAGGATATGCCCTATGTCTTGCTTGATCATTGTATGTTTTTGGCCGCTTTGGCCCTGATTGTCTTGTGAAATTGTGAGTGATGTCCCATGTATGAAAATCACTTTTCACAGTTCATCTTATCTTCCTAGTTTCTTTTTACATTATCTTCTATTGCATAATATCTCATTTTCAGTAACAGTTGCTTACTAGTCCATATTGTTTGCATGTTCCTTGGTTTCTACCATGCATGTTCCCTACCCCTTGCAAGTATCTACTTCAGGTCAGTATCGGGTCCTCTCATTTGGGCAACATCCTCCTACAGTCATCACATGCACCCCAAACGAGGGGGGCATCTATTGGGTGAACAAATCACCCTTACAACACCTCATAGTTACAAAATAGCACAGAATAGTACAGAATTGACACAGGAACATAGTTACAGAATGGTACAAAACCATACTTGGATCACAGATACAGCTCAAACACTAACACCCAGTACTAGATAGTAGTGGTGGGCATTTGTGTGTCCCTGGGAGGACACAAAAACAGACAATTTCTTAGTTCAACATAATCTCCAACATTTTATGGTACATTTCTCCAGTAGCAGCCACTTGCCTCCAGTTACATAATGCATTTTATCAGTTACAACATGAAACAACAGGAACAACATGTTACAAATCAAGGACGTAACATCTGCAGTGGTGCTTATTGGGAAGCATCATGGAAGGAGATAAAAACTAGACCTCTCCCCCAAACACTCTTCTCTTTGCGTGAGATCACCCAAAAAACTTGCTATTAGCATGATTTTTCCCAAAAAACTCACTCTTGGCATGAAATCTCCCAAAACTTTCTCTTGGCGTAAGATTGCCCAAAAACCTCACCATCCGCAATAGTACATTCACATCTAGCAAAACCAAGCAAACAAGACAATTTTTTATCTCATAATCTCTTACACATCAGGTGCACTCTTTCCCTTATACACTTTTTACTTACTTATACATAAATTACTCTGATTTTTCATATATGGGACCTTCACTACTTCATCACTCTTCTTTTGTAGGTTCACCCTTAATACAAAACAAGAAGTAGCTCACATCAACAAACACAAGCTCCAACAACATGCTACTACGCATAGACTTCACCCCTAGGGTCTACTTCACTAGTCTGCAATCACTTCATGTTTCACTTGTCTAGTCACTTATCCACTCGAAATGCTATTGGAAACACTCTTCTCCATAGGATTACAAGGTACACATCTTATATCTACTTTGTGACAGCGAGTATTCACTCAATAACATAAATTGTGCGGTAATTATATACACAAAATCTATGCACTTGGGTACATTTCTAGGTCCTAAAGCATACTAATATATACATGATTCCTAAGAAAGAAAACTAGTGGTTGATAACTACCTTTTAGGCTTTTTACTTTATCTCTTTACATTCTTATTGGTCTATACACATCTTACAGCATTGGTCAGAACTGGACTAATTTATCTTTTATGGCCATGGATACACTAGCGCCCATTTAGGAAAGAAGTGCTCAGGCACTCCTGTCCCTCCTGGGCGCTCTTGACCTTATTTATCCTTTTCTCATCCTTTTGGTATCTTTTACCTCTTTGTCATTTTTAGTACTTTAGGGTCAGCCTTCCAGTTGTCAATTACAAAATTCAAACAAGGGAATCATATATATACTTAGTTACTTGTCCAAAATAAAGGGCCAAAAACTAAGCATTATCTACTATCACCTAAGCTTGCATCAAAGGCACAATGAACATTACAAAGGCATATCCATCTAGCACATCCATACAAGCAACAAGGGTTGCGTCACTTTGCATACACAACATAGGAGGGGAAGTTCATTTTATTCCATCACACACATTTGCATACTTGGAGAAATCTAGATCTAACCTGCTATCATAGTGTAACTTACATAAGGGAAACTTAGGGCATCATTACACACACATTCACACAGAACTACATGGAGTCTAAGATATGCAGTGCAACGCTCGTCGTAAGATTACTCTTCGGGTGACCACCGAGGTCATTAGTCTAACTCCCCATTCTGCATTTTATTTATTAGGTTTGATGTAGTTTGTGGGTATGTGTAACTAGCTATCTATTTTACAAGTTATAGGTACAACCAGTGACATTGGACAAAAAATAGAGTGATAAAAGAGGGCCAATAATGAAGCTCTTCCAACTCGAAAAAGGAAAGAACCTGAATATCTTCTTGGACGCTAGCGCCCAATCAATCACTAGCGCCCAGACGCTCCTATCCTTCTATGGGTGTTTTTTTCCTGCACATCTCTGACTTCCATAACCTCAAGTGATCCTTCACAACACTCTACCTAGTCTTTCCCAGCAGTTCCTCGGCCTAAATTACTTGAAAATCAACTAATTTATCTATCTCTCTCACTTGCTTAGGGTTTCATATTATTGCTTAGTTGTTGTTTGTCCATTAACTATATTATATCATCTATTTATCATTAGTAACAACATTTACTCTAAAATAATATATTTAATTCTATTTAAATTATATTAAATAGTATATAATATTAAAATGGTGGATTATATTTACTTTATTTAGTATTAGCATATGCTTAAAGGTTTGTTATATCAAATGGATCCCATTTCCTTGTAATTATTTTTAAAAAGCACAACCAAAATTAGGTATTATTACATGGTTTTTAATATATGTTTCCTTAAAAACATATAAATCAAATCCCACAAATATTAAAAATCTAAACTAAATTGTAAACTAAATGATGTAATAGTTCATAATACAATGAACTTTTTCATGTTAATGTTGTTGGATGAATTACATTCGACTATAGTGGATATAACTTATTTAAGTATTAAACTCAAAATCATAGTAAAAATAAATTTATATAAACTTGAAAATGTTATTTATATCAGTATTAAAATGGAATAAAACAAATACAAAGAGATACCTTATTCTACCTAGAACTTAACAACAATACTTGTCTTATAATCTATCTCATGATGAAAGTAAATGTCATAACATTTAGCCCCTTCAAGAGAACATATGTCATATAAAAAATAAAATGAATATGAATGTTCCAAATACCATAAAGGATCATTCCATAACTAAAACAACAATTGAAAACTTCCACAAGACTACATCAAATCAAAATTCAAACATGAATCATCATCAAGCTAATATATTAGCTAAGAGTTTAACTTTGTCACGTGCCTCTACTAAAGAATGGAGAATCTCTCTTATAAAATTTTCATTTGTTGAGTATGTTATTGATTCTAGTTTTTTATTGCTATGCATAACCTATAGTGAATCCAACCACACTTGAATGAAGGATATATTCTTAATGTGATATTTGTTGGGATCATATATCTTAGACATCTAAAATGAAAGAGAAGATTCGATTATCACAAAGATTTATCTAATGATGTATTATGTATTATGAACTAAATTTTTGCATTTAATTTTCTATATATAATTGAGAATGTCTCAAGTTGGCGAAATTTCAGCAAGATGTTCTTCTCCAAGAAGTGTTGTTTTCAAAAATAAGGTATAAAAATGAAAGTAACTAGTATAACACTCTAAGAAAAATGTAGAGAAATTTAAATTTTCTCCAAAGTCGGAACTATGGGGGAATATTTGTGCATTTTAGAACATGTGAAATCCACTTCTAAGGATGAGAAGTATGTTGAGTGTTTTCAGAAAATGGGCCCTTTTAGCTCAGGGAACCTAGGAGCACAAAAGGAAAAACATGGGAAAATAGAATGTCAGGCTCTTGCTAATATAAACATGTGTAGGAATATACATCTCTCTATCACTCAAGATGGATTATGAGGGTCCCTTATTGGATATATTTAATAATATGGTGCACAAGGCATGGTTTTGGTTCAAAAAATCCCTGGTCAATAATTTTTCTAGCCTTAGACCCAACATTGACTTTGTTAGAGGGTGGGCCAATAGAAAGTGGTGACAAAATAGTCAATTGGATGTGTTGGCTATTTCAAACATTTTTTTCTTATTCTCCTTTTGCATAAATAAGATAATGTCAATGTCCTTTTTGGGGGACCTTGTTTCTTGGGAAAATCAATTCTCTCCCTTTCCTTTTGGAACCTCGAGTTGAACCCTTTTGCGGAAGCGTTCAATGAGATCCTGGTTTGGGTAGTACTACTAGGTTTCTCACTTGAGTTCAAGGAAGACTTTATTCTTGAAGGCATGGAAAAATATTTGGGTCAATTTATCATTGTTGATTCAACCATAAAATCCAGAAGCCAACTAGTTTTTTCTCGACTGTGTGTTAGCATTTTTAGAGGCTCTCACCTCCCTATTTCCATTAGATTAAAGTCTAAATTTGGGATTTGGACCCAAAAAATTAGATTTAGGATTCCCCCTTAGTTTACAATGGGTAAAAAATGTGGGACACAACACAAAAAAAAAATGGAAAACCCATGGAAATTTTTCAAAAGCGGAAAAGGAAGTAGCTTATTAAGCCCTAGGAAAAGGAAGCAAACAAAGTTGTTAATGTGAATTCCTTAATGGAGGAAAGAATTGAAAAATGTAAAAGGACGTGAAGAACCTTAGAACCAAAGCAAACCCAAAGCCCTCCAAATTGTTGGAAATAGCCTCAAAGAGTGTCTCGATTGGAAGAAAATAGGAATGCATGAGTTAAAGTGGAACTCCTCCACTTGGGATGAGTGGAAGGACTATGATTTAGAGAAGGAAGAAGGGAAGTGTAGTGAAGAATACAATTTGGTGGATTTGGTTCCATATCCCTTCCACCACTTCAAAGAAATATCATTGAAGAGCTACAAAACTAGGTAGAGAGAGAGAATATTGGAGAGTTGGGAGGAAAAAGTGAATAAAAGGGGAAAATGGAAGAAGAACTAAGAAAATTCTCGAATATAAAAAACCAAAAAATAATTTAGATGGGGTAAGGTTGAAAGATAACTGGAAGTTTTGTACTTATGGGAAGGAGCTTTGTTAAATAAAAAATGAAGAAAATAAACTAGGAAAACATGGAAGATTGTAAAAATGTAAAATATGAGAAGGGGAAATTGGTGGAGAATAGTTCATCCTCAAAAATCTAAGTCATTTCATCCTAGTTCTAGGATTACAAGGTGCAGGAAAAAGAAAGAAACTAATTCCTTAAAGTAGAGTGGTGTTTTATTGGTTACTTAGTAGTGTTTTGTAGGCTTCCTAACCTTTTGTTGATTGTTTTGTGGAGGAGGATTTTGTTCTTCTCTTCTTATATTATCTCCTTGTTTCTTGTAATCTTATTTGTTGTTTTTTGTGGTTTGTAGCTTTGTTCAAGGGTAGGGGGCCTCCAAATCCCTTGGTTTAACATTAATAAAAGAAGATTTTTTTCTAATTAAAATTATTATTAAATAATATTGGATTTGATCCTTGGAGAAGATGTCAAAGGTTTTTGCTTCTAAGGAAGAACCAAAACATATGTGGACAAATATTTATGTCAGTTACAAAAGGAGATGAGACTAGGGGAAATAGGAAGCTTAGAAATCTTAACCCCTATGGGAAGTTTTTTTGTAAAATATACCTATTTAACACATGAGTTTGAGGTTTAAACACTTGTTTTCTAGATCTAGAGAGAAAGTTTGAACGAAGAACCTTCAGAAAGATAAATTCCCCATTTTTCCTTCAAGATAAATAACACTTCCATATTAAATATTAGTTCTTTATAGATTTATCTTAGCGACATTATTCTTATACTTTTGTGGTTCAATCATCACCAATATTTCCAAATTGAACCAGTCAACAAAACCATCTTTACATTGACTATATGATGAATTTAACTTATCATCTCAGCATAGATTGGTTTTGTCAGGGGTCAAGTTTGTACTCCAATATTTTGGGAAAGAATAATTGCATATGTTGTTGTAGTATTTGTTTCTATTCACAAATCATGTCTAATATAAGGTCAAAAAATAAAATAAGTGTTATTTTCTTTACTCTTTTGGATCTTTGAAACTAAGGAGAAAACCCCTAAGTAATATAGGGTGTCAAATAGATATGTATTCAACATAATATTTATAATTATGAATAATAAGTGTGACCACATTGATTATACACAGATTTATTTGTCACTATGTAATACAAATATTAGGTTTAATCTAATTAAATCATTAAACAACAGTGTAAAGATGAAATAAGGTCATATTACAATAAATAGCAACAAAGCTACATATCCTAAACCATGTCCAAATTATAATAGAAAATTATAATAACATAGATGAGACAACTAAAAAAATTGCATGGTTGGGGTTAGAAAGGATTGCACTAATTTCAGACTTAGATGGAGTGATAGTGATATGAGGATGTACAAGAAAGATGGGAATTATCATCAAGCTATTGTAAAAATCATTGCCTCTTTGTTCAAGAAAAAGTGTCATGTTTCAAACAAATTCATCCATGTGACTTTTTCATGTATGGATGACTTTATCCTTTGTGGCTCTAACCTAGGTATCACCTACGACACTACAAGTTCCTATGTGTCTGTAGTTTTTCCTTATGTGGTTGAAATGTTATGATTGTAGTTGTGTACAATTGATTATCACTTCTTCTTATTATTTTCTTAGCAACCTAAAAAGAGGCTAAACCATTTGGGTTGAATGGCCCTTGTCATTCCTACTTGAAAATACTCTAAAGAGGTATGCAAATCTCATATTTCCCCACCTAATGTATGTGTACAATATGTAGATAAATTTATGTTTGGTAATTAACACCGTAATTAAGACCTTTGACACTCTACAATGATCTTTGGTGTGTGACATGTAGTTTTTCAAATTGGCATAGGGAAACCTTGTAATATGTGTGTAGACGTAGAGCTAGTTGAATGTGGTTAAGAGACTAATATAGCAACTAGGTTCTTTCTTGTGATCTCCTATGTAGCCCAAAGATGTGAGAAAAAAAGGCCCTTAAAATGGTTGTATGAATTTGCTTTTATGGATGAGTGTTGCAATAATATATCTTGATCAAATAACACTATGTTGACTAGGCTAACTTGTGATTTTGAAATTGTGACCACTAGAGATTTGTAGAAAAAGTGCAGAATACAAACTATCAATTGGATATAGTGGTTAAATGTCTGAAAATGTGTTGCATATTCTAAAAGTGAGATTTTAACTTGTTAAAGACATACAACAAGTATGATCTGGTGGCTGATAGTTCTAGTTTAAGCAAGGGATGTGTAGGAATTAGTTGATTTGGTGCACAATGATTTATAGGTTGAGATAAATGCAAAGGATTACTTTCTGAATGTCATAGGTCCATATATAGGTATCTACATTTCCCCCATTTTAATCTACTAATTGAAAATTGATTGACTAAAATATAAATGAAATGCAAACCTCCCATAAGGACATGGCATGTGTGAGACTCGAATTTTTGTGTTCCCTTACCCTTTGTTTGTATAGTCATACATGTGAACCTATGTTGCCACATTAAAAAATGTGTAGTAAATTCCAATCAACATGCTTTATAAAATCAGTAAATAGCATAAACTACTAACATATTTTGTTAGGAAATAATTATATTAGTGCTCCATTATATTAATGTGTGAGCAATGTTATTTGTATTGTATTAGTTTTAGAGTTGTTACGAGTTGTTAAAACAACTTGTATAATTTAGGTGAGTGGTTTCCTATATTATAGGAAATATAATTCCTATATAATCATTTGTATTGATGCGGATGTTCATGATATAGCAAAGAAGATATAATATTATTATGTTATTTCCTGTGTAAATCTCGGACAACATTTTCATTTGGTATCGGAGCTTTGGTTTGTGTAATGGAACAATAAATTGTTTGCAGGGGTGGTGATATTGATCCTTATCATGTAAGAATGCTTGATCAGATCTAAGGCATGTTTTCATTTGCATTTAAATCTGCAAAGCATATGCGTGGATCTCAGTTATACATGATCCAGTTCCAAGGCTATTACTTCACTGTAGATTGACTCCACCAAACTGTTTGTTTAACCATCCACATCGGCCTAACCTCCTGGAGACCACGTTGTCTACGTGGTTCATTCTCAATTGCCACATCACCCGCTACCCAACTGTGATCGGAAGGTGTTTGATTGATTGGTGGATATGGTGATTCTTGCGCCAGATTCGGGGGTTTCTCCTGCAATTTACAGCAGCCAAAATTTAGATACACCTATTTATGATCTTGTTCGGTGAGCAGACTTCAATGCACCTGCTTCACATCACATCAAGATCACAGTCAAATGAAGGTCTATGTTTTAATTTATTGTCAATGCCCATTAGTTTAATAGTTTTTTTTTTAAAAATCTGGAGTCTTGTTATAGTCGTAATTGTCTTTTAGTCTATTCATTAAAAATTAACATGTCATCGGTGTTTTATTTATATAGTGTTCCTAGGTCCATGTTCGTACACAATATTTGATGTTTAAAATAGTCATTTCCCGTGAAGTTTATCAAAGTAAATATATATATATATATATATATATATATATATTTGAGTCTTTATTTTTATAGTTCGTAAAAAGTAATTAAATATTACTTTTTATTCTATAGGTAAAATTTTAGTGTTTGTATATTTAGTCATTTTTTGCGTCAATATTCTCAAAAGTTGTATTGTCAACATTGTTAAATTGTGTTTAGGTGAATATAGGTAGTCAATGTTAAATAGGTGATTTTAGGATTATTGTCTTGTCAAACGTCAAAAGTATTATCTCACAATGGAATTCCCTCTAGAAAAATTCAATGGGCTCAATTTTCATACTTGGAAAGTGAAGATCCAGATGCAGCTGATGAATAAAAATCTCTGGCGGATAGTCGATGGAAAAGAACCAAAACCTACAGATCTGACCAAATTGGCAGAATGGGAAACGAGAGATGATAAATCCAAAGCCATTATTGGTCTTGCTCTCTCAGATACTGAGCTACACTATGTTGATCTCGAGAAATCGTCTCATGAAATGTGGGAAAACTTGAACAAAACCTTTGGTGCTAAAGCAGTGAATGCAAAATTTTCTCTCAAATTGCAGTTGTTCAAGTTAAAAATGGGTGAAGGAACTACAATGTCAAGTCATATTAATGATTTACGGTCTCTTCTCCGACAACTAGCAGAAGTAAAAGCTCCTGTAGACGATGAAGATGCAAAAGCTATTCTGTTAAATAGTTTGCCTCCTAAATACAGTAATATTGTCTTCACACTTGGTCAGATGCCTTCCAACTCATTGGAAGATATGATATCAGCTCTTCTAGCTGAGGAAAAAAGGACTAAAGAAGGTGTAGAATAAGAAACTGCATTGTACTTAAAAAAGAAGTACAAGAATTTCTCCAAAAATAAGGAGGAAATTGAATGTTTTTACTGCAAGAGAAAGGGGCATAAAACTCCATTTTGTAAAAATCGAGCTCGTGATCTTCTAAATGGAACAATCAAAATGGAAGAAGCAAATATGGGCATAGACGATGAATCTGATTATGAGGAAGAACAAGTAAATGAAGACAGTGGCTCTGAAGACTTCTTGTTCTAAGCATGAAACCAGAGGCAGGAGGCATCGGAGGTTAGAGGTCATTCAGCGACCTCTCGTCAGTTGCCAACGACGGGGCCGCATATCATCTTTGGTGACATGTGTGTGTGCAGTTTGATTTTAGTGCTTCCAGTGTGGTGTGCCTCAGTTTGCAATGATCCTGTTTTAAATAAGTGAAAATTTCACATTGAGGGGGGGAACATGATCCAATGTTCCATTTCTAGTATGTCAGCTTTTTCTATGTATGTACGAGCAACAGATTTCAATAGAATTTCCTATGTTATTCCCTGCAGTGAGATAGTGATGAGAGTTGTTGATACTACTGCATCATCATGATATCGTGGTTGTTAGTTATCCAGAAAAACTATCCAGAGGTTGTTGGTACTGTCCTCAAAAACCATCTGTTGTGTGGTTGTTGGTTAACCACTTGGAAAACCATCCAGAGGTTGTTGGTATTGTCCTTGAAACCATCCAGATCATGAGCATGCTACGTAGCGGCACGTTGCAGTACAAAGCAGGTTTTCCCATGTTCGCACTAAGGGGGGGAATGTTAGGAAATAATTATATTAGTCCTCCATTATATTAATGTGTGAGCAATGTTATTTGTATTGTATTAGTTTTAGAGTTGTTACGAGTTGTTAAAACAACTTGTATAATTTAGGTGAGTGGTTTCCTATATTATAGGAAATATAATTCCTATATAATCATTTGTATGATGCGGATGTTCATGATATAGCAAAGAAGATATAATATTATTATGTTATTTCCTGTGTAAATCTCGGACAGCATTTTCATATTTTTAGTCAGTGTTGTATGTGTGGTAAGAGTAAACCAAAGATAAATAAGGTAGTATTAATTAGTTCTACTACATGAAGCCATGTAAAACCATCTGAAGGAGTTGGATCTTCTGACTAAAGCCATGTAAAATCATATATGTATAAGCTAGCTAAGTGAATCCATGTGTAAAACCATCCTGAACAATTGGTCCTACTGAGTGAATCCATGTAGATGTCATAATTTAACAACCATGTAAATGACATGATGTAAAATCCATGTAAATTATGTTATGTAATCACTTTTTGTATATCATCATACAGTGACATCTTAAGTATTGTGTCTGATATCTACATAAATGTGTTACAAAAACCCATAATATACCCCCTTTTGAGATAAATGATGTTACAAAGGACAATTTAGCTCAAAAGTTAATGTGATAAGTCATGTAAACTAAAGTAACAACATGACCAATTATATAAACCAAATTAGTGTTTAAAATAACATGGTATAATGTGTATATTTTGTAATATAGAAACAATTGTTAGCATAGGTACTATGTAGCATTCATAAGATAAAGCAATTTGTGATATCTAACAATGTGTATGATTGTAGGATTAATATGTCAATATGATATTCATGATATATTTAGCATTCAAGTACAAAAAATGTGTAAAATTCATAAGATCAGAGTAATGTAAGCTTAGTAATGTGTATGTATCACCAAAAGAATGAAACATATCATGAAAGTTTTATAGTGACATTCAACAAGATAACATAGTAGTGATATGATGAGTGGCATGGAAATAACACATGAATCAACACATAATGGATCCATAGTTTCCTAATACATGACATAATAAAACCATCATAAATATACATGACTAACAAGACATGACATACTTGAGCAAGCATGCAACAATTGGTGATATAAAAAGTGTGTAAGAAGTAGTGATAAACAACGTTTAATAAGAAATGAAAGAGACAAATAATGTGCATAGAGAAATGTGTAACAAGCAATGCCATAATATTAACATAAGTAATCAATTTGTGTAGAGAAATGTGTAGCAAGAAATTTTGTATTCGTGAAATATAGAAAATAATGAGTAACAAGAACTGTAATAGTTGTGAAATATAACATTCAATGTACAGAGAAATATGTAAAAAATTAATTTCATAATCGTGTAAGTAGTAATCATTGTGCATAGAGAAACATGTAACAAGAAATGATCTAAATTTTAGTGTGTAACCATCGAAATTTACATGAGCAATGTGTAACCAATTATTTATGAGTCAAGATGTTAAAAACCAATGTGTAAGAAGCAATGTCAGCAAGTAGTAATCATAATGTAAATGATCAAATGTACAGGGACTAGAGAAAAAAATGCAATAAAGTAATGTGTGTGAAGAAAATATGTCGATGATTTATGTGCGTCAATAAATGTATACAACATGCAATGTGTTTTAAAGCAATGCATGTTGTAAGATAAGTATGTCATAACAGTGTGTGTCTAATGGTAATAACTCAAAGTAAGTAAGCATTATATCATAGGATGTTCATCCTATCAAATATGTAGCAAGTACCATGTCATAGGATATTTGTTAAGTTCTAATAATATAGAAAGTTATGTATCATGGTAAGTAGGAAGGGTTGTATGACCCCAATGTGAAATAATCATAAATCCAAACAAGTTATGGAAATTGTGTATACACATCCATAATATATGAAAAAATAAAGGATATAACATACATATAAGCCAATAAAAAATAACATAGAGTACATAAGTGTACAAATAAAACATCGTATACAACATATAAGAAAGAGAAAAAATGGTACATAACATATAATTTCATGGAGAATTCAAAGCATACAATATCACAACTCAAACAAGTGTTTAAAGTAAGGAAGATAGTATCATATAGTAATCGAGAAAGTGCAAAAAGAATTCAATGTCAATCAATGTCATATAAAAAGTAAGGAATACAACATACAAAATTAGAGAGTAATGAGATAAAATAATGGCATACGACAATCAAATAATAAAACCCATAAATGTGCGAAGTAGTCAAGTCAGAAAATGTCAGGAAGCAATCAATGGTGAAAGAAAGTAATGTTGTGTAAGAAATAAATGGCATACCTAATTAGTTTTGTGTAATAAATACATATTATCAGAAAGTGTAGTATGTAAACAAGAAAGGATATCCAATACAAGATCCCAGGGCCAATGGTAATGAAATAGTAAGAGTAGTAAAACAAGTAAGCCTGGATTATAAGTTGATTTTGTGTCTAGAAGTAAATAATGTGATCGCCAGATACATTAATGGTATAACACATGTCATAAGTAGTAACAAATAGATATGTGTGTTTTTGATAAACTCAATTGTATATATGCACTTAGTGTAGGTTTTCCCTTAATTTGGTAGGCATCCCCCAAGATAAAGTTTGTTCAAGATAGGTGCTAAATATGCTAAATATGTGATCGAAGTAAGTTCAAGATGTAAGATGCCCCCTAATTTGGATATTCCCCTTGGGTGGTAATGTGTATAATGTCCATGGATTTCAATTTCTTAGTGTGTTCCATGAAGCAAAGTGCTAGATTAATGTAAAGTTTTAAATATGAATGATTAAAATGCTCAAAGGTAAACAAGGATTGAACATGTCACATGTAGGTCCTACTTTTGTATTTTTGTAATGTTGTATTCATTTTTCATTTTTGCATTAGCATACGTGAAGTATAAATGTGAGGTTAGTAGAACCAAGATAATGGAAATATAGTAAAAATAACGAGGTTGGGTCTTGGGTAAGTATTTTTTCCTCAACAGTCACATCATAACCATGAGAACGTGTTGCATCATTGGGTAATTTCACAATTACTAACTAGGGTAGGAAGTGTCAAAATATTGATAGAAGTGTTATAATATGTGTGTGATGTGATATGTATGGGATTTTATTCATTCTATAAGGGGATATTGGATAATGGATGGTAACATGGAGGAATTTTGTCAATGTGTGTGGCTCATTATCCATTTAATCATCAAATTATAGTTCACAGTTGAGGTCATGGATTGTAAAATGATAACCAATTATAATTTGGTGGATATCCATATGAGAAATATATGTAATGTGTTGTGCAGAGTAATCCATTGTAACGACTAGGTGTGTTATCCATTGTTGTGCCAAAAAAAGTGAGTTTTCTAGAGAATTGGAAATTACTATTATGAGTGTATAAGGGGTATGATTATCAAAGCATAGTTATACCCTAATGTATCCTTTTAAACCCTTCGGTGGTAATGAGGTAGGGTAAGGGGTATTTTAGCTTGTGGTCTATATAAATTGTGCATTTCTTTATAATTTATATTGTCATGTATGAGGTAAATCTCCCAATATGAGTTATAAATTGAGGTGGTGAGGAACATATGATCCTTAGGGATCACCGATTTTTGTGGTGTATCATGGGTTATGTAAATATTTTATAGAATTCCTTACATTTAGAAATGACTAATATCTTCCTATAATGTGATACATGCACCGATGTCACAGTTCATAATATGATGGAAAACACAAAATGGTTGACCCTTAGCCTTTTTCAGTCGATCCTTTGGGAAATTTTGTATAGAAATTTATGAGAGAATTTTCTTACTAATTTAACCCTCCCATGGTTTTGATTCAAGCTTCATACATTTTTTTAAGTCCTTTTTGAATATGAAACATTAGTTTGGATCATGGGGGTTTGAAATGTAACAATTGTTTGAGTATGATTAGAAATATTGAAGGGTTCAAGGACAATTGGAGGTTGAATTTATATGATTATGATATTTTGGGGATCCAAGGGTGTATCATAGGTAGATAGAGGAATCATTCTATAAATCTCTCCTAGTTTAAATATCAATATATCAAGGTAGGGAGGAACATGTTGCAACTCAACCTCAATAGTATCAAAACAAGTTACAAGTATCTCCTCTTTGGATTTAATAGCTTCAACATGTTATGGCTTAAATGATTTGAAACTAAGAGAATGAAAATGATGTGAAATATATGGAATCATGTCATGGCTGAAGTAATATTGTGTGTGTCAATCTGTTGGTTAAAATTAAATAGTAGAAATGGTTTCATTGAGCCAATCAATGTAATTAACAACATTATCTATTAACTTTTGGCATATATCCAATAACGGTTTTAAAAATGAGTAATATTTCTCTAGTTAGTAGAAATGAGTAAAGATGCTTTTCTGGAATGTTTAATATGAGGTAATGGATGTTGGTGGTAGTGAGAAGAACCATTCACTAGCTAGTGACATTAAGGATATGGAATTTTTTTAATAAGACTACTTCATTGTCAAGATATGGTTTAAAGTCTTCCTAAAGTCATTTTAATTAATGATGGGTTTGGTTTTTGGTTAAAATATGTGTAATGTAAATTATTGATAACCTTTTAGGGTAATGTGTGAAGCATATGTTAGGGTGAATAAGGTGATTAAAAATCTCTTATTCCATTGATTCATGATTGGTGTCATGTGGTGTTTAGGGTGGTCTATGTAAGAATTTATGGGTTAAATATGTGTTTTCTAGAAGGTGTGTCTTTTCCTTGGAAGTATTCCCATGTTTTTCTCTCTCTTCTAATGTTTTGGGTGCATTCTAAGGCCTTAACCATTTCCATGGTTTGTAAACTATCTTTCATAGCCCACGAAAGTTTTCACTTTTCCATGAAAATGAACACTTTCTTTGTAGTCCCTTTTGAACCCTAACATGTTTTTATAAAGTGTTTTGTTCCATTTAGTTGGCTTTCATACCTATTGTTTGTTATCTTGTGCACCAATAGGGCCCTAATATGAAATCAAGATGGTTATAAATATTAAAGTGCATTAGTGCATTTAAGACAACAAATGAGTTATATAAAATCAATTCCAAAAGTGATATTGAAGATGAAATAGTAGAATATGTTGTATTTCTGAAACGTCTGCTTGCCAAATTTTAAATGCAAGCATGTATAGATTCATTATAGCCTATGTTATTTGTTACAAACACTTGAAAGATTATGGCTTGGAAACTTACATACACAAGACTAATAGTTGACTTGTATCAAGTTTTATATGTGATTTTGCCAAATCATAAGGGTCCTAATAATAGTATAGGTATAACATGTGCCCCCATTAACATCCTTATTTTTTATGGGTTTTGAAATAAATTGAGCGCAGGCTATGGTTTTGGATAAGGAGAATAACATGTGCCCCCATTAACATCCTTATTTTTTATGGGTTTTGAAATAAATTGAGCGCAGGCTATGGTTTTGGATAAGGAGAATAATTTCCCAATAATACATGACAAATCCAAATAAAATGATGATGTGTTATGGATCAAGAGGGCACAAATAACACATTGGTGAAGTTAATTTCATGTTTTTGATAGTGTCACTTTTGTAGGATGATGACCATTTTTGTACCCTATGAAAATGGTTGGATCTCTACTAAACTACTAAGTAGGATAGTATAGTCTCATTGTTATAGGAATCATTCATCTTTTTTGGAATTATTTTCCAAATTTAGGTTTTCAGTATATTTATGTCTCTAACCCTAATTTCCTAAGTACTTTAAATATTTTACAATGTCATATAATCTAGAAGATTTATTTTATGTATTTATTAATTAAATATGAATTTGGTTTGATTCCAATGTGTTGTGGTTAGTTTAGTGCATTGATTAATGAATAAACATTTGTCATATCAACATTTTGGTGAACTTTTGGTTATATTGATCTATATTAACCACTTTTTGTAATTAGGTTTGTATTACTAATTTATTTGATAGGCCTACTTACATCTTAGGTGTGGTTAATTAGAGCTTTTATGTATCTAAACCAACTTTACAGACCTACATTTTGGTGAACTCACACTTAAATATGGACCACCCAACCTAGGGTTTCCTCTTGATAAATTGTACTCAGCTAGTACTCCTTAGGGTTTCATTTTGTGTAAACCCACCTTGCTTGTTATATTATAGGGATTTCTCTTACTCGAGTTATTGTTTCAAGGTTCATATTATTTTCTCAAATATTTTAGCCCTAACTCTTTTGTCTAATATTTGTTGTGTTTTATTCATTTACATGTTACATATCTTTTGTGCCATCTAAGTTGATTAGATCCAAGTCTCTAACCCAACAAAGTTCTACGATAAATTCCAATCCAGTTGACATTGTAGAAATTTCATTGATGCATTATCATTTTTGTGGAAAATAAAATGGTGACTTTGAGTGAAACCTAAGCTCATTCTTAATTCTTTCCAACCTCTAGATGAAAACAATTTTAATGTTCTTCATACTACTATTATAAGTCAAACTAGTAAAGGGAAAGAGGTGATTTTAGAATACTCATATAGACTTAAGGATTTAATAAGTTTTAAGAAATGATCTCCTACAAATCCTTGTAAAATGATTGATGTATTAATTATAATAAGGAAAATTCAATCTCAATCCCAAGGTCAAAAACACACCACCAAGTGTAATATTTAAGATATGACCTGTAAAATGAATTATGGATACCTAAATGCTTAGTATTGAGAAAGCATATATTGTGAGACCTCCAATGCCATATCATGTGGCTATCTCATAGAATTCTTCCAACACCATTTCAATTTGTGCTTCTTGTGATTTGCATGATTCTCTAGATTTTATGCCCTCTGCTATTGACTTATTCACTTGCTTTTCAAATTCCTAACATTTCTCCCAATGCTTGACATTCTATTTTCATGCCCCATACATTTGTTCCTACATCTTACATTACTATTAGTATAGATTATGAGTTGATTAGTTTAATGGTCATTGCACGTGATTTGCGAAGTAAGATTAAGGAATTGTCTCAACGATCTCAAAATCCATCAAATAAGGTCACTTCGAGTGAAATATTACTCAACCATTCATATTAATATGTGCTAGCTTACCTAGGTTCTCAATGGGTTTCACAAATCCCAAAATAGAAATATATAAGCGTAGGGAGATCCATCTCATCCCCTTAGGTCATTTATTCCTCATGCTTAAATTTTGTATGTGATAATTGGAATTTGGCTATTGACAAAGATATATCCTATGAGCGTAAAAGAAAAATTTCTTGATTGGCTTTTATACACTTTATCTCACTGGTAGATGATTTTCTACCACATATTTTAATAAACAACATTGCACATTTTTTGGTAAATAGTAGCATGAAATTTATCTTTACATAGACTTAAATTAGACAAGGTGCTAATGCACCTATTAGTGAATTGAGACACCAATAAAAAAGGTTGAGTTTGAATTCGATGTTCATTTGATTGTCATATATAGTTTTTCTTCTTATTTGGAGAAGGCTATCAAAAAAACTTTGATATCTTAGACATACAATGGAATTTGGAGCCACCTTTTTCCTAAACAATATTTTTGATTTAGATACAATGGTGAAGTTAGATTGAGGCCATCAGTTAATAAATTTCCATAAAAGATGATTGAGTCAATAATCAATGTAGAACCTTTTTTAATGGGCAAAATTATGTAACAAATGCAAAACATGTCTCAAATTATTATACCTTATCATTTTCACATACTATATATAAAATTTTTATAATGATAATTAAACTAATAAATGTAAAAAATAAAGAAAGAATTTTTATTTAAAAAAAGGGTTAAAATAACTATATTTAGGAAACTTAATAAAAATTTAATCATAAAAATTATCTTGAGAAAAGTTGAGCACATTGAAAGCCTTTGATTACTTTAAAAGCTCTTTCGTTAAATATTGTTAAGTAATTAAGAGCGTTATAATTTAATTGATGGAATTAATGTGAAAATTGCGTTATAGCACAAAACCGTCTTTTAATTTAATTTGATTAAAGATCAACTAACGGATCTTGAATGGAGAGAAGTGAAGTGACCGTTTGAGATCATATAACGGATTAAGGAAAACTAACTTGTTTAACTAGGAGAAGAATAGGAAAACTAGGAGAGTAAAACTATTTAATTTTTCATTTAATGTGGGGGAGAATTAGTGTACGTTACGTGATATAAGGAGAGATAAACGGTCTTTATGTGACACCTTTCTACTTTTCTATATTTGGTATTTAATTTAATTTAATGTATATATTAATGTTTAATGTATGTTAAGAATGGTTAATAGGGTATAAAAGGATAGTATATGATTCTAGTGTAAAATACTCTCAAAAAGATTTTTAAAAACGTTGAGATGTTTGAGAAAAATTATAAATATTTTTATATTTCAAGGTTTACAAATTTAAAAAAATAGATTTTATTTTGTCATTTACAAGTATGGTATTTTAATGGAAGTGATCTTTTTATTAACATAATAATTGATTGATTGTGGGATTAACATACATATTTGTTTCCAAAAAAAAAATGATTTAATAAATTAAATTTTTATCAGAGGACTGAGATCAAATAGATATGACAGTGATAAGCAAGATCTACCATGTAATAACAAGCAACTGTAAGTAATATGGAGATAAGAGTGACTTAGGTTGTATCTGAGTTACTGCACTAATTATGGGTTGGAGAACAGGTGAAGTAGGCTAGATCTGGGTTGAGTATGCTTCATCTGGCAAACTGTGACCTACAAGGCTCCCGAACAAAACCTCCCAAAGGAGGACAAGACCGCCTCGGGTGCTAATGCCCAAATTGGGTGCTAGTGTCCTGACAACAACTCTGGATCTGATCTTTTCAAGGTCTGATGATGTCTTCTTCCTTTTGCTCTTTGTCACTTTGGCTTTGTTATAGGGTTTCATTGTCGCACCTGAACCTACAAAACAAACCCTAGCCACCTACACAAGGCTCAAACACACATTATATGGAATAAATAGTTCATATGCTTGAGTCAGATTGACCTCAGGGGTCACCCCAATGTGATTGTCACCGAGCATTGTACTACATTTCAAACTCAATGTATTTATAGTGTGTGTGTGTGATAGAATTGTCTCCTTTGAAGCTAGGTTGCCCTTGTGCCAGTTACACGGAGATAGCATACTACAATTACTTTGCCCCCAAGATAAATGTGTGAGATGGAAATCAGAATTAACCCCTCCTGTGCAGTAAATAATGCAACCCAAAATGTAATTCTTGAGTGTTCTTTTTGTCTATGTGGTAAATAGAAAGTAATAGCCCAATTACACCTTAGAGTAGTTAGTAGGTTGTGTATATATATGAATTTTTTGTTTCGATTTCAATAGTTAGTGACACCAAAGGCCGGCCCAAAATCATGAAATAAGGATTAGAAAACACCCAAAGTTACGTACCAAATGAAAAATTAGAAAATAAAACAGAATGGACAAAAGTACTCAGAAGGGACATAAGCACCCGAGCAATAGTGTCCTTATTCGGTGGTATCATCCCAGAGATAAGCAACGGAAATAGGACCAAGAATTGGGGACATGGATCCCTGTGACTCGACCATAAGACATAAATCCAATAAGTATAAGATAATGTCACAATTGAAATAAATCGAAAACAATAGAAGGAATAGGAAAAGGTGTCACCAGTGTTTAATCTTCACACTTAGAAATCATGTATACAACAACATACTAGACGCGTGATGTAATAGTAAGAAGTGCATTATTATGTGTCTACATTTTCCCCTATGCTATTTGGATGAAATTCAATAGTATAAAGGATATTTAAGAAGAACATACCTGTAGAGGGATGAAGAAACTATAACTGAGGTGTGTTGATAGTAAGAATCATAGTGTGGTGAACCATGGATCACCATTTTGATCCATGCAGGATGAGCATGTTGTCACAGAAAGAATTGATGGATAGAAACATGTTATTGGAGATATAGAAGATTTTAAAACTTAGAGATGGTAGGAGGGACTGGGAGTGATCGATTCCCAAATTGGTGTGAATACTTTATTGATTTGAACATCCTAACGCTAGAGGAAGAGTGTTAGGAGAGTGGTCAACTTTGCTTTCCACCATGACACCTTCTCAAAATAGGCTCCACCGTTGTAGACAGAAATGAACCAATTGTTAGTTGCCTACTAGTCACATAAAACCCCGTAAAGGGGACAAGGTGATTTAATAAATATGTAATTTATAAAACCCTAATTGAGAGTAACTTATGTAACAATGATATATAGCTGCTAGATACAAGATGACACACGTAATAAGCTAAATAAATGTGAAATCCTAAGTGCAAGAAAGGAAGAGAATGATGTAGATGAATCACACTTGATCTGGGACTGTGCAGACTGAGAAAACTAATTAACATGAAGGGAAAACTATCGTAACTATGCACAATAAATGCGGGAGTTGTCGGATGAGCCTGGACTAGAGTGCATGGACTGGAATGAGGGCGCATAGGCATCGGTGACATATGTTGGGCACATGTGACTGTGCAAGAGCTCAGAACCTGGTTTTTCTAGTTTTGCAAGGTGCTCGTTGATAGTCATTTTTGGTCGCATGTATGTCGCACCTTGTCCGCAGAAGAGTCATAACTTGCAAAGAGATGATGACCTGTAAAACCCTCAAACTATATCAAATCCCAAAAAGAAAAGATGTAATATGGGGAGTCAGACTGACCCCGGCGGTTACCTGACTGAGTGAACTTACGACCAAGCATTGCACCACATCTCATAATCCATGTAGTTCCTATGTGTGTGAGAGAGAATTGTGTCATAGGAATCCCTTGTGCAAGCGCACGTGATAGCTGAAGATAACTAGATGTATCAATGTAATTAGATGTGTGGATGGAAAAATGAACTTCCCCTTCCTATGCGTGTATGTAGAAAATGCAGTCCCTTATCCCTTGAATGAAAGATAGATGGATTTCTTTGATATTCTTATATGCCTTTGGATGCAACCATAGGTGGTGATAATAGATACTTAGTGCGTGGTCCTTTATTTTGGTCACATAACTTTGTAATTATATGATTCTCTTGGTTGAATTTCGTAACTAACAACTAGAAGGCTGACCCATAAGAAAATAAGATTGAAGAGACAAGATCAGTAACCATCATCTTTCTCGTGTTGAGAGACAAGATGAATTTATTGGGGAGAGCTCATGTGATGGCTTATACTCGGTTAAATATGGGTACCTACTCCTCTATGAGATGCAGGCTCCTCATTTTGACTAGAATAAATTCTAGATTAAGGAACTTACTCCGAAGATCAATCACTTTTTTTGGACTGTGTTACACAATAAAATCTTGATTATAAACAACTGGGTGAAGAGAGGATAACACTTTCCAATAGGTGTAGTCTTTGCAAAAATTCTAAAGAGTATTTTAATCATTTATTCTTACCTTGTGCTTTTGCTAGATCTGTTTGGAATTACTTTTTGAACTTCATGGATATTAAGTGGATCCTCCAAAAATCTATAGTGGTTGCTTGGGAATAATGGTTCTTCCCCTCAAAAAGTTCAATTGTTAAGAAGATATGGAGCATCTCCTTTCCCCACATTATATGGAACATATGGAAAACCAGCAACATTGCCATCTTTAATGAAAAGAGACCTTCTCTTCCCGGAATTACTAATGGGTTAGTGGAGGGAATTAAGAAGAATGTTATTAGCTTCAAGCCCCCTAAAAAGACTCGTCAAAGCAAAGAAGAAGGTAAAATTATCGAAAAATGGAAGCTAAATATATTTTCTACCTATCCTCCTTTGAAGAAGGTGGTTGTGGCATCCCCCTTCTAATGGATGGCTCAAGCTCAATTATGATTGTGCTTCAAAGGGGAATCTGAGGAAGCTAGTGGGGGCAGTTGTATTCAAAATGAAAAGGGTCACATTGTTAAAATTTGTGTCAGTCCTATGGGTACAAACACTAATCACTACTTTGAAGCCCTTGCAACTTTGTGGGGGATTAGATTAGCTAGGGATCTCAATGTGAGATATTTGATTGTAGAGGGTGACTCTTTAAACATCACATATCGCCTAAAAGGGAATAACAATGTGAGTTGGTCCATTAGAACTATTATTGAAGAATTTATCCACATTTTAAACTCTTTTCAATATTTCATTGTCCAACATAACTTTCGGGAGGGAAATAAACTCACTGACATCATGTCAAATATTGGAATAAATATCAATAATTTCCAAGTGTGGGGAGAATATGAAACTCCCCCATCTATCTCAATTAGCATTATTAACAATGAAAAGGTAGATTAAATCACATGTGTTGTGGATTTAGCACGAGTTTTAATTATTGTAACTTGATTTATGAGATGAAGATAATTTTAAAATTTTGAGTTTAAAATGTGGAGAGTCTGGATAAACAATGTAGGGTACCGAAAATTGGTGTTTACACAAGTTGTATTATTTTATTTCCTACCAAGTAATTTTCATTCATTCTCATATTGTCACTCAGTCGAGCACATGCAGGCATTTGTAACAAGTTCAAGGAATTTTTGCCTTATTTGTGGAATGAATATATCTTGATGAGGATTTTTATTTATCTTGTATTATTTTTTAACTATCTTGCCACGATGTTGTGTTGTGCTTGCATGTTTCCTCCAATTGAAACTAGAATCAACTCTGGATTATACTTAATGAAAGTTGGGTTCATCTCACTAATATAATTCCCCTCCTCATTCTTCTCCACTCACTCGCCTATATTTTCCCTTTCTCTTATATATTGTTGTAGTTATGAAAAGGGAGTTTCCGCACATTCCCTATTTTATGACCAACCCGAGTGATAGTTTAGTGTAAAGTTTTTCCAACTTTTATTGAATGGGACCTTCCCATCTTGAAGCAGAGGGACTTAGTCCCATGAGCATTGATGAAACCCCCATTTTTCCTTTACAAAATATTTTGCCGACAAAAATCTATTAACACAATAAATTTAGTCACCTTATCTTTCACAAAAGAAAAGGAGTCAAGAAGCATTTGCAAATTTGGTATAATATCCACATAATCAAATCCCAAATCACTTAACACTATATTATGGTGCTTGAATAATAACATCTTTCTAAAGACATTTTAAATCCCTTACACAATGTTTTTATCCTAGAAACAAAAAATACTAGCAAATAGGAAACCATTGGGGGAAAAAATGATACAACATATTCCATGACTCTCTTCTTTTTACACAAGCTCTTTATGTATACTATCATTTTCTTTTATAGTCATATTTGACCTTCATTATCTACAAAAGTTGAATTCATGAAGTGATTCCCTTGATCTCTATTAAGTAGAAAAAAAGAAATCAACTTTTCTTATAATTTCAAATTATCGTGTGTCACAAATATGGCACAATTTTTTCCCAAGCTATGCCACTTTTGTACCAAATATTGTGACATATTTGTGTCAAAATAACATCCTAAATTCTATACAAAAATAAAAAATAAGAATTAATGAGATGGCGCAAATCCAACACAAATGTTGGTGTGTTTGACTAAAAAAAGTAGTGATATGATATTGGATACCTACCTCTATATACATGATTAATAAAACATTTCTCCAACTGATACTCCTACTAGCATCAACCACCATCTAAGCACAAACATATTTCATCCAAGTAATAAATGAAGGAAAAGGAAAAAAAATAATGAATAACATAATATAACACTAAATATAAAAGTACTCAAATATTGCAACCCATGGAGGCTTCCCAAATGAAAACCCCACTCCCAAGGGACATCATCAAACCCCTTATAAGCTATTAAACACCCTTAAAATTCAGATAGATTCTCTCAATTCATATTTGATCTCTTTCTTATCAGCATTACACAAGTCTGCATCTGGTATACATCATTAATTCACCTTCTTACACAGCACATAACATCTTACAAATCTCATGAATTCTTTTACACAACCTCTCAAAAACTCAATCCTTAACCCTACACTCTTATCTTAAGGGTAGGTTTCCTATATAATTGAATTGTTATCCCTAACTACCTAGGGATTGTAGCCTTCCTAGAAGGCCTAAGAATCAAGAATCCTAAGTAATTTAATTTCCCTAATTTTAAATCAAAATTATTTAGCTCATATTGTTGATCATTTAATCTAAATTAATTACACATTATTCTAATTAAGTGTAAACACATCTAGCCATACTTTACATCATTTGAGACACCAATAAAGATAACTTACATAGAGGGTATTATGCTAACATACAGCTACCCTTCATGGGTAAAGTGTAAGGTAAGGTCTAAGAATCAAGAATCCTAAGCAATTTAATTTCCCTACTTTTAAATCAAAATTATTTAGCTCATATTGTTGATCATTTAATCTAAATTAATTACACATTATTCTAATTAAGTGTAAACACATCTAGCCATACTTTACATCATTTGAGACACCAATAAAAATAACTTACATAGAGGGTATTATGCTAAAATACAACTACCCTTCATGGGTGTGTAAGGTATCTGCAAACACTCAAATTTGGTAATTTATAATTTGGAAACCCTTGATTAGATTATGCACTCTTGATATGATAAATACAACTTCTTCATTCTCACTTAACACTTTTTGGCATCCATTTTTTATCTTGTTTATCCTTACACACTGACACGTTGACACATTATTATAATACAATGCACAAAATCAATAGAAAAACATCAATTTATCAGCTCCAAACTTCATTCGGCATATTTCCGGCTCCAATTCAAGGCCATATAGTTTGAATAAGAATTTATATATGGTCTTGACCCATTTGTACAATCTTGGACCAACATGTCATCCAACTGACCTTTCAAATTAATATCTTTCATTGGGTCTTATACTTTATCTAAATCAGCAATTCTTAAATAAACCATCTATAGAATCCTATACAAGCAAGTAAACACTACCTCATTTTCTAACCTGAAACTCCCAGGGCAATGCACTAGAGCACTTACTTTATACACATGTAAAAGGCATCCAAAGCTCCCCATATCTTGCACTCTCACATATGAATTCATTAGGGAAACACCCACATCAGGTCCAAAGCTACAAATTAGGTCAAGGAATCCATATCTCTCATCCACAAGCACTCAAACATCCTCTCTCCAAGTATTTTAATAAGAGAAAATTCAAAGAAAACATGGTCAAATAAAATTTCAAATTTGATTGATCTATCTAGATATCACATGTTAGGTGGAGAACAGTGTGCGGTTTCAGGCATCTTCGAAGTAGTGTCAATGTTGATCGTACATATAGGTTCCCACAACCCTTCTAGTGATTGTTTTTCATGACTCTTCACATATGGATATGGTTTGAGGTGGTGATCAGCCCATTTAGAGAGCCTTGTTACATGTGTGACAACTAGGGTTTGAAAGCCACAAAAAAATATAGAAAGGCGAGCAACACTAAAATTTATAGGAGCCAAATCAGAGTAGGTCCAAGACCGTACAGTTTGGTCATGACTGTATGGTAAGGATGTGGAAGTTTGGTACAGTCTCGCCCTAGGTGGACTCGCAGTAACAGTTCCAGTTTTGAAGTTCCTTCAGGTTTAGATCACCCATTTCTAATTGTGTACAGTCTCATATCTCTCAAAAAGTCATATATAACCAGATAAGTGTGTCTATACATTTGTTTCGAGCTTTCAATTATATGTTAGGTTAATTGGTATATGTTATATTCTTTCTATCTTATCTGAGTTGCAAATATGAGTTATTATTTTTGTTGCAAAATCTTTGTAAGATATGTAATCATCTCTAATCTAATCTAAACCTAATTAAATTAACCCAAAGTTTAATTAAGGGTTAAACATTTTGGCAAAGCTTCTTTTGATAAGATCCTTAACCTAATCTAGGATCTATGCCTTGTGTATTAAGGATGTTAATATCAAAACCCTAATGTTCTAGGGGTTTTTTATGTTTTTATTGAGTGTTATATTCATCTTTTTGTCTATATCACCATGGCATTATCTTCTATATTCTATGTTTGTATATTAAGGTCTAACAACTTTCCCTCATATGTTAACACTAGCCAATATCCCTCTAACCAGTTCCATGCTAACGATTTTCCTATTCGTAAGATTCCTTATCATGATCCTACTTGCCACATGGTTGATTACCCCTTACTTATGTGGATATACACTCTGAGGCAATTCATGTTACTACTTGGTTCCCTTTGTGCTTCAACTTTGATTTCATTGTTCCCAATGTTAATATTTTGACCACACATCGCACTAACCAACTTATAAGAGGAAAACAGTCTTTTCCTCCTCCACCTACAACTCATGTGGATAAGCCTACTGCATCCTCTAAGTAGTATGACCCATTAGAACAACTTAATAATACTCATGCTAAGATATCTTTGTTATATCTCCTCCAACAAGCACGGGTGTATAAGGGAATCTCCAATCTACTTTGGGTTCATTTACATTACCTAATAATACTCAATTAGATGATTTTTCTTCTCTCGTGCATAATTTTAAAGAACTCAAGTAGGTTATTACCTTCAAAGCCACTAGTATCCATAGTACCTCTGATTTTGATACTTGTCGACCACTTTTTATCACCACGTATGTTCAAAATTTTCTCATTAAGTGGGTTTTGATTGACAATGGATATGGCCTTAATATATGTCTTCAGTATATTTTATTATAAACAAGCCTTCCTCCTAGTATGATCAATGTTATTTTTACTATTTTTCGTGTCTTCAAAAATGTTACACACTCTACAATAGGCATTATCACTTTAGATGTAGATGTTGGCCCTAAGACACTACCAACCATCTTTCATATCATGGATAATGTTCTTCATTACAACTTACTTTTTGACCATACTTGCATACATGACATGCAAAGTGTTCTTTTACTTTCCATTGATGTGTTAAATTCATTCATAACGGCATTGAACATACCATAGTTGTTGATCATGATCCCTTTCAATATTGTCAACTCGACATGTCTCATCCACAACTTCCTTTTGTCACTCCTCTGTTACAACCCATCCCTATGAATAGTGTTGATACTTATATCGTGGGTGAAACCAATTTTGAGCTCTATAAATCATCAATTAGTAATAAAGTATTACAAACTGAAATTATACCTCCTTTTGTGTGTTTATGTTGAAAACCTCAAGATGGGTTGTGATTTGGATGAGCCCAGATTGCTTGAAATGTAGGTGTTTTCTTCAAACTGGAGCAAGACCTTCTCCACAACAACGATCGACTAAAACTTTGCACCAAGGATGTGGGGATATTGGATTTATGGATGGATAAAATGGGATTATGTGAACATTAGAATGAGATCAAGGGGATTCTCTATGCAAAAAGAATGAAAAATCTCTGATAGGATTTCAAGCTTTTTCTAAAAGAGGGGGGTAACGCTCTTTTTATAGCCTGGGAGTGGGACTAATTTGGGGATTTTGGGTAAGCATGGTTTAGAAAAGTAAGCATGATTAGGTGAGGGGAGCACATGAGGGATGGACATGAATTAAATTCAAATATTAAATTCACAAGCAGGAGGACATGGAGCATATTTAACATGTGAGGAGGATTATGTTTAATTAGAGATTGAAATGGATTAATTAATCAACTAACATTGATTAATTCGATGTGGATTTTTGTGGGAAATGGAATGGGTAAATCAATTGAGTTAGGAGGATGGTAGAATTAGGGTGTCTACATTTTCCCCTCTTTGGAAGGGTATTATGAAAGTAGTGTCCTTTCAAAGAAAGTAGAAAAAATGGGTGAATATGCCCCACGCGAAGGGATTTATGGTTTTGAAGAGATTCTTTTTTAAAAATGTGTTCCTTTGATAATAAATTATTAGAGGAAGAAAATAGAAATCATTCTCTAAGAAAAAATTAGAACAAACTTTTGCTTGTGAAAATGGGAGAAGAATTCAATCTAATTTTTCCAAGCAAAAGGTAGAGCAGACGTTTGTTAGGGAGAATAGAATGTGGTAGGTGATGAATGTTATGGTATCCTCCAAGACAAAAATAACATGGGAAGATTTGACTATGGACATATGTTATGATTCCCCCTCAAGACGGATGATGAGAATCGAAGAGACAAAAAATCTCTTGAAAAGAGAAGAGGTCAATGTTACAAAGAGGAGGACGATAATATGGTGTAATAAAATGGATCGGATGTGGTGCACAGATGGGGAAAGATTTTAATCTCATTGTAATTTTAGGTGTGAATATGTGTTGAAGTATGTAATGATTGAGAGTGGGAAGATAGAAAAAAAGAATGGACAAGAGTAGTGGTTGATTATGGGTAAATGAAGAATGAGGAAAGAAAATTCGGTGGTGAAGAAGACAACGATATGGAATAGAGATAATAGAGACAGATGAGGATAAAGGGGGGATAAAAGATGTGGAAGATAATAATAGAGAAGGATGATAGAAGAATAAGGGAATGAATAAGAATGAACTAGAAGGAGACGATATGAGATGAGAGAAGATGACAGAGCAAAGGCTGAAATCATAAAAAGGGAAAGAGAGGTGCAAAATGAAGGTAGTAGAATATAAAGAGTATGGTGAAGAGTTATTGATGAGATAAAGGGAGAGAAACGATGGATAAATGAAGGAGATGAGGAAGATGAATAATTTAAAGAAGACGAAAGAGATGATAGTACAAAGAAAAAGAAAGGAAGAGAAAGTGGTACAGAAGGAATGAAAAGGGTAGAGGTGGTACAGAAAATAAGGGGAGGGGAGGAGGAAGGTGAAAATGATGGGGGAAGAAGAGATGACAAAGTAGATACAAGGATAATATTGAAGGAACCAAGTCATTGTGGGGAAGACCAAGGTAAATAATATGGAACAGGCCACATGGAGATACATGTGGAGGATGAAGGGATAAAAAATATTGGATAGTGAGAAAGAGACAGGGTAATGATGGAGAAGTAAGAAGGAAGAACGAGGGGAAAATGGGAAGAAGAGATAAAGAGAAAGGGATACAAACATGAAGAGAGGAAAGGAGGAGAGGACAAGAGAGGAAATGATGCACACGAAAGGGAATCGAGAATGTTCATATTCTATAGAGAGTGGGTCGTATCAGGAATGTAATGAGAAGAAAGAGAGGAGGAATGACACAAAGTGGAAAAGCCATGAAGATACATGAGATGAGGATAAGAGGATTACGAGAAAATAGACACAGGTTGTATGATCAAGACAGTTAAGATATTGACGAGGGTGAAGGGAAAATAGAGAGGTGGTGAAGAAGTGACAAGAAAATGTGTGGGCAAAGAAAAGGGATGGGTGGGAAGAGAGAATTGCGGATAGAAGAGGAAATTCCAGTGAAGGGACATTAGGGGAAGACCAAAAATAATGATTGTTGGTGAATGACAATGGAAAGAGTGTGAAAAACACAAAATAAGACAGAGAGTGAAAAAGGCAGTAGAGAATGATGATGAGTGATTTTTAGGGGTCGACCACCAATAATCATTACCATGGAAATGGAATATGATGATGAAAGAATGTTAGGGGGATACCAACAACAATGGTGGGTAGATATTGGAGTGGATATGTGGGAGAATTCAAGAAGATGGAGTGGAAAGAGTAAAGAAATGATGAATGATTATTTGTGGCAAGATGAAGGCGGGGAGAGGATACAAAGGATGAGGATGGATGAGGTTAAGGTAAGGAAAAAAGATATGTAAATAATGGCAGAGAGCAGGATGAAGAAAGATAGAACAAGGAGGGGAAAATGGGGGAAAGGGACATGGTGACAAACTAAAGATTGTGGACACACTCTGTGATATGATAGGTTGTGAAATGATAATGGTAGGTGGAAAATTTGGTTGGTAGGGGAGACTAGGAGTAAGTAACAGTCAACAAAGGAATGATAAGTGGTCAGAGGGTGAACTCTAATATGACAAGTTCATATTAAGGGGAACCCTAAAGTAAGACAGTCATGCGGCGGACGCGATTAAGTAAGATTTCTAAGCAAGGGATGATGGATATGATGAATGGGAAAACAAGAGGTGAAGTTGGTGAAAATGTAAGAGATGGTGAGAGGATGTGATGATGGGGAATGCTGAGAAAAAGGTAATGGTGAGGATGTATGGTGATAGGGGAATGAAAAATGACAAACCATCCTTAAGAGGGAATCTTAAGTAAGATCGCTATGCCATGGGAGTGGTTAAGTAAGATCGCCAAACCGGCAGTGATGGTGAATGGAGGGTGGAAGATAAGAATGGTTTGTTGAAGTAGATGATGATGGCGAGAGGAGGGTGTAATGTCCCCTTTCTGTAGTGTCCCCTTTTTCCTATGCCAAATGGCTCAAGGGCCAAGTCAAGTCCAAAATGTGGTCAGACCCAGGAGGGTTGTGGATGTTGGAAGCTTTTGGGAAGGGTCCCCATGATCTTAATATCTTAGTTTTGCGTTTGGGGGTCACTTTTGGACATGGCGACTCAAAAAGGAAAAAATTAACTATATTTAATTTTATGTTAGTGGACCCTCCATGGAATGAAATGCGCCTAGGGTTATAGGGGCTCGTTTGCCAATGAAAAGTATATATGGAGATGGGGAAGGAAGAAAAAGGAACTTTTTGTCGCATATACATTTTATTAACCTCTTTCTCGTGCAACTGTCGCAGTCACACTTCTACAGCTTATGGAGTCAAATCCCACAGGGACCCTAGCTTCGATGGTGAGAGACCCATCCCTAGCTATCAGGGCATTCTTCAGTAGTGAGATATCTACCCTAGTCTATCATTTGGGGGCCGTTTTTTGGGTTACGCTATAGAGATCTTATCGAGAGGTTTCAGAGAATGGATTTTGATGGTTTTTCGGGGCATCTGAGGAAGATAATTAGTGGGTTCTTCTGGATCAGATATCATGACAACCATTTGGCTAGGGTGTATTAGCTCATTAAAGGCGCTTCCATCATTTTCCAACCCCTTCTCCCAAGTGTGGCGAATTGCAGCCTTTATTTGGGGGTTTTCCAGTCAAACCGTTTTAGATTTGAAGGTGGAAACATTATTTCATGTATCTATTATTGTTATTTCTAAAGACCCTTATTTTTGCTCTTGTATTTAGAGGGTCACGAACCTCTGAAGTTTTCCAGCCACCTAAGGCACACTGTACTTTTTTGGGCAGCAATATATTATTCTAAGAAATGTTTGTCATAGTGTTTATTATTACTATTGCAAACTTCCCTCAAAATTTCATGCACTGTGGGCAAATATTTTGTGTGATATCAATTTAATATCATTCTTTGTCCTAGCTGAAAATTTTTCAGTAAAAATCAGTATTTTACTTTACTGTAATTTTTCATATATTTTGTGCATTTTTTAAGTGGTATCCCACAAGGGATATTTCAGTGGTATCGGAGCAACTATTTCTCCATCCTGTTCAGGATTGAAAGATGGGGGACAAAGACAGTGAAGAAAAAGGGGTAGAGCTAATGAAACAATTGTTCACTAACATGGTAAAGTAGCATGAGACTACCAATCTCTATTTGAGCTAGGTCACTAGGAAATTAGCACAGGAAAGGTCTAATACTCATGTGGAAAGAGGAGAACATAGCAACAGGGGAAAATATGGTCAAAGAGGTGAGGGTGGACATTCAAAACAACGGTCCCCCCATTCTTCTACCAAGCCTCTGGGGTCTCACGAACCTTCTTTCTTGAAAGGATCCAGAAGTTTCATAAGTACGGCAGCCAAGGGATGTTGTAGATGAGGAGTCTTATTGGGAAAGGTACAAGACTTTAAGTGATGGCTTTCATAACACCATCCCATTCTAGAAATATTGCAAAATAAATATTGGCAGTAGGCCTAGGAGAGATTACCAGGCATATGTACCAGAGATGAAAACGAGGTTGGGACAAGATTTTTGTTCCACATTTTGACGGTTCTAAGAAGCTGTATTGCACAGTCTTGGGTGCATAAGTTTGAAGACATACTTCAATTTGAATCCTATGTGAGAGGAAGATGCAATTAAGTTTGAAATCTTACATCTAGAGGGAGACGCTCATGATTGGTGGCATCATGGGTTGATTACACAGGGACACATATACATCACGACTTATGCAAAGTTCACAAAGAGGCTAGTAAGTAGATTTGATAAGAAGGACCCCGACAGGTATTTTAGAGAGTTGACTCATCTGAGGCAGACCGGTTCAGTGGATTAGTATATCACCGATTTTCAAAGACTATCAATCATGGTACCTGATGTTCCAAAGGTGAGGTTGATTTCCCTATTCACAACAGTAGGATTGACAAATGCTCTCGCTAGATTTTTTAGGGCATTTGAGTCTTCTTCGTTGCATGAGGCTATTAGGAGAGCTTATGACCTAGAGTTATCCACTCCCAAGTCGAGGTTTCCACCTTGAGTGTAGCCTAATGGTTTCCCTTCAAGAACCGGGGGTTCACAGCCAAAGATACCTCCACCTAGAAAGGATACAGCATGGAGACCATTCGGAGCTAGTGAGGACAAGGAGGAATTAAGGCGAAAGAAACAATATTTTGATTACCGCACACCTTGGGTCCCAGGACACAATTGTAAAGGTAGAGGGAGGGCCCAATACATAGAGGTCTTTGTGGAGAGTGATGGTGATGAGGAGCTAGACACACATCCATTAGAGGATGATGATGATGAGGCATTAGATGGTGCAGGTGTGGAGCAGGATAGCGAGACCTTTCCCCAGGAGATTATTGCCACATTTTATAGTACCTCGAGGTGCAAGGCATTCATAGTTAGGGGAGTTTTGCAGGGACAATCGAGTGGTGGTACTCATTGATAGTGGGGCAACCCACAACTTTGTTAATGCCTCACTGGCTGAGAGGTGGGGATTATAGATAGAGGAATTTGAGGGCTTCAACATGGTTGTAGCCAATGGAGATTCTATGAGATGTACATGACGGGTTCCCCAATTGAACGTTAAAATGGAGTAACTACACAGTTACCAATTATTTCTATATTGTTGGTATTGGAGAGACCAACATAGTGCTTGTTGTATAGTGGCTCCATTCCCTTGGTGAATTTCGAACTAACTTCCAGATGATGGAGTTGAAGTTTAAGTCTGAAGAGAGGAATGTGATCTTGAGGGGCTTATCTTCAGGGGCACCCCAAGTTCTTATGGCCAAGCGGATCGAGAGGACCTATAGGCACGACAAGGTGGATTGGGAAGTACATTGTTTGGTCTTCGAACAAGAAATTAGAGGAGGGACAACAATATTACCATGTGGATATACAAGGCCTATTGGACAAACACAGTGTTGTGTTTGGTGGCATACCTCTAGGCATACCTCCAGATAGGGGATCTAAGCATGTGATTGAGACTCAAAAAATGCTAGACCGAGTGGTCACTTATCCTTACCGTCACCCCAAACGGTTTAAGGATGAGATCGAGAAGACTATATATGAGCTCATGGATATGGGGCATATTAGACCAAGTTCTAGACCTTTTGCTTATTCGGTGGTTTTGGTGAAGAAGGATGATGGGACCCTGTGAATGTGTATAGACTAGTGAGCCTTAAATAAGAAGACAATAAAGAACAAGTATCCCGTACCATGCATTGATGAGCTCCTGGACGAGCTACATGGTGTAATCTATTTTTTGAAAACAGAATTTACATTTTGTATATCATCAAATCAAAGTTAAGGAGCAAGATGTGTATAAGATAACGTTCAAATGTCATTACGTTCACTTTGAATTCTTGGTGATGCCTTTCAGATTGTCTAATGCTCCAGCTACATTCCAGTCTTGCATGAATCATGTGTTCAACCGCCACTTGCAGAAGTTTGTATTGGTTTTCTTTGATGATATTTTAGTCTACAACAGGACATGGGAGGACCATATCAGGCACCTGGGTGAGATATTGGGGATATTAGAAGCTAATCCGTTATATGCGAAAGCCTCTAAGTGTGAGTTCGGCATGACCGAACTTCTTTACTTGGGATATGTAATTGGTGGGGGTACAGTGAAGGTGGATAGAGGGAAGATATGGGCAATCCTGGATTGGCCGCCACCTAGGACATTGACATAATTGAGAGGATTCGTGGGGTTGTGCACATACTACCGGAGGTTCGTGAAGAATTTCTCTTGGTTGGATGCTCCATTGACCGATTTGACCAAGAAGGGGGCTTTTGCTTGGACAGACACAACACAACAGGTTTTTTATCACCTCAAGGAGGTGATGAGTTCGTGTCCCATCCTCGCATTACCAGACTTCTCCCGTCCCATTCATTCTAGAGTGTGATGCATCAGGAGAGGGTGTTGGGGCAGTTCTCATGCAGGATAGGCATCCCATCACCTATGAGAGTCAGAAATTGAAACCCGTGGAGAGAGGGTATTCAATTTATGACAAGGAGATGTTGGCCATCATGCATGCCTTGGCCAAGTTCAGACAGTACCTTGTGGGCAACAAATTTGTGGTTCATATGGATCACAACAGTTTGAGGTTCTTCCTGGGACAGAAAGAGCTCAATGATCACCAGCAAAGATGGGTGAACAAGGTGCAAACCTATGACTTTGACATAGAGTACACTAGAGGTAAGAATAATATTGTTGCTGACCCGCTTTATCTAGGAGGCCTTACCTCACTGCTATGCTTAGTTCTATGTCTGAGATTTCAGTGGATTGGAAGGCTCATATACTTGTTGAGTACTCCAAAAACCAATTTGCCTGTGAGATCATGGATGGTAGTATACAGGACGACCGATACAGAGTAGTGGATGATCTCATTTTCTACAAGGATAGGATTTTCCTTGTACCAGGATCCAAAATGAAGGAGAAGATCCTTCGTGCAGTACATGATACACCACTAGCTGGACATCCTGGGTATTTCAAAACATACAAGTTCATCAGGGAAAGATTTTCATGGAAGGGAATGAAGGACGATGTCCTTAATCATGTCAGAGAGTGTATGGTTTTCCATCAAACCAAATCTGAGCATTCTTTCCCAGCAGGATTGCTTCAACCTCTCCCCATTCCCGAAACAGAAATGGGAAAGCATATCTATGGACTTTATCATTGGGCTTCCCTTGGTGCATGGGCATAGCTGCATTTATGTTGTAGTTGATCGGTTAACTAAGTATGCTCATTTCTTTTCCCTACCTAAGGGGCACATGAGGTAGTGGATGTGGCCAGGATCTTCTATACCGGTATTTTTAGGCTACATGGGTTGCCTAAAAACATTGTCAGTGACAGGGACAAGATCTTCATGAGCACCTTTTGGCAGGAGATCTTCAGACTAGTAGGTACAGAGTTGACCCCTAGCACTAGCTACCACCCACAGACAGATGGGCAGACAAAGATAGTCAATAAGTGGATAGAAGGCTACTTGCGGAATTATGTAACAGGACACCAGCGGGCATGGATTAAATGGTTACACATGGGCAAGTACTGCTACAATACCACCTACCAGATGAGCATAGGTATGACCCCTTTCTGAGCCCTGTATGGGTACGATGCCAGGACATTTGTAGATTTGGTATTACCAGATAGCCGAGCTCCCAAAGCTCGAGATTGGTTACAGGAGAACCAGGATATTTTGAAGGCTCTCAGAGAGAATCTTCAGAAGGCACAGAATCAACAAAAGGTGTACGTAGATCGGCACAGGACAGAGAGGTCTTTTGAGGCTGGGGATCTAGTGTTCCTACATTTACAACCATATAGGTAGTCCTCACTGAAGCAGAAGGGTGCAGAGAAATTGAAACCATGATTTTATGGTCTGTACCGAGTAGTTCGTTGAGTAGGGGCAGTGGCATATGAACTAGAGCTACCAGAGCACAGTAAGATACATAATGACTTCCATGTTTCATGCCTTATGAAGGCGCTCAGACCGCATATTGTACCATCTACAAAGCTACCGCCGCTAGATGAGGAAGGGAAGTTGGTGCTGGAACTAGAAGCCATTATTGAAACGAGACAGAGGGGGCTCAGGAGCAAAGTAATCACCGAGTATTTGGTGCGATGGAAGGTACTGCCACTTGAGGATGCTACTTGGGAGGAGGAGTAGATTTTATAGCATCCTAATTTGCATTTGCTTGAGGACAAGCAAATTTTGGGAAGGGAGGACTGTAATGTCCGCTTTCTGTAATGTCCCCTTTTTCCTATGCCAAATGGCCCAAGGGCCAAGTCGGGGTGGTCAGACCCAGGGGGGGCTGTGGACGCTGGAAGCTTTTGGGAAGGGGCCCCGTGGTTTTAATATCCTTGTTTGGCATTTGGGGGTCACTTTTGGACATGGCGAATCAAAAAGGAAAAAAGTAACTATAGTTACTTTTATGTTAGTGGCCCCTCCATGGAATAAAATGTGCCTAGGGTTATGGGGGCTCATTTTCCAATGAAAAGTATATAAGGAGATGGGGAAGGAAGAAAAAGGCACTTTTTGTCGCATACTTTTAGCCTCTTCTTGTGCAGCTGTTGTTGTCGCGTTTCTATAGCTTGTGGAGTCAAATCCCACAGGGACCCTAGCTTCGGTGGTGAGAGACCCGTCCCTAGCTAGCAGTGCATTCTTCGGTAGTGAGAGATCTACCCTAGTCTGTCATTTTGGAGCCGCTTTCTAGGCCATGCTACAAAGATATTTCCAGAGGGTTTCAAAGGAAGGGTTTCGAGGATTTTTGGGGGCTTTTGGGAAAGACAATAAGAGGGGCTGTAGATCAGACTCACGATAGCCATCTAGGTGGGGTGTGGCAGCACGTTGAAGGTGCCTCCCTCATTTCCCGACCCCATTCCAAGCGAGGCGACTTGTAGCCTTTATTTGGGGGTTTTCTAGTCGATCATTTCAGATCTGAAGGTGGAAACGTTATTGCCTGTATCTATTAATGTTATTTCCAAAGACCCTTATTTTTTCTCTTGTATTTAGAGGGTCATGAACATCTGAAGTTTTCCAGCCGCCTAGGGCTTTCTGTACTTTTTCTGGCAACAATAAATTATTCCAAAAAATGTTTTCATAATGTTTATTATTATTGTTGCAAGTGTCCCTCAAAATTTCATGCACTGTGGGCAAATATTTTGTGTGATATCAATTTAATACTATTCGTTGTCCTACCTAGACATATTCAGTAAAAATCAGTATTTTACTTTGCTGCAATTTTTCTTATATTTTGTGCATTTTTAAGTAGTATCCCACAAAGGATATTTCAGATGGGGAAATAGGATGGAGGAAATTTGATGGGATGGGGGAGGGTCGAATGGAAAATCGACCTTAAGAGAGACTCTTAATTAAGATTGTCATGTTACATGAATGGTTAAGTAAAATCGTCAAGCCGAAGATGAAGAAAAATGATGGGAAGAAGGTCCACGAGGTAAGTGGTGACATGAGTGATTGATGGAGGTGGGGGGAGATAGTATGATAATGTGGACTAAAGGGGAACCCTCAAGTGAATTTTTCATACTGTGAAAATGTGTAAGTACTATTACCAAGCAGAAGATGGATGCTAGGAAGAATGAGAAAAGAGGGAATGGTGTATGTGAGAATGGAATGAGGGGTGAGAGGTGGTGATAACAACGAAGGAAGGAAACAAATGAATGTAAGATGAATGGATGGAGGAATATATGCGGTGTAGAATGAATATTACGAGGGGAATCTTTAATTAGGATGCCCGTGTGATGGGAGTGATGAGGAATGTCAGGTGGAAGAGGTGGAGCGGAAAGTGGTTTATGGTGGTGATTATCATTTGATTGAAGAGGAAATGGTGGAGACGTTTTTACAGGGGGAAGATCTTAGGAAAAATGTATACCTCCAAAAAGATTCCCACATTGTAAGGGGTGATTAAGTAAGATTGTCAAGTTAAAAGCGAAAGAATAAAAGGGAAAGATACATAGTGGTGAAAGGGGATAGGAATGGTGAGATGTAAGAGGTGTGAATAAATTGAGGGTGGATAAAAATGAGGAGGGAGGTTGAATGGAGAAAGGACATGTTGACCATGGTGGGGGATGGGGAGTTGTAGGATAGTGAATTCTGCCTGAGAAAGATCCTCAAGTAGGATTCACAAACTACAACGGTGATCAAATAGGATTCCCAAACTCAAAAATGTATTAGTAAGGGTTAATGGATGGGGTGAAAAGTAAGTTTTCGATCATGCAATAAGATAATCATGTCTCGAAAGCATATTAATTTCAATATAGCACATAACAAGATGCATCTTGATATAGAAGATCATGATGACTAGAATGTAACATGCAAGAGAGCATAGACAAGGGTCTTCAAAAAGATATGATGCCCCTGTACAATATGCAAGTGGAAGAGAGGATAGACAGGGGCCATCAAAAATATATGATGCCCCTGTACGATATGTAATCACATAAGAGAAGCATATAAGAGGGAACATTATGATACATAAAATCAAGATGTCCCCTATAATATATCAACATACAATGTAACAAAGAATAAATTCGTAACTAATAATACAACACAAGAACTTTCAAACATGTCCCTAATGTGTTCCACGATGATGACTGGTTAAATGTGCCCCCAAGCAGGGATACAATGATTCAAAATGGGTTGGGTCATCATCCTCAAACAAGGAAACAATGAGAACTAGAATTTTCCCCAAGCAAGGATTCACGCAAGGGAGAAATGATTTTGGTGTTAAAGTTGTAAAGTGATTGGAATGTTTATTAGGGAAACCAGTTCAAAGTTTGAATTGTGTTGATTGTTTCGACATTTTTAGGATTTTCTTTGAATATTTGAATGGTTTTGGGATTTTTAAGAGTTTTCTAATATTTGTTTGGATTTTTTATTATTTTCGAATGTTTTTGGGGTTTTTGATATTTTTCCAATGTTTTTGGGGATTTTTAAGATTTTTTCAATGTAGACATTTTTTCAAATGTTTTTGGATTTTTAAGATTTTACAATGTTTTTGGGGATTTTTGGGATTTTATAATGTTTTTTGGGATTTTAGGGATTTTTAAAATGTTTTTGGATTTTTAATATTTTATAATGTTTTTTGGGGATTTTTTAAATGTTTTTGGATTTTTAAGATTTTATAATGTTTTTGGGGATTTTGGGGATTTTTCAAAAAAATTGGGGATTTTGGGGATTTTCAAAAAAATGGATTTTTAAGATTTATAATATTTTTGAGGATTTTTGGGATTTTATACTAGAATGCAAACTTCTTATGAGAGGTGATAACGGTATCATATGCATGTATATTGTTCCTCGTGGTAACTCATGCTTCAAATATTACAAAAATTATCACTCCATTGGATGGATAGGTTGTTGACAGCATGATGAAAATGAGCCCAGGTCCTTTCTTAACTCCGCACAACTAGTAAGATGTGAGGGCTCATCACTGAGAATCAAGGACTCAGGATGTAGATAATGAATATAGAGACAAGTGCTAACAACGATCCATTTAGAAAATTGTGACTCAATTCCTCTTAAGGTTACTGAACCAGTTTTGAAATGACTTTCAATTTATAGATCACGAACTAAACTTAAACACTTATGTGGCCTACTGAGTGGTAAGATTTTGGGTGAAGGGATAGTTCTCTCTTTACTTAGGCATCTAAATTACTTTTTGGGGATTTTATAATTGTAAGCACATTCAAATTTATAAGATTTTGCATTTTTAGAATAACCCCCTATGCCTTGCCTCATGCCACTATCAAGAGGCGAGAGTTCATCACCGAAGACAAGAGGTAGGCTAGTAATAAAAAATTTTGTTTATGACTTTCTACTTTTTTATTTATGAATGACCCTCTACACTTTTCCCCATGCCACCAGTAAGAGCCAAGAGTCCATCATCAAAGATAAAACGTAGAAAAATAAGGGCACCTTCCTCCACTCCCAATCTCACACTACGAGTAAAAAGTGTGCGTCCAACACCAAAGACTATGAAGGAAGAAAGGTGTAATGGTTAATTATTCATAAGTTATTTGATTTATTGACTTGTATTATAGTGCTTTTTATTCGAGAAGGAACATTTTCCCCCAGTCTTAGCCCCACATGACTAGTAGGACGCAAGGGTTTAGCGCCGAAGACAGAGATGGGCGATTAAACGAACCGGGTAAATAATTTTAGAGCTTTGTTGTGAAACATAGAACTTATTTGAAGGGAATAGGTTACCATCAATAAGCTTCTAGGTATGACCATAGGCAAAAGCAACCAAAAATGGGAGATGTTATAAGTATGATACTCACGAAACTTAATAGGATCTATATTAACACTTGTCTCATGATGATGAATATGAAGATGTGATTTTTTATAATAGGGATATCTACAAATGGAATGAATAATTAAAATTATTTGGAGATGAGTCAAACAAGAGGAATGTACAAGTGGTTTCTCCCGGAATAGAGAGCACCTCAAGAATAGAATTTCTTTAGATGTATTGCATTCATTGGTTCATCAAGTTCTTAGTTTTTGGAAACATGATGTGAGGGATATGGAGTTACAAGGGTAGGATGGGCGAGGTCAATGGTATTAATAGAAAGTATTTCAAGGAAAAAGTTTGTTTTTGCAAGTTATCAAAGATACTATGCGTAGAACTTGTTTCATCGTTGGAATTAGTATCCTCGTCGTTACTTGAGAATAATACAAGAGCTACGTTAAATGTTATGAAACCAATGCCATGCTTACCGGGATTTTTAGTGTAAGTGATTAGATCTAAGAAATCTTGTTCATTTTGGTCGAGTCCTTTTCCCTTCCATCACATGTTTCTCATTATTCGATAAGCTTTGGTAGATTGGGGGGACTCATAACAAGAAGCGATTTCATCATTGTATAACCAATATCTTGAGGAACTTGGAATATGTTCTTCATCAAGATAACCAAACTTCTTCCAAACTCACTGACCTAAGTTATAAGTGGGAGGGGTTCTGATATGATAAGTGTTGGGTTTTCCATAGTTTTGCGGGATTTACTGATGTAAAAATAGTTCCCAATATTTTGGAAATGGTATTTTCCACAGCCTTTATTAATGATTTTAAACGTATGCGTCGAGGGACCAGTGGGTATTGTATGCACCTGAAATTGCATGTGCTACATTGTCAGAAAACAGTTACAGAAGTCCCCAATGATGATTCATGTCCTTTCAGAAGGTGTTCAAGTTCCTAAACCCATTCGTAGTACATATTTGTAGCCTAAAAATCCTTACTTAGCTTTTCCACTCTTTCTTCCATCTTCTTACTCATTTCAATGCATGTTTTGGCCTTTAGTGTAAGGACGGTTACCCTGCCTGGGTGGCGATTCTAAAACCGCCGCCCACAAAGGGCAACGGTCTCGTGACTTCCGCCCTACGCAGGGCAGCGGTCCTGCACATTTTTCCCAGAACTCTTCATGCGTAATTTTAACACACATAATTTCACTTAACTTGACTTCTAGGGTGCATTTGTGAACCAAATTGCCTAAAAATAGTATTCTTTGCATGGTATCCCTTACCTCTTCTATTTTTAAATAGATTCAATTAGTTTGAACTGCCTCTTCACCCAATAATTTGGCACTCCAAGGCTACCTTGTGCATGAAGGCACATCCCAGCCAATTCCTATATATTCAATGCTTGTATTCAAGCAAATGCCCTGAGAAATTGGTGTATCTTGCATAGTGTTGTTCCCACAATCCTTCTGCAAATTGAATAGCCAAGCTCTATTCACTCGTGTTATCTTTCTTCCACCTGCATTGTAGTTAAACTACCTTCAAGTTGTCATTTCTCAAGCGCCTTCTCATGCATTGTAACCAGAATGCCTTCAATCTACCATTGCTCAAGCGCCTTCTTCTGCTGCTACATTTGCATTCCTAATTCCTTGGACTCATATGGACACACAGAGAAAGAAAGGATAAATTGAAGGGACAAATTATTACACAGCTGGATTTACCTCTTCTCTGTGAATTCCAGGATGGATTTGTTGTTTTATTTCCTTCATTCCTGTAATTTATCATTGTTACATCATATCAAATAGAGTAGAAATCAATTTCCTTTCATTTGCAAGTAATTAGTTGATTTCCAAGAGGGTTTAAATCATGAATAGCAGCTCCCGGTGATGGATCCTCTTCTTCCCATCTCCATGGATCTAAAGAAGAGAATATATGTGTTAGGTTATCTACATATCATAGATCATTTGGAAAAGTTATTTTTTTAAGTTAGTTTAGTTTCAATACACTCAACACAGGTGAATAACCACATTGAGATATTTTACTTGTTTAGTTTTAGTGTAGAATTAGATTTGATTATTTATAATAAAAGCAAATTGTTGTTTTTTATTGTAATATTTCAGTTGTGGTGATTTTTTTAGATTAGTTTTCCCTTCCAATAGTAGCATATATTGTTAGTTTCATATTAGTTAATTTGGGCACTTCGAACTAGTTTAACATTAAGATTCGGTTAGACAAACCATAGGGAATTTACACTACCCATTCATAGCCTATAAATCTCCCCTTTGCCAACCCAACTACCAAGAGATCACAATACCAGATCTTACTCACTGATCATCCTATAGTTAACCAAAGACATTTAACATCGGATGCTTCGGCACGACCTCGGGGGGTCGAGTGCAATTGAAGGTTGCATGTCAATTTTCATCCGTACAGGTACCTCACATGGCGTAAAAGACAATTTGGTGGTTTTAAAAGACGAAGAGAATGGGTTATAAAAATAGGAGGGTGGATTAGAGGACAAAGCTTGATCAACTGAAGGGGATGGTATTTTAACAGAAGAGGTATTGTTGGATGAGGAAGGTTGATTAGGAGAAGAAGATGATTGGTTAGTGGAAGGGGGAGGATTTTCAGATCAAGAGAGTTGATTGGCAAAAGAGGATGGATTGGGACTAGTAGATGATGGTTTTGAATCATGTTTGGGAAACGTGTCTAGATCGATATGCATATTACTAGAGAAAGTGATTACGTGAGGTGAAACATATTTTTCCACTGATGGAAAATAGTTATCATTTTATATCATCCTTCGAGGAATTTGTAATATTCAAAGGGTTGGTTGCCAGCACATAATGTGAATTCCTTATCCAAGTGGTGGAATTTAATACACTGGTGGAATGCGAAGGGGACGGCTTTCATAGCAAAAATCCAATGGTCGACTGAGGATAATATTGTATGAAAACTTCTAAGTTCTATCACAGGACATAACGTGTCTAAAGTGATTGGTCCAACCATAAGTTGGCAACGTGATTGTGCCCGCAGATTTTCTTTCATTGTTATCATACCCACGAATGATTATGATGTCATTTTGTAAATATTCTTTGGGTATAACCTGGAAATCATAATATTTTCAAGGAGAAAATATTTAATGTCTAGCACATGTTATATCTTGTGATTGGTGATAAAAGCTTCTACATATAGTGATTGATTGTTAGTAAGGTTGGGATTAAGAAGGTCAGCGGGACCAGATGATAAGATGGGATTAGGAGTTAAAATATTTTCTATCAAAGCTTGGAATTGTTGTTAGTTGATGGCATGTGTGACAACAAGCTTCATTCAATTTCTTGTAAGAATATGTTGTAATGTGGGAGAACACTTAAGTAATTCCATGATGGAAATCTGTGTCGTAGTTTTCTCTAGCTTCTTGATAATGTTGAATGAACCGGAAGGAAACGTAGGTTGGGAAGTGGAAGTGGTGGTGGAATTAGAATTTGGATGAGGAGGTGGTGTGAGAGAAGAAGTAGTAGTTTTTATTAGTAGGGATCCATAATTTTTTCTATCTAGTGGTTATCGCATAGTCAGATTTGATCTTTATTGTAGCCACTAGATCTTTATCGTAGTTTATGGTTGAGATGACTAAGTCATACTCAACGTTGTTTGACGATTGGACCTTATCCTTTGAAATTTCGTCGTGTTTAAGGAAGGGGTTTTTGGACATGTTTAGTTTTTCGTTTGGTGTTTTTGTATTAGAGGTATGTTCAACCTCTATATCTCCGCTTTCAATCAATTCTTGCACATAGTGGCAGAGTTGCATGCATCGATTTGTATGATGAACTTTGATGCAATGGTATTGATAATATTCATTTTCTTTATACCAATTGGGTTTGGGTTGCCCCTCTTCAAATGGTTTAACGATGGGATATTTGATTATATTGGCACTTACCAAGTGGCCGAAGACACTAGATAAGCTTTCTCCAAATTGAATGAACTATCTTCGTCTGAGGTCCCAAGGAGAAACCTCCTTTCTATGAATGACAATTGGTTATTTGTTGGGTTTATTATTTTTAGGTTGACTATTTTGAATATTTTGAACGTACCGGGAATCAATAATGCCATCGTTGACTACATTTCTGTTTCGATTGAAAATTTTAGATTTTCTTGGTTTTGAGGGGTGTCCCTAGGAAGTTGGTCCCTAAAGGGTGTTTTAAGTAAGCCCTTATAAATGAGATTTCTCATTTTGTTTCCCCTTTTCAATAACGTCTTCAAAATTGTTTAAACAATGTATTTGCATGTGAAATGATAACTTTGCATTGAGGTTTGGGATGAAGATGTTAACCAATTATCTTTCTGGTATTGAACAAGGGAATTTGCTTGCAATCCCTCACCAGCATTGTAAAAAGGATGTGAATTTTTGGTTTTTCCTTTTCTTGGTGTTCCAAAGGTCGAGCATGGTCACCTCAAAGTCTAATTTGAAGGAGAAATGTTAAAAAAAAATCTCCAACAAATCTACGAAAGTTGAGACGGACCCTTTTGGAAGATGAAGGAACCAATATAAGGCATGTACCCTCCTAAGCTTTTAGGAAATAGTCGTAAAATATATACGTCATGGTAAGTTAATTTTTGACATTACATGAAAAATTATTTGACATGTTCATGGGTGTCACATTTTCCTTTGTATTTTTCAAAGTTGGGAATTTAAAAGGATGATGGAAATGGTAATCCTAACATTTCTTTATCAAATGGGTAGGGGCAGAATTCTTCAAAATTACATTTTTTTATTGTTTTTTGTAACCTGAATGATTTCTTTCATATTTTTCCATTCTTATGTGAATGGAGATTCGTGTGATGGGGTGTCAAGGACTTCATGAATAGGTTGTTCTAGATTGTGATCATGTAACTTTTTAGCTCTAGAAGTTACTTGCGCAAGTTGCCTTGTCAACTCTTGGATTTTGGCGAAGAATTTCTCATTTGAGGTATTATTTGAGTCATTTTTTGTTGCATTGTGGTTACTTGATTCACCATTTTCTATAAGTTTGGTTAGGTTCTGAGTCCCATAATCAGCAGGTAGCTTTTCTCCCATGGCTAGGATGAGCAGTAAGTATTTGTTCTTGTTTTGTTCTAACAACTTATCTACTTGCTCATGTTCTTCTTGACTAAGTTACGATTATGTAACCTCCTCATCATCATTTTCATGGTCCAAGGGACCATTTGGAGTGTCTTTTTGATTGTGTGTGAATACCATGACTTGATGAGTATGTGTCTGATTAAGCTTTAAAAGACACTGGGAATTTTGGGCAAACGTGATTTAGCATAAGCTAGCACTGGTTTGTTTCAAATTTGGCTTGAATAAGCTCTCTAAGTGTTTAATGGAAAGAGTAAACTCAAGAAAATTAACTCAATTCGGTTGTGATATAGCTCAAGACGAGCTATGAGGGGATTCTTGATGTAGTTTAAATAAACTTGACGATTGATGATATATGGAGTGAATTCAAACAAGTCACTCAATATTAGTCAGATATAGCTCAAACAAGCTATGAGGGATTCGTTGGTAGTGTATCTTAAATAAGTTATATAATTGATGACATATTGAGTGAACTTAAACAAGTCACTCGGTATTAGTTCAATATAGCTCAATCAAGTTATGAGGGATGTTGTTTACATAGGGAGCTTCAACAAGCTTGGCCATTGATGACATAAAGAGTGATCTTAATCAAGTCACTCGATATAGGTTTTATATAGCTTAAAATGAGCTATGATGACTTTGTTTCTTAGCCAATGAGTTGACGTTAATGTAATATTTTTTATTGTCTTATTGATGTAATCGTCTGTTTGATGTTGAGGTAGTTTTCGAAATATTATGTGGAACACACTAGGAATTGAAATTTACGAAAAGAAAATTTGTGATAAACTAACTTATTTTCAATCAACAAGGAGTCATGTGTATCTAATTTTTTTGGCTTGAAAAGTAGATCCATCAGAAAAAATCATTGTTTATGTAACATACAATATGTTGTGAAATGGGTGAATGCAGGCTCTTATCACTCCAAAAATATGTGTCCTCTGATATATCCTAGTCCTGATATACCTAATTCTGTACGGGGACAGAATTGGTATGGGGAGCCCTTAGAATTCTGGAGGAGACTCGCCAATTCTTACTTACATGTTTCAAATTGAATCACCACATCCAAGGCAGGATTTTTGAAAAGGTGGAAGGTGATGGGGGATGGAAGTATGTATGGTGTCCTTATTACTCTTCGAATATTTATAGGGACGATGCCCAAAATTTGTTGTTACAGCTATATTAGGTGTTACTCGCAATAGTCCCAATGCGAAGACCAAATGTGAGATATATATCAAACATTGTTTTAAGACTGGGTCTCAATGTGCAATGTAAATGCGAATGTTGGGGGTGTGTGGTAGTGAATTCCACATCATCGGTGTAGCGTAGGTGGTGATGAAATCCACTTCTGCTATGTGTAAAGACAAATGATGATGTGATTAACAACAAAGTTTTTTCCAACTTGAAATAAAATCACTAGCAGAAAATGACAGCGTACCTGAGTGTGATTATTTTAGTTTTTTTAGGGGTTTCAGCAATTATTCTGCAACTGTGGTAATTTTGAGGGAAGGTTTTAAATTTTAAATTTTTTATTTTTGGCAAAATTCGAAGTGATGTGGTCCTACATGAAATAAATTAGTAGTTTTCCTACAGTAGAAGTGTTAGAATATGATCGTGGTCATTTTTTATTTTCCATATCGCTCAAAGGTGCAAGAAAAAAGCATACACAGTCGCAATCAAAACAAAAATTATTAAAAATGTAACTTAAATCTAGCAATGATCAAGAAAATGAAACTAAATCTAGTTAAAACAGATTAGAAGCATTAGGAGAAAATAGATGATCGTGGCCACTTTTGATTTTCCAGATCACTTGAAGACGTAGGAAAAGAGCATACATTTTCGCGATTAAAAAAATGTATTAGAAATGTAACTAAAATCTAGCAATGATCGAGAAAAGGAAACTAAATCTAGTAAAATGTGTCTATTTAATTAAATTAATTGTGATGGAAAAATGTGTGGACAAAAGATATCAGTTCAAGTTTTGTAGTGTGTCTTTGGCTAAGGAGTCCTGCAAACATGTTAGTAGTTTTCCAAGGCAAACAAAGAGAAAACGATGAAAAACAACACATTCACATTTATGATTCTCAAGATCACTTGTAACAAGCGGAAGAGAAGAGAATACACGCGAAGGGTTGCGATTAGCTTCACAAAATGGGGGGGAAAAAACGACAAAAATACGTTGACAAAATTCACCAAAAATGTGTTAGTCAATGGCATAAAGTGATTAAGTGATAATGAAATGGTTAAAAAGCAACACCAAGTGGTCATAAACATCCAAGATCCCTAGATTTGCAACCTTCATGATTGACGAAATGTTAAATACCAAGTGAAAAGTCTTGTATCAAGTAGATGTTTGATAGTAATTCTTTGACAGCGGAGGGAAATTGACCAAATTGTCTTATAGTCCTACAAGATCAAATAACACAATTAGTTCACGTATGGTCAAAAATATGATAAAAACAATGTGAAAAGTCGTAATTTGTGTTTGTCTCGATTCTTTTTGAAAAAGGAGTCTTATTAATAAAAATAATAAAGCTATTTAATGCTAAAAAAATTAGTTGTGAAAGATGCCTAATGAGCTTTTGATGGATTTTTTTCGTTTTGGAATGATTTTGCTTTTAAAAAAAGCCGAGATTAACAATGGATTAACTTAAGTAGCCTCTAATGGACAATTAATGACAAGATAGTAGAAAAATGCTCCTAATTAGACTAAAAGATGTGATGTCATCATTGGATGAAAACAATTAATGTTAATGATTGAAAGCGAATCAATCTGGAAAAGCAATATCTTGAAAAAACCCAATTGATTCAAAAGCTATCGTTAGAATCTATTTATTGCTTAATTGGTTAATTTGAAATCCATTTGAGCTTTTACCATAAACGAAATGGATTAAAAAGGAGGGAAAAAGGAAATGGATGAATTTAAAGTGCAAATGCCAAGGTAAAGAAATATAGAATTAATTAACAAACCTAAAATTAAAAAGGGGCCTCGAAACCCTAAAAAAGAATGTAGAGACTAAGCCTAAAAAGATTGAAGGGACTATGACTCGGTTTGTTTTTTGGTTTTGAATCTAGGAGTCATGGCGGAACAAATGTGGATCTTGGGAAGAGGGAGACAGGGCTCAGCGGGTTATGGGGGAGTGCCTTTTGTGGGAGGCCGAGCAGGGGGGATTCGAGGTAGTTTAAGGTCGGTTTCGTTTGCAAGTTAGGTTGGGTAGGTCTAAGTTGGGTCGAGTTGAGTCAATTTTGAGTCTAGACCGAGTAATGTGAACTGAGGGGTAGGTTCGAGTTTGGTAGGGGATGGGATAGCTTGGCGAGCAGCTCGTCGAGCTATAAACTGAGCTGAGAGGTGAGTGGATAGTCTTAGCATCTTAGGAAGAAAAAATGGATTTTTTATTTTTGATTTTATTTGATTTGATTTTTGTGTGATTTTTGTAGATTTATACATGATGGAAGAACATCTTTAAAACATAGGAATGTAACCAGGAATGTGGAAAATTAGACCCCCAAAAAGAGTAAACCCCCAAGACTAATACAATCTACAGAACCTTAGTTGTAACATAGAATATCAAAAACCCTCAAAAACAAAGGAATGTGTTCTTGCACAACCTGAAATGGAAAACAAAACAAACCCACCCCCCCAAATTGATATAGACTACAAAATTAATACATCTTACAAAATTAACACAAAATGACATGCTACTAAAATCATAATTGTAACTAAGTAACCATGTTAAATGTAGCGAAGAAAGCACTAAAAGTTTTTTTTGTTCTGATTATGGAGAAATAAAACAGCTTTCTACCACGGATACAAAATAGATCTATATCCCTACAAAATAAGTATTAGACTAAAAACGAAATACTTCAAAAAAATGTCAAATGCATCAACAACTATTAAGCAAAGCACTATCTTTTGTTTGATCTTCAAATGTTTTTAGGATACCTACATGATTACCGGAAAATTAAAACAACAAAAATGGAAATTCGTTATGAGTTGTTAGTCGTTTAATTCTTGTTTTGGGTGCTCTCGATACCTGCACGAGACAGAATAAAGCGACGAAAAATGACAAGAACCAACCAGACGGAAATATGAAACACACCAAAATATGTATGCAAGTGTTAATGAATGTTAAAACAGTTGCACGAAAGGATTATTAAGACATGAAACAAAAAGAAACATCAAATGAATGGCTCTCCTCGAAGAGGTTCACGACGGGGTAAGCAACACATCCATTGTCATTATAACCAGCACAGACACCATAAGACACCACAGAGAAAAAGTACTCTCCCACAGTGTAAAATTTAGCTAGAGGATGCCATACGGTACAGAAAATGAAACTATAACAGAAAATATCAGTAAGCAAAGAATAGACTAAAGAGGATAAAAGGTAACAAAGCGTGGGTAAGTCCCATCGGGCGTGCCAGAATGTGAGCTCTAGAAATCACCGATTAGTAAGAAAGTATTAAAAACTGAAATTATACATCGTTTCGTGTGTCTCTGTTGCAAACCTCAGAGATGGGTTATGATTTGGATGAGCCCATACTGTTTGAAGTGTAGGTGTTTTCGTCAAATGTGAGCAAGACCTTCACTCACAACAACAATCAATTCAAACTTTGCACCAAGGGATGTGGGGATAATGGATTTATGGATGGACAAAGTGGGATTATGCGGACATTAGGACAAGATCAAGGGGATGCTTTGTACAACAAGAATGCAAGAGCTCTGATAGGATTTCAAGTTTTTGCTAAAAGAGGCGGTATGGCTCTATTTATAGCCTTGAGAGTGGGATTAATTCGAGGGTTTTGCGGTAATCCTGGTTTAGAAAAGTAAGCAAGATTAAGTGAGTGGGTGACATGAGGGATGGAGATGAATTAAATTAAAATATTTAAATTCACAAACGGGGGGACATGGAGCATATTTGGCATGTGAGGAGAATTGGGTTTAATTAGGGATTGAAAGGGATTAATTAATAAACTAACATTGATTAATTTGATGTGGATTTTTGTGGGAAATGGAAGGGGGAAATTAATTGATTTAGGATGATGGCAGAATTAGGGTGTCTACACCAATCATCACTCTGATTACATTCCATCATCATCTGTAGAACAATCTACACTTCCTAGCACTGCAATCCTCCCACCATCCTTTATCATTCTCTGGGAACCAACAATTAATCCTCCCCTATTGGATGGTGTCATGCAACATCCTGATGTATTTGATTACTCTATTAATAGGAACAATGACACCATTGAATTTACCAATGATAATTTGTGTAAACTCGATTTAAACCCAATCAACAAAGATGAATCTATGTTCAACTCTCTCTTTGTCCCCAATTGGCCTTGGCATTATCATCTTAAGCATTATACCTCTATTATTTTTACTATCACCCCATGTCTCTCCGATAATATTTTCACCTCGCTATAAAATATGGTCAACACATTGGATTGTTTACCACATATGTCTCATATTGACACCCAATCTCATCTTGATAAACCACATAATTTGTTGACAATCCTAACTGATTAAGGATTCCTCAGTTTTCCTTCTGCGAGGCATCATTCTAATCTTAAGCTATCCCACCAAGTTAGTATTCCTTTTTACAGCTATCATCACATTTCAAGGTATGGAATTGATCACTGTCAATATTTTATTAACTTCATCAATGGGATTAAAACATGTGGACATATTATTTTATTTACTACAACACCATCCTCTCCCACAGTCATTTTTTGCCAATTTGTATATCTCCAGTATCCCGTCACATTTCAATACCTTTACTAACATTGTTTGTATTCATGGTCACTATTGGACACATGTGTCGTTCACCTTACATATGAACAAGAATGTTTGTACCTATGAGGACTTGTGTACTTGAGGGATTATGCCCTCAGACATTACACCACTTCTCACACACGTCACAACCTTTCAAGGTAATACCATGCACATGATTACTTTCAGCCTATGCATTATCACCACCAAAGTTTGGGGCTCTCTTGATCCCTAACCCACATCGTTGGCTTTTTCATGATCATGGTTATGACTTATATCTAGCATTCTTGCCCCAAATAATGATAGCATTATTTTTCCTCTGCTTACTAGCGTTATTACCATTTTCAACGAATATCCCCCTGATTACCAACCCAATAGGACACATTGGCCTCATATACTAAAAGCCCAAGGCCCTTCTTACATCGATGACGAATAGATTATTGTGTTATACCACTTTGGTACGATTGGCTTGTTCCCTGGATCTTGTTGCAATAAGCTCCATAACATGGCAAACCTTGGTCTTGTTGGGTTTGACACTGATATTAATGACACCTTGGATGACATTTGGTATCCTTAGTGCTACCCATCTTTTGTACATAGTTGTACATTGTGATAATATAAAAGCAATCACATATTTACCAAAATACAAAATTAGGACTTGTGCATTTTACTTGTGTTGTTGGCACTTTATAGTACACATGTTGTTTGTCACTTCAGTTTGATAGATAGCATGCTTTATTTATTTACATACATGCATTATTCGGTATATTGAGTTGAATGCACAACACTCATATCGATACATACTTATAAGAGCACTCTTGATTCCTTACAATCTCATCTTGGTGACAAAACCTCCATCTCCTACATGTGTTATTGTTCTATTATAGTACATTTTCCACTTCCTCGTTTACACTCAATTACATACATTATTTACTTTCTCTTTTTCATACTAACAGGACAAATACACGTGTCTTGTGCAATGTTGGCATCTCTTGTTTCACATAATTCACCCATGTTGGCTACTACATCATAATATCATGTTTTGACACTCTTGTCTAACCAGCTGCCAATCGAATGATCTATGATTTCTATCTAGACGTTATTTCTCGATAGAGTTAAATATTTCTTACTAGGTATTTATTCCCACCCATTTAGTATTCGGCTCAATCTTAGAAGGTTGGGTTGAGTTTGGTTCGATTAAGGGACCAAACAGATGGAAATTTGTTGGTTACTTGATTCAAAAGTATCAATCATATCAATTCAAATTTTATCACTTTCCATACTTCAAAAACGACAACTAATTCAAGACTCCATGTAGTAACTTCGTGGATCACTTCATTACCTTCACGAGCAATATCATGTCCTTCATTAGAAGCTTGTACACAAGCTTCTAATACAACCTAATTAGCTACCACACCAGGTACATTTACCAAGGGTGTCCCATAGTCCCTCAACCAAATTTTAATACAAAATCATCTTCATGTATACTTATTACTTAATTGTGTGTGTATGTTACTTCTTGCTTGTTTTCCTTGCTTGTGGCCTATGTTCCTTGATTGTCTGGTGACGCCGTGGGTGTACCAAGTTTGAGGAATCATAACTATTTTGGTTATTGTTATCCATATTTCGCCCCATGCCAAATATTGGATCAACTACGATCTCGCATAAGAAGAAACAGAGTCAAAAGGTGGACAGAAAAAGGCCTCAAAATTGGCTAAGCATAAAGGTGTAAGCGGAGAATGCAAAGTGTCGGTATGGCATTGTTTCAAGGGGCGAATAGAGAAAAGGTTTCTAAACAAGCATCAGACTGCCGCGTGTCCCAAGAAAAAAGTCAGCATCTGGGTCCGAGTCAAAGCCAAAATGGGAATCATAAGAAAGGGGCAAAAGATAAATTGTAGACCCGTAGGCCCGATTTTTGTTCCAATCTGGCTGCCACGTGTCCCATATCAAAAGGGGACCCATTTTTCAAGTTGTTTCCCCGCCCTCCTATACAGGCCTGACACAAACTTCGAAGGGGGCATATCTTTCAATTTAAGGCTTGAAATATTGCAGATCTGGTGCCGTTGGAAAGATCTCGGCCTCACCCATGCCATGGGTTCTGAAACTTTAATTTTGAGGAGGTTAGGTGAAGAAGAATGGAGGAAACATCTTTGGGATTTCAATGCAGGATCTTCTTGCCTCAATAACCAAATCAGATTTTGATTGGTTTCCACCGTTTCCTCTTCCTTCAAGGCGTGGAACCAAGGATTGATGTAGTAAAGATGAATTTGGGGGAGAGAATTCATGATAGGCATTAACAACGATGGTTGAACTTCAACCTGCTTTTCCCGCTTCTCTCTTTTTTCTTCTTTCAGGCTGAATCTATAAATACTGGGGTAGGATTCGTTGTAAAGGGTTGGACATTCTTTGTTTTGCAGGCTCCCTCCTCCTTCTAGCAAAGGGATCTGTGCGGTTTATGCCTTCTATCAAAATTAAATTACATTTTTGCCTCTTGGCTACTTTGCAATGGATTGTATCAATCTACAAAGCAATAAAACACGTCTGTGATCGATTTAAGATCCTCTATTGTCTCTTTTGCTTTCATCTGGTCTTCCATTACATATATGGCTATTAGTGCTTGTTGATTATATGCATTTTGTTGGTTTGTATCTATTACCAAAATAAGTGTTCATCATTCCTTTGGTGCATCACCTCGTAGTTTAGCTTTGTTTTAATTTCTACATTCCTTTTATCCTTGTCTCCTTGGTAAAGTTTAGATTAGGATTAAGAACAGACCCTCTACAAGTTTCTATGTATGCACCTAAACAGAGGAATAAGGAACCAACCTTCAATCTGGAGAGTTTTCCCATTTTCGCAAGGTCCCACACCTTGGGAAAAGTTCAATGTTATGCAATCACACCGAATGAGCTTGCCCTAGAAAATCAGATCTTTTAGAACTCATTTGGGGGTGCTATGATTTTGCATTAACAGTTTTGGCACGCCTGGTGGGACAGGTCTGAAGCACCTTACCATTTCACTTCAGCAGGTTCGATGTGTTCTTCGTGAAGGTTTCAGCCTTTGGAGGCACTTCCAAGCACATCTGGCGACTCCATCTGGACAAAAACCCATTCTCTGAGTTACAAACCTTTTCCATCTATTTCCACTCTTTTCATCCATTTTCTTCTTCCATCTCTTTCATTTTCTCCCATTCCATGAGGTTGTGCAATCATGCCTTCATTCCCTTCATGGAACTCACACTTGCAGAAATACAGTCCACCTCCAATGTATTTCCCAACTCCTCCATATCAGCATTATAATCAAATCCAGGACCACTATGTTTACCCATATGAGGAGAGTCAAAATCGATTTGGCCATGGAGCTTATCAAGAACAAGAGGACACATATAATGGCGATAGTTATGTAGAGGATGTTGCTCTGCTAGAGAAGATTTTAAAAATGGAGGTTGGCATGGTTCAATTAAGGGGCATAGTATGAATGAAGGTATTTGAGGTTGGTTGCACGGCACCTTGTCCGTGGGAAGGCCCTTTTTTGAGACATTGCAACCCTCAAGAGAAGCTTGACTTCATGGTTGAAATGCTGCCCCAACTTACACAATGGGCTGAGGAGATCGGGGCTTATGAGAAAAGTGCGGGACAACCCTGTCAATGGGTAAGTCAATCACCAGCTCCATGTCATTCATTTTCTCTCCCTCAATCTTTACCATTTCAGTAAAGGCAAGAGTCAAGCCCCTCACTTGCTACCCCAAGTGTTGATTTCATTTCTCCATCTCCTAATCTTCCACCTCATCTCAGTTCTTTTTTCATTTTCCCTTCCAAACAATCGTCCCCTCCAAACAAACAAGAAGTTGCACCTCCCTTCCCACCACAAGCAATTGCAAAGATGGTTTAACCCCAACCTACCACTCCTCTTGTTTTCCCAAGTCCATGTCAGGAAGAGACTCAAGAATCCAGTCAAGGAGAACAAAAAGAAGAGGAGCTCAACAAAAAAGAAATGACAGACAATCTGAAGAGTTGGGCTGCCAAATTTGGGTTTACAAAGATCCCCTTGATGGTCAAACCCATAGAGGAGGTCAAGATTGAAAAACCAGTGGTGGTTGAGGCTGAGTTTGCAACAGAACAAGAACAAGGGGAAAAGAATCAACAATCTGTTGATGGCACTTTGCCTGCAGAAGATACTGATCTAACCCAAGCTACACAACTAGTTGAAGAGGAGGGACAATTAGCTCCAAGTCCCATTGAAGAGGAGCAGATGGGAGAGATCAAATCAGATTTGGAGCCACTCAATGAAGAAAGCATCATTGAAGATTCCTTTCTTTCATTCGAAGGGCCTGTTTTGGTTAATGAACCCATGATGGAGGAGGACCATATAGTTTCAGAGGCTCTAAGTGAGGAGCAGGCCGAAGAGGAACCTTCAGTTCTTCCTCCCACTTCATCTCCTTCAATCTCTAATGTTGAAGAAGAGTTTGAACTTTCAAACTTCATGTTTGAAGATGAGGGGAAATGTTGTGAGAAAATTGTGCATTCGAAGGACACCATGGAGGATGTCGAACACACAGTAACACAACGAGGAGGCAAATTATCTTTCTGACTTGGAGGATTGTCTTGATGGAGAGGAGCCCGAGGAGATAACATAATTTTTTCATCTGTCTTCATCCTTCCAAGCACATGAGCCTGCTGCCATGGAGGAGAACATCCAAGGAACAACAACCTACACTCTCATAACAGCCCTCTGGAACCAAGGTTGGAAGATCTTAAATCTTCCATGTTCTTCAAAGGAGGAGGAAGAGAAAAGGCAAGAGGATGTCATCATCCATTGCTTCGACACCATCCATCTGAAGAAGGTCCACAAGAAAAATCCATTTTTGGAGTTGAAATTTAGAGCTAACAGGCACATCCATTGGATTAGACCTGTGCCCAATCAGGTACTTGGCTTCATTGGAGCCAAAGGAGAAGCCGCAACCAGTCATGCTCTGCCTCTAAGACATGAGGATGAATATGCAAAGTGCCAAGGATCAGCTTTCAATACCTCCTTTAATCCAAATGTAGAGTCAACTAAAAGAGGTACTTCCCATTTTTCTCCAGCTGATACTTTGATGATTTGGGTGGAAGACTAGGCTTATTGTCAGTTTTTCACTCATCCATAGGCAGCCATATTCAGTAGCCAAATCAGTTGCATGGCTGCCATCTTTTGAGGAAGGGAAGATATTTCTCCCTGCCAGTTGCATGACTTTGTTTGACATTCCCTTTGCTCTCTAGGTTAGTAGTAGGAGTAGGGGTAGACTTTGTTTTTTTAGTAGAAGAAGTGCTTTTGCACACTCTGCATATCCCACTTGGGGTATGTATGATTTGGTAGTTTGTACATAAGTTTTTGGTCGCTGTTGCTCTAGAGCTACATAAGGCACAGTGCATCTCGGTTAGCTTTACGGTAGAAAGATCCATAGTTGCCTGTCACAGTTTTCAACAGGTTTCCAAAAAGAAGGCAAATGCAGAGGTCAACTAATTTTAGTCAGTTCAAGATCAGTTTCGTGTTTATCAGGTAGACTCCATGCCCAATGGATACTTCAAGTTAAACTGGTCTCTTCTACTCTAGCAGACAGATGTCCCCGTGAGTTGCCAAGATTTCCTTATCCCAAATTGAGAGTGCAGACTCAGGGTCAGACAAAACATTGAAAAGTCATACAGACAACCTCGCAGTGGCATCAGAGATCAGACCTATCAAAGGTTCAAATCAGTTTCATGTTTACCTAGCGATCTCGCATGCCCAATGAATGCTTCAAGGCCAAAGGTCTCTTCATCTAAAAGTCAAAGTTTGAACCCATCAAAAAGCCTATTGTGTGGATGCTAGGACTTCGCCCCATGGTAAATATTGGATCAATTTTGACTCTTTTGTCAGAAGAAATAGAGTCAAAATGCGAAAAGGGAAGCCCCTGCAAAATCCGCCAACCCCAATGGATGCCAGCGGAGAATGCAAAGTGTCGGTATGGCATTGTTTCAAGGGGCGAATAAATTTCAAAAGGTTTCCTAAACAAGCATCAAATTTGCAGCGAAACGTAAGGAAAAAAGTCAGCATCTGAAGGCCCATATCTTTTGATCGAGAGCTCCATTTTTGACGATCTTGGTACCAAGGGGCAAAAGATTTGAAGATTGCGGACTTCATCATGGAGTCTTCAATTTTGGATTCCAATCTGGTTGCCACATGTCCCATATCAAAAGGGGAGAAATTTGTGAAACACATTTTCCCGCCCTCGTGGAAAAGCCCGACAAAAACCAGTTCCAAGGGGGCAGATCTTAATCGAAGTCATGGGTCGAAATATTTCTTTGGTCTGTGAAGTAGATACATTGAAATATGAGCTTTTGCATCGAGCCCATCAACATGAGGAAGAATCTAAAACTTTATTTTTGAGGAAGTTAGGTTGAAAGACATATTTCAGGAAACGTCTTCGAGATTTCAATGCGGGATCTTCTGTATCTCAATATTCAGATCAGATTATGATTGGTTAACATCGTTTCCTCATTCCTTGAGAAGGAGCCGAACCAAGGATCTGATGCAGTAGAGACGGACTCTGGGTCACATTTGATTTCATCGATAGCCATTAATAACGGTGAGTTAAGCTTCAACCTGCTTCTCCCACTTCTCTGGAAAATGTATTTTTGCCTCTATTCTAGGCTGAATGTAATAAATACTAGGGCAGGATTCGTAGTAGCAAGGGTAAAAACATTGTTTGTTGTGCAGTGCTTCTTCAACTCCTTCTAGCAAATTGTTTTGTGGGTTTCCCCGTGCCTCTCCCTATCTAGATTTGCATTACGTTTCTACCTCTTGGCTACTTTGTAATGGATTCATATCAATCTATAGGGGCAATAAAACACATCTGTTGTCGATTTTATGGATCCTCTCTTATCTCTGGTGAATTTCATCTGATCTTCGATTACATATGTGTCTATCTGTGCTGTGTTGACCTCCCTCATCTCCATTTTCTCTGGTTTCTTTCTCCCTAGCAACATATATGTTCGCTCCCTTCCTCTGGTGTATCACCGTTTTAGTGTAGGCTCTGTTTTAATTTATGCTTTCTTTCTCATCCTTGTCTGCTTGGTAAAGTTTAGATTAGGATTAAGATTAGATTGCTCTGCGAGTTAGAATAGCTTGTGGCAAGTAGACAGAGGAATAAGGAACCAACCTTCAATCTGGAGAGATTTCCCTTTTTCACAAGGTCCCACACCTTAGGGGAAGTTCAATGTTATGAAATCACAACCAAGTGAGTCTACCCTAGAAAACCAGATCTTTGACGACTCATTTGGGGGTGCTGTGATTTCGCATTAACAAGTACAATTTTTTTTCATCATGGGAAAAATGTAGGCCTACGGAGCATCAAGTTCCAAACTTGTCAAAGGCTTTAGATGTCATTTAAAAATTTTGTAGGGTGAAATTTCAAAAATATTCAAGATATTGGTTTCATAATTCTAAATAAATTAGTGGCCAAGCATTTCATAAAGGCACATTCAATACTTTTATCTTAATAATCCATGGTTTCCAGACTAATGGTGTATATTAAATTATAGTGGTTTTTATTGAACCCTAATAACCCTATTGAATATGTCACTTTGGTATTTGCACACCATAGGTTGATGTTACTATGCACAAACACCTGAGATTATGCACGTATAGGTTCTGCAAGATGTTCCCTCATAACAACACTCTAAATGAGTCTTGCTCATTCAGTCTTTTATTGGTTCAACATTCAGGTACATCACCTATTTATTCTTAAGCCATATTTGTGATTGATGAGATTATCAAATTCTTTGGGAATTTATAAGAGGGTGTATTGTTACTTTAGGTTCTATGAACTCCCACCAAAAAGTGTTAAAGTAGTTAAAGTGAAATTAATATTGGAAGTACCTTGAATAAGGGCATATTGGTGTGTATCTTGACTTGGATTTTCATTGAGATTACTTGCTAAAAATCTAAGAGGGTTGACAGTACATGTTTTCTAATAAAAACCTCAACATGGGTTGCCTTTATCTACACCTTTAAATGATATTGCACACTATTGCTAATCAAAACCATAATGGGTTTACTCTTACCTAACCCCCTAGCCACGTATTGGAACTCAAGGGTAATCCTTAAAAAAATTAATAGGGGATGTAACATCAAATATAACTAGCATGAGGTGATTCAAGAAAGATGTGTAGTGATATAAATTATCATATAAAAAATGCATAATTCATAATCAAAAACAAGAGGAAATCCTACAAATAATAAATACCAATAAGTATAGACACTCAAATTTGGCTACTTCACTCTTTCACACGACTGAGTTTTGACAATGCACTCTTGCTAAGCATAAATATAACTTTCCTAGTTCAGCGTTCTTAGTACATTCCAAGGTCTTGAGTTTAGTTTGTTTACTCCTTACTCACACTGATGCTACATATGGAGAGATTTTGAGAACACCAATGCATAAAATCCATTATATGTCCTTACATCTAAACAACAAGTCCCAAACTTAATCTGCTGCAATGTTTTCCTTCCTGTGGGCTTAGGGCAATATAGATTGGTCGGAAGTAATATATACGGCTTCATCGACCTACTTGTACAGTCTTGGATCGACTTACTACTCTAAAGAGGAATATATCAAAGTTGTAGAATTACTTTGGTACATAGGTCTTATGATCTTCTCATGGGTGCATTTGGGAATCTTTATTAATAAATCATATACAAAACCTTATATAAGCAAGTAAACACCACCTCATTTACTAACCTAGAAATAACACTATGGTTTCTACATTGATACACTCACTTCCTAGACTTGCAATCAGAGCCAAGGCTTTAGTAAAGTTCAAGCCCTCCTTAAATATTACAATAACACATAGCAAAGTCATTATGGAAACAAGTATATACAGGTTTGACGCTTCTTGCTAGATTAAAACAACAATCACATCTTATGTACAAGTACTCAAAGACCCCTTCCCCAAGTAGAAAACTCAATTCAAGCATGGTCAAAGATGGTTGTCAAACTTAGTTGCATTCATTTATAGATATCACATACTAGGTGGATAATCAACATGCGGTTTGAGGCCCCTTCTAAATAGTGCCAATGTTAGGCGTATGCATGAGGGTTCCCACATCCCAACTAACATTTGTTTTGCACGACTTCTTCATCCATGATTAGGGTTTGAGATGATGATCAAAGTCCATTCAAAGAGCTTTGCACTACATGATCAAAAACTAGGGTTTGATAATGATAGAGAAGTTTCAGATAATCGATAGCACCAAATTAAGTAATAGGAGCCTAGAACTATAGCAGGTCCAAGACCATACAATTTGATTAAGATCGTACAGTATGGTCCTAATAGCTTGGTACAGCCCAACGCCAAATGGAATCACAGTCACAGTTCTAGTTTTGAAGGTCCTTTAGGTTAAGACCACCCATTTCTAGCAGTGTATAGTCCCATATCTCTCTAGAAGTCATTTGTAATCAGCTAACTGCCTCTATACATCCATTTTGAGCTTTAAATTTTGTGTTAGGTATATTGGTATATGCTATATTTTTCTTTCTTATCTGAGTTACAAATCTAAGTTATTATTTCTATTATAACATCTTTGTAAGATCCGTAATCAACCCTAATCTAATCAAAACCTAATTAAATTGACCCAAAATTTATTTAAGGGTTAAACAATATCATATGGATTAATGTAAGAAAGGATGTACATTGAAAATTTTACATTGATGTAAGGTTAGGGATACGTGAAGGATCAAGAAAGGATTACATAGTAACTCAAGATGGTCTTGACAATGATCAATCCAACTATAAGGTTGGAATGAATTCAAGAGGATTCCCTATATCTAACCTGCTACCATAACTTACTAACCATCATCATCAAAACTCGCCATTTGTAATTTAGGTGGTCCCACAAATAATTCAAAAACTTTACATTGATGCTATAAGGTTTTCAATGATAACTCAAAACCGTAATAGGGTCCCATTTTCACTTATTAATACTAGAATGACACCACGGCATCCCTCCAAAACCATTGAATTTGCAAGGTTGTTAATTTCATGATGGAATGAGTGTTACATACCCCTCCCCTTGTTAGAGAACCAACCTCAATATGATAACGAGATCTTACAAGTCCCGAGATTCGGTAAAAAAAAACTAGAATTCGAAAGCATGCTAACCAACACAATATTTATGAACAATCGAGAAAGGAATTCACGTGTGGATTAATTAAATTTAGTTTTATTTTTAGTACAAAACATTAATCATAAATATAACATGTATTCATTCATTAAATCTAATGATGTTTTTATCCATCATCTTTCTCATTCCTTCATTCCATGACCTCTTTAAGCATTTCAAGAGTCAAAAAAATATTATATGCATAACAAAGTAATTTCATTTAATTAGTAATTTCCTTTCGTTTTAACGAACGTGCGTGCGTGTGTGCATGCGCCAAACACAATTTCTCTACAAGGAGGAACACTAACCAACACACTTCACAATTTCATAATAGGGATTCACATATTTGCATAAGATAAAGCATATGATGACAAGGGAATATAACATGTTTCGAAAGGAAAAATTGCATGCTTAGAAAGGACAATCACATATTTATAGGATAATATTACATCAACCACCAATGCCAAATGATGGCATTCCCAAATTCATAACAGAAGGAGGGAGGAAAGGAGCTACATTTCCCATAAATTAGTGTCACAAGTAACCTTAACAATGTTTGTCATAATAGCAACTTCCACAAACCTCCATAGACCTCCCAAGAAAATACAGGAGTAGTCATCCATTAGCTTGCCTACACTCCTAGCCTAAGGACTAAAAGTGGCTTCATAAGGGCACTTCAATACCAATAATAACATCATTATATACAGTGTAAAAAATGGGCGAGGGCTCGCAAATATCTCCTACATAACTTCATATTTTATCTCAATGCTCTTTAATATGAGAATAGTGCAAGTGCATTGTCTCTTATTCCAAACCCCCATTCATGTTAGATGTTTGGCCCAAAAGGGGATGGAACTTTACAAACAAAAGAAACGCAAAATTTTAAAAAAAACACCTTTATAACATGATAGGTACAATCACACCATCACAAGGATGGAGTAACATCATACATGACACATATAACAAGCAACAATTATCATCAAATTATCTCATAAACTCAATTTCACCTATATCATCCTCCGTCAAACCCTAAATAAATATCATGGTACAATACTTTAACGGATTTTGAGGCTTTATTTAATTAGGGACCGAGAAATTAACCTTAATTAGGGAACTAGGAATCTTGCCCTAAAGCAAATTGTAGGGGCCCTTAAGACTCACCCAATTTAAGAGCTTACCCTAAACACGCCACAAAATCAATGTTCAATGAGGCTCATTGTAGCTAAGGTCCCAAAGATCTCATCTTAGCTAAGGGCCTAGGGATCACCCTAAACCACAAACCTCTAAGAAATAAAAACATCATCACAAGTTCATAAAGCCAACAATCCATCCAATACATATCCCAAAAATATAAATCACTCCTCCATGTAGCCTCCACTCAATTGAGATTAGTATGTTAATAATCTCCATTTGACCATCACAATGCCACCATAATTTTCTCAAAATAACTATAATAAATAACACCTTGTACTTCTAATGAATACTAGGGGGAATGGACAATGACATACCCATATAGGTCCCATTTATATCAGTGTTAGCTTGTTGCATAACATAAAACCAATAGAAACACCCTACCTACTACTCCCATGTAATTGCATCAAAGATAATCCCGATATAAGATAGATCAATGACAGTAGATATCCACAATATGAACACATTAAAGCTAGCATTTTCGAACAAAAGCGAAACAGTTCTAAACCAAGAGAAAGATCAAGATAGAATACTAATATCATAACACAATCAACATAAATGAAATCAATTCAAATGTATTTGAAACTTCCCAAACTTCCAAAGATCATAAACTTCAAAATTATTTAAATTCCTAGAATTTTGTAAGGAAGTCGAAAGAGAAAAAGTCTAATTAGCCTCAATATCCAATTTATAATAATTAAACAATGTTGGTTTTAAATACCATAAACTAAATAGGTGGAAATTTTCACATTACAACACAAGTAAAACATAATATGCAAATTATGTGGATTCTAGCAAGCCATAAAAGCCGAGGAAGGAGCTACATAACCAGGTAAGCATGTATAATAACAACTCCTTTATGCTACCAACTACCTCTAACATCACAACACTCATACCTTAGCAACAACACGATACCAAAACCACCTCCACACAACAACATCATAACCATTTTAATAGATGACATTAGTAACCATCTCACCACCACAAAACTTATGACCATCGTGTGCTCCAACAAGCATAATGGCCCAAAAAAATAATATAAAAAAATAAATAACCAAAATTACTCTATCAAGGGATTTTGTTAAACAAGTGTCTTTTGTTTAGTTTTAAAGCATATTTTTCTTATGTAAAGCTTGTGGGTTTGAATCAACTAAAAGTAGAGGGGAAAGGCATGAAAAACAAGCTTTCACAAAACAAAAACAATAACTATTATTATACATAATCAAATCAAGTGAATTGTTTTGATGGAATCATGAGGAGGAGAATATTTTGAGAAGGTTTTGAGGTCCATGTCTTATCATTTAGAATGGAAAAAGAGAACAATAACATTATATTTTTGTTTTCTATTTTACAAACCTAAAAACCTTAGTCAAACAACCCTTCATTTTCTTTCCATAAAATTCTTAAGCAAGCTCTACAATTAATTCCTTCTCATTTCTGGCATTGTTTCAATCATAATCAGACTAGAAACATATTCAAAATATTTTCATTTGAAGCTTGAGGCTCTAATACAAGTCCTTTCTTTCTTTCTTTCTTTCTTTTTGAGAGAGAGAGAGGAGAGAGAACAATGACAATCGTCCATCACATTGTCTTTCAACACTACTAATAACCACAACACTTTTAAAGGTCTTGACTTAAATTCAAGTAATTCTATATGTACACAAATGCATTATTGCATTTAGAGGAATGAATGGCCTTTAGAAGAAAGAGAAAATGCATGGCATTCCATTCAATAGAATGCAAATATTACAAGCATTTAGAGCATAAATATTTCATACTATTTCAAATTTATTTTCCATTGCATCAAGCATGCATTGTTGCATTGAGATCCATAACCTTGGTTGAGCACATGCAATACACTAGATTTCTTGGTTGAATTGTGTTATACATGGTGAGTTGTTTTTGAAATTATTCAACATCCTAGGGCCTTGATAATAATAAACGGATAACATTAGCCCCTTAACATATCCCTCATTTTTTATGTTCTTTCTAGTTTTTCCCAAATATCCACACATTTTTTTGAAAAAGCAAGAGACGTTTTCAAAGCCTTGAAGCTAACAAACATTATCATCAAATCAATTTCCACTTGTACCACTATTGCAATGACAGTTTTTCCCCAACCAAAAGAATACATTAATGGTTCTAGCCAAGGTTTTTTGTTTGTCTATGTTTTTCTAGGTTTCATTCAACTTGTCTTTGTTTCTAACTATTATCTCCAGATTCATGATAAATCATTTATTATTATGGAAAGATTAAAATACAATAAAGATTCATTTTATTGTTTTGAGTCTAATTGAATTTTATTGCATGTCGTATTATAGATTGTGTTACATTTTGATATATTCCCACTTTCCACATCTACCAAAAGTATGCGCCAACATGATCAAGAGACATGAAATTTTATACAATAATATATCGTCTATGTTATACATATTACACATAAATAGGCATTGACTAAACTATAATGATGAGAATCACATAGGGGAGAGAGAGGGGGGGTGGATGGACAAATGGGGGTGAGGAGAGGGGCAGGAGGGAGAGATAGGAAGAGAGAGAGGGAGAGCATGTAAAAAGATAAAATAATACAATATTGATTACAAATCAAATTTACTCATGTATTACAAATTGATATTGAGTAAATATAGATGTCTTGGGTAAGAGATGTCAGGTTGGTGGAATGATCTACTTCACTAATTTAATAAGCACACTTCAAACTCAATCTAATCAATAGCATAGTTATATTGGTAACTAGATAAAAATTAAAGGACTTGAATTTTTATTAGATTTCATCACATTGCAAAACCTAATTAAATTTTCATATCCTTTGGTCCAATTCTTATGTCATTGGTTTATTCAAGTTGTAGGTCTTCTAAATTAGTTCAAATCATAACCATATTCTCATTGTAAAACACCTATTGTAAAAGTGATTAAGATGTTATTTTTATTAACACGCTAAGTTTTTCATGGCCTCTATAATGCTTCTACATAGGATTTCAAACATTTATAAGAAAATAAACTATTATGAAAGAATCTAAAACATATGAAGAGAAATTGATAATCTTCTTTTTTTATATATTTTAGGGTTTTACATAGTAGGCTTAAGTAATTATCCATTAAACGTATATATTTTCATTTTGTATCGTTTAGGCAAAGTTTGGCAACCAACTTCCATCCCCCCAACACATTTACCAACACCTTTACCTTAAGAGCATCATGACTTAGGTCCTATCTATCTCTACAAACTTAGGTCCTTATATCATTTAGCTTTTGTCTAAAAACTTTGCTCTACTGAAAAAATTACCTCTTAGACCTCACTAGGCTTTAGCCATGGAGGTATTCCATGACAGGTGTGCTTCTTTAGTACATTGTCATATGGATCGAAAGTTTTTGTTCAAATATTTTATAGATTGCGACCATCTATTTCGCCACCACATAAGGATTGAATATATGATTCTCAAATAAATATATGATTAATCATCCTATGGTTATAGAAAAACACCAACATTAACCAACACTAATAGAGTTGCATCCAACTTATATATTTCATGACGACAATTGTTATCTTAATGTCATCTTTTAGAAGTGTTATGTGACAAATTTCCCGAAAACAAAGATAGAATATTATTTAATTTGAATAAAAATTAGTTATTATAAAGTTATTTGATCAAGAGAAAAAACATAAAATTAAGTTCTAAATTTATTTTACAAAGATTAATTCTAAGGAAAAATATAAAAGAAGACTCCCTTTAAAATAGGGTGGGGAGATATGTACATAGAAACCCCTTTAAACAAGGAGTATTAAGAGTTAAAAGAGTTTTTCGAGCTCCTTTTAAAGGAGGGTGCGTGTATGTACTTAATGGTAGATTATTATTATGAAAGGGTGTGTTGGTTACCAAACCACCCAAAGAAAACTTATTTAAACATGTGGTGTGGGGGTTTGATATACACACAACATTAAAATTGGTGCTCAAGTGATTTCTACTTGATTCTGAGTGAAGGCGAGTGGTGGGTATTAGAGAGGGGCACTTTAAAGGGTGTTTTAATTTGGGTACGTAAAGTATAACCCAATATGGCTCTTGGCCAGGGCAAGAAGATTATTTTCTTCTAATAATGTGGTCATAGCTTGAGGTGTTGAATATTGGGTATCACCTAGGGATTACTTGAGCAACAATCCTCACCACCTAACTATTGTTTAGTGGTTTTATAACGTTAGGATGGTTTATAACTTATAATTATTAATGGGAAAAAGTTATATTACAAGATACTTAACCATCTTAATGTGATTATGTTAATATGTGGAAAAAGTTATATTACAAGAACCATACTTAACAATTGTTGAATGTGATGCGCTCAAGTGGAAGTGGAAAAGGTGTTGGTATTTTTATAATTGAACCCCAAGCTCAAATCGAGAAGTCACAATAAGAGTTTAAAATGGGAAAACCTTTGCATCCATCTCATTGGGTGCAGTATGCCCCAACAAATGAGGCTAGGAACATGTTGTGCCCCTCAAGCTTACCAATCAATAAAAAGAATTATCAACAATCACATATTCAATGCATGAGAAACCTTATATGCTAGCAATGTTTAATGCCAAAATCTTAAGCGGCAATAACAATAATAATCTACCAACATCTAAGATAACATTGTTACCATATTTGTGATGTTTTCAATACAATTTGGGAAAATTTCAACAATTGCTATGTGTCATCGTATAAGTGTTCCAATCATATTTACTAATGTCTACTAAGTAAAATTAGTTTTTACTCGCCTTCTACCCCATGTTATATATCACTCTCATAAAACTATAAAAAGAAATATAGCTGGTTAAATTATCTCAAAATAGGTGCAATCGTTATCTTAAGATTTTCCTCTTAAGAGTTGTCATAAATAGTCTCCAAGAAAAGGCCTAAATTGTTTTAAAAACAAATGAAGCTCAAAATGCAATGCCAACCTAATACACCAAAAAAACTCAAAATGGAATGCAAATCAAATGTAAAGAGTGTGGTTGATGCACCATTCACAGTGTGATTTGGTCCACTCATTTTTTGGTTGGTTGTCTCACATGTATGTAAGTACACAAGGTCAAGGTACTCAACAACGAGTTGTCTTACACCTCACAACCTTCAAAATACATGCAGAAGAATAACTCGGCAAAAAGAAAACATACATCAACATAAAGATCAAATGAACACATATTTCAACAAAACAAAGCTTTAGAATATCTTATTCAGAGAAATAACATCATCAGACCAATTGCCAATGATTCAACCTTTTACACAACATATGAACATGACAAATCCTCCATGTATTGTAACTCAACATTTGTGTCACACCTCTGATCATTACAACACTCACATATTTTCTTACACCATTATTATGGTGATTCATCCATCATCACGATTTGGTGAGTATTAAACTCACATCAACACTCTATTAGGCACTTTGAGTTCCCCAAAATCGGAATTGTTGTACTAAGACAATTACCTTTATTTACATAGTTGTTCATACCACCTCTTAAGACTCTTAAATTCGCAGTTCATATACAAGGATCAAAGGACCGAACAATAGACCCAAACACAACCAGTCACCCTTGTCCAAAACATATTCCTTCAAAAATATTCAATTATTCCAATTTCACGGCTTGCGCAAGATTATGCAGACAATAGTATACACTAGATGATTGCACAGCAAACTAGACATTGTGTAGGAAAACTACGGACTCCACAAAAAAAATGTCTAATGGACTTGTGCACTAAAAAAAACATTATACTCCACAGCGCATCATCAACAAGTCTTATCAATGCACAACTCGTAGAATACTCCACAAAATGCAAATGCAATTAACTCAAATTGTTCAACTATTTTGGGTTGATAGCTCCTGCATCAGCCAACTTTGTTAGATTTTCCACTCCTATGCTTCAACACACAATTATTCCCTTGTAGGTACTCCACCCACTTCATGTGTCTCTGGTTCAACTTTCCTTGTCTATTGATAAATTACAATCCATGATTGTCGATATATAGCATAAACTCATTTGGCAACAAGAAATGTCTCCACTTCTTCAACACTTCCACAATTCTGTAAGACTCCTTATAATAAACATTATACTTTCTCCTCGCATCATTAGATTTCTCACCGAAATATGCAACAATTCTATCCTCTTGACTTAAGATTATGCCAATGCCACTAGAATCACAATTGACCTAAAATACCTTTGAAAAATCTAGCAATGCCAACAGTAGTTATGGTATTCTTCTTTTCAATTCCACAAAACTCTTGTTTGAGCATGTGTTGGAGACGAAACTCTTCTTATCCACTCTCATGGCCTCTATAATTGGTGTGCATACACCACTAAAGTTTCTGATCAATTTGCAGTAAAAGCTAACTAACTAATGAAAAATGTGTGCTTCAGAAACACTCCTCAGTGATGGACAATCCACAATTGTGCATTACCTTTTCAGGGTCCATCTTCAATCCTTCTTTGAACATCACAGTTCCCAAATATACCAATTCTTCCTACATAAAATTGCACCTCTTAAAATGTATCAACAATTTCTCTTCCTAAAATCTTTGTAGCACTTATCGGATGTGTAGCAAATGCTCTTCACATGTCTTGCTGAAAAAATATCATCCAGTTACACGATCACAAACTTGCCTAAAAATGGTTTCACAACTTGATTCATCAACCTCATAAAATTACTCAGTGCATTTCTCGATGCAAACGAAATCACAAACCACTCATACAACACTTCTTCAACCTTAAACGTTGTCTTCCATTCATCTCCTTCCCTTATGTGAATTTGATGGTATCTATTGTTCAAATCAACCTTGTTGAAATACTTCATTCCACTCAAGCAATCCATAATGCAGTCTATTTGCGGTAATGAAAACTTTTACTTGATGGTGATCTTGTTTATCATCCTTGAATCATTGCACATACACCATTACACACGGACTCGGGCTCTCTCTCTCTCTCTAATGAGCCCTTTATCCAACAACTTTGCACTTGCCTTTGCATCTCTGCATTCTCATGCTAAGTCATTTTGTAAGTTGCCTTGTTCAGAAAACTCGATCCTAAAATTAAATCCATGTGGTGATTGATGTCTCTCATAGGTGGTAACCCTTCAAATATCTCACTAGACAACTTCCACAAACTCTTCCAACATTTCTTTCACTTATGGTGGAATTGTTTCCTCTTTCTTAGTCACTTTTACCACTCTTGCTTGTTTGGTCTGCATTATGAGCATAAAAGATGCACTATCTAGCTTTATCTCACTCAGAAACTGCTTACCCAAGAGTAACAACATTTATGGTGCTACTTCACCCTTCTCCCATAATGAGATCAAAGTATATTTATTTTCATCCTTCTCCACAATGTAGGTGTTTGCACAATCATCATGTTGTGCCTTCCAATCAAACTAACAAGACCTACCAAGTAGCACATGACGTGTCCATGGGCATGATGTTGCCCATTACTTCTTCATATCTCCCAAATCTAGAATTTAACCAAACATTAATCCTTCAAGAGTTGGTGTCCCTTTTGCAACTATGAAACCATGTATGGATTTCGATACTCAATTCTCTTCAACTTCAATTTTCCCACCATTTCTTCCACCACCAAATTATTGGTGCTCCCAATGTCTACTATCACCTTACAGAATTTCCCCCTAGCTTACATGTCATCTTGAAAAAACTTCTCTACTTGGGACCAATTTCGTTTTTCTCTGATTTCAACAATATGCACTTGAACATTAGCGCCTCTCCCATCTCTAGTTCTTCTTGATGACCCGACAAGCCATCTGACTCTCAATGTGTAATGTGTGCACTTCGCTTACCACCATTTTGGGTATGCAGGCACTCATATTCTCTATACCATGTTTCCCCAAACATGTAGCATGTGCCTTGAATCTGTAACCTCTTATGTTAACTCCAAATGCACTTCCACATCCTTGAGATGCTCCTTCATTTTGCACAGTCAAATATGACTTGCTTCTACCTTGCACAGAATTATCTCTACCTTTACTTTGCCCACGAGCTTGTGTCATCTTTCCTTTTCCCCAACTAGCACTTTGTTGTTTGCATGTCAAATTATCTTCTTCCTTTAGAGCATATTAATAGCCTTCCTCCACATAATAAACTTACAACATACTAATTTCATCATAAATCATTATGCACAATCCAGTCATATACCAAGAAATCTTCTCCACATGTTCCACTCTAATGGTGATTCGATAACATTCCTAGGTGTATTCTTTCACATTGAGTTTTCTCTATCGCAAACTTTGCAACCTTCTAAACAAATTGACCTGGTAGCTTGTGGGCGAAAACTTTACCTTGAGCTTTGCCACCAGTCCATCCCATGTCTTGCTTGACCTTCAACATGCCATGCAACACCTGATCAATCTGGACATATTCCTACCAAAGAGATGCATGACCTTTCAACTTCATGCACACAAACCTGAACTCATAGGATCTTCCATATCTTCATTACTCAAAATATTTCTCCAATTCACAAGATTTATGGATAGACGAGTCAACAGTGTGCAGGGCAAAGCCCCTCTTTGAGTCAGCAAAGCGAAACTGGTTTATTGCTATTCTACCAGCAGGAATTTGTGCAAGTCTCACAATATTCTGCCTTCGGGGGTTTGGGATCTCATCCCAGTAGGGTTATTTCCGACTGCGGAAAGAAAGGAATGAAAGAGAGGATGAAGAAAGATCAGATCCGAAGAAAGAAAAGAAATGAATTCCAAAGCAGAAAGGTGTTTATGTTTTGGGATTGGTAGTAAACAGAGCCAAACCTACTTGCATAAACGAACAAAGCAATACTGATGAATAAATGACAAAAAAGTAGAGATAGTTTCAACATAATAAACGCATAGATCTGACAAAAGAAAGATCAGATGCCCATAACACACATATTCAGCACAAAGTCTCAATATTTGTATTAATATTTTCTTCTGTTACAAAAAGTACAAAGCCTTTTCTTCTCACTTCTATTTTTCATCTAAAAGATATCCATCTCCAAATACCACAAGTATTTGAGTATTTATAGAAGAAGAAGAAGAAAGAAGGCAAAAAGGAACCAACCACTTACAAAATATCAAGAAAATATATAAAAAGTCAACAGTTGACTTGGGCAAGTTTTTGGATGGCAACATCCCATGGTGCAACATGGATGAAGTCATCATGTATGCCAACATGCTTTTTAAATATCTTACAAAAATGATCAATAGATCCCAAGAAGAAACCACTCTTTAGTGTAAAAGGGCGCACTTTTCAGTATGTCAGCAGGAACTTATCAGCGCCTTGGCGCACCTTTCATCGTGTCAGCATGAACTTCCTTGCGCCTTGGCGCACTTTTCGTCGTGTCGACAGGAACTTATCAACGCCCTTTGGCGCACCTTTCTTTCAGCATGTCAACATGAACTTACTTGCGCCTTGGCACACTTTTTAGCATGTCGACAGGAACTTATCAGCGCCCTTTGGCACAGATCGTGTCACATGAACTTATCAGCACCCTTTGCACAGCGCCTAAGTCCTTCGAAAACTTGATTTTTGGAAAGCAAAAAATGGAAGTTTTGGGCTTGATCTTTTGAAAGGGAGTTTTGTGCAAACATTATCAGAGTTCTTCAGGGGACCAAAATAAATTTTTTGGGTATGGTTACCTGCAAATTGCCCTTGACAATTTTGCAGGATAACAACTGGCTCTTTCTGGGGACTATCTTTGAGTGAAACTTAAGGGTAGAGAATCCCAGATCTTCATGTGCCTATCCATTGGGTTGGAGAGAGTCAAAAACAAGGGCGATCGGAGGGCGAACAAAGGGAACACACACAAACAGAAAGCAAACACATGACAAAAACAAACACACAACTAAAGCAAACTGTACAAAGAAGAGAGCAAGCTCTACTTCCTGAAGATTTTCAGATGTTGCCCGCTATAGGGAAGCGGGAGCTCAGTTCCATCTAGATACGAGAGATAGAAACTATTCTCTCTGTTGAGCTGCTTGATCTTGAAAGGTCCTCTCCACAGGGAATCAAACTTTCCGTGCATGCCCTTTGGCTCTCTTCGCTTGTCCCACAGAAGGACGAGATCTCCCACCTTGAAAATCCCTCTGCTTGGCCTTTTTATCGAACAGTCTCTTGACTTGATTCTGATGTTCGGTGATCCTGTCGACCACCCTTACTCTCTTTTCTTCAAGTTCTATTAGATACATGATCCTCTTTTCAAGAGAATTTTGGAAAGTTTCATCTTCAATCGCTCGTGCCAAGCGTAGAGCAGGAAGTTCAGTGGAAATGGGAAGCTCAGCATCAGTGCCATATAACACTTGAAAAGGTGACATACCAAGAGACCTCTTTGGAGTAATGCGATCTGCCCACAAAGCGTCATATAATGACTTGTGCCAGGACTGCTGATTCTCATTGACCAGCTTCCGTATGATGGTCACTAGGTTTTTATTGCTGGATTCTGCCTGACCATTTCCCTGAGGGTAATAATCCGAGGCGTGAGCCAAGGTTATCCTGTATTCATAGCAAAAACTAATAACTTCCTGTGAAGAGAAGTTAGAAGCATTATCAACAACAATCTTGTTCGGAACGCCAAATCTGACAATGATATTTTCTTTGATGAAACTACAAACAACTTCAGAAGTGGCATGTTTGACAGGTATGGCTTCCACCCACTTGGTGAAGTAATCTGTTGCTGTTAGGACATAACTATGTCCGGCGCTTGATTGGGGATTGAGTGCACCTATAAAATCAATTCCCCACTACTTGAATGGTTCGTCGACAATGACCGGCCTGAGGGGAAAAGCAGCCAACTTGGGCTTGCCGACGAACTGCTGGCAAGGTTCACACTTTGCTACCCAGGTGGCTGCATCTTGGAAGAGCATCGGCCAATAGTACCTGGCCCGAATGATCTTGTGTGCTGTCACGGAAGAGGAGAAATGGCCTCCACAGGCTGAATTATGAAAACTTTCAAGTAACTTCACCTGTTGTGGCTTGTCGACACATCGCAAGAAGACACCATCTATCCCGCGTTTGTATAAACCGTCATCCCAGATGACATATTTGGCTGCTCTGAGCTTTATAGTGCGCTTCTCCTTTGTAGTTAGGTGAGATGGGCATTCGCCATAGGTGAGGAAGAAAGCAATATCGGAATACCACTCATCGCTGGTTGCGACAAATAGAACCATGGGTAGAGAATGGGCTTTCTCCAGCTAGCTTTGCGCTTCATTGGTACAATCATCCTTTTCCTCAGGGTTTTCTGAATCTTTGTTTTCAGCCATAAGCTGACATAGGCCCTTGCCTCTTACCAGCTTGGTTGGTTTTATATCTAGATCGTACTCCTGGACCTTTGCAATCCAATTTCCTCGCAAGCTTCCTAACTCCTGTTGAGTTAGAATTGATTTGACTGCCGTGTCAGGAACCAGCACCACTGTATGAGAATTTAAAATGTAATACCTGAAGTTTTTGACTGCTTTGACAATGGCGAAAGCATGCTTTTCCAATTGAGACATTTTTAATTCGTGAGGCTTGAGGGGAGAGCTCATGAACGCAATCGGAGATTCAACATCCTCAGAATTCTTTTGCATCAAGATGGCAGACACAGTATGCTCAGATGCATAACTATACATGATAAAATCTTTAGAGAAATCAGGACATACCAGGACTGGTGCGTGAGCGATGGAAGCTTTTATTTCTTCGAACGACCTTTTCCCTTCCTCACTCCACTGGAAAGTTGGTGACCCTTTCATCATGTCCAATATATGACGAGTCTTCTCAGCAAAGTCGGGAACAAAACACCTGAGAAAATTCACCTTTCCAAAGAAAGAATGAACACCAGTCTTGCTTGTAGGCAGAGTAAGGCTCTGAATAGCCTTAACTCTTTCGGTATCTATCTTCGTTCCTTCTTTGCTAACAACATGCCCTAGCAACTTTCCTTCTGTGACTCCAAAAATAGACTTTTTCGGGGTTCAGGGAAATCCCATGCTCTCGGCATCTGGCCAATACTTGCTCCAGGTGATCACAATGATCACTTCGTTGTTTAGAGAACACAGTTAAGTCATCCAGATAAACCACAATGACCTTCCCCATCATACCTTTGAATGCAAGGTCCATGGCCCGCTGAAAAGTGGCACCAGCATTGGTCAGACCAAAAGGCATCCTGCTGTAGGCAAACGTACCCCAGGGAGTAGTGAATGTTGTTTTAAATTGATCTTCAGGCGAGACTTCAATCTGATTGTAGCCCGAAAAACCATCAAGCATGGACAACATTTCTGATCCAGTTACTGATTGTAGAACTTGATCCATTATAGGAAGTGGGTAGTTGTCTTTTAAGGAAGCCTGATTCAAGTTTCGAAAATCTACGCATATGCGTATTTCACCGTTTTTCTTGCGCACTGGCACAATGTTTGCTACCCAAGTACTGTGATGGATAGGAAAAATGATTCTCGCATCCAGCATTTTCTGAATTTCAGCCTGGATAGTACCTGAGATCTTAGGGTTATAATGCCTCTGCTTTTGGCGAAAGGCTTTGACATCTTCTTTCAACGGGATGTCATGCTGGACGTCCTTTGGCTTAAAAGACTTTAGATCAGCATAGGACCATGCCAATACGTCCATGTATTTCTTCAGCAGTTTGACAAACTTCCACTTCTCTTCAGGCGTGCAACATTTTCCAATGTTCACGAATTGCGGATGTTCTACCGAACCTAAATTAACCGGTTCGGTTTCTGGGGATGAGCCAGCATCATCTCGCCTTTTCTTTTTTACAAAACGGTCATGCCTATCGAACAACCGTTCCAGAGAAACCAGGCCCTTCGGAATTTTATTTCCTTTGAGCTGACATATGTCGTCGTTCCCTTCGGATTCATCCTTTTGATCGGTGACTGATTCGCGGCACATAGAAGTGGATCCTTCAAAATGTAATTCCTTGAAATTTTCCACCTTTTCTAGAAAGGACAATGAGTTGATTGTCATCATTGAATACTTGCCAATGCTGAGAATTGTCTGGCACACTTGGGCGGAAAACCATCTCAATGGTGTATTTGTCTGTTTTCAAACCTGGGTGCGGGAGCATGAGGGATGCTGAAACGGCCAATGAATCGGCCATGTCATTCTGAGCTCTTGGAATGGATTCTATTGAAAAAGCGTCAAATTCTTCAATGTTATCCCACACCGCATTACGGTAGTGCCTGAGCCTCTCATTCTTCACTTGATATATCCTTTTAACTTGATTCATGACTAGCTCTGCATCACCTTGTACTTTCAGATTTTTGATCCCTCTTTCCTTGCGGCTTGCATGCCGAGTAGCAGAGATTCATACTCAGCAGTATTATTTCGTGTTGAAAAACTACAACTTGAAAGAGAGAGGAATAACCTCCCCTTCGGGAGATATTAGCACGGCTCCGACGCCACATCCACTGGTTACGCAGCTGCCATCGAACTGCAAAGTCCAGATCTTATTAAGATTTTCTTCTTGAACGAGAACAACCATTTTGTCAGACTTGGTAGACAAGAAATAGTTCCCCATTCCTGATGATTCGAAAAGAATTTGAGCTTTGGGGTCCTCAGAGTTAGTAACCAAGTACTTCTTTTGTGACTCTGGCTCCAAAGTCTGCATTACACCTTTGACGGGGATTCTAGCCTTGGACCAGTCCATATGAATTTCTCCTCCAACCTCACTACAAAAACTCCTTCCCAGCAGTATTCCATAGGCTGCTGGAATATCGGCAACGAGGACGGTCATTTTTACCCTTTTCTCTGGGAATGCCGCAAATGCGAATTGCGCGTCTTTGATTTGACCAATCAACGGAACCTGTTTGGTTTCCAAGGAATCAACATCTGCCAAAAGGCTTGGTAAGGGTGAGGCCCAGAGCATGGGAAACTTTTGCCGGCATGACGTTATCAGAAGCTCCAAAATCAATTATGTAGTTACTTAACTTGTGGCCATTGATTAGGAGGGAGAGGTAGAAGGGCTCTATCTTGCCTGATGCAGATGTTGAGGCAACATTTATGCGGGACGCAGGAGGAGTGGAAAGGATTCCTTTCAGGGAAACCTGGGGAGTTATGACAGCTTGACTTTGAATATACTTAGTTAATCTTATCAGCTGTTCGGGGTTTGACTGAAGATACTCGGCTTCAGACATTTGGATCTTAGTATTTTTAGCATGATCTATGATATCAAATGCGGCCAAAGGTTGCGCTGGTGAAGGAATGAGTCCCTCACTTCGCGATGATAGGGTAGGATTACTGGTCTTGATAGGAATATGAGAGGGCTGGTTTGGAGGAGAAATGGGGGGAAAATATTTCCTTGGAAAAGACTTAACAGGGAGTTGAGTAGGAAGAGGATTACCTCTTTTAGCAATAGTTGGAGGCGCGTTTAACACGGCCTTCTCCTTCTGCACATGGGCAGTGACCTCTGCTTCTTTTCCTTGTGAGCGGGTAAAAACAGCATATGATTGTCCACTTGCATAGCCTTGTGTACCTTCCTCTTCGTCAGATTCTTCCTCCTCAAATTCCATATACCCGATAGTAGAGTCTCCAGTCGGCTCACCGACGTCTTGATCATCTTCGCCTTGAGACGAAGGTTCTTCATAATCTTGTTCCTCTTCTTCAATTTTGGCTAAGGCGTTAACCGGAGGAGCCTCAAGCGCCAACCGTGGAGCAGTTGCAGGTAAGCGCGGCCTTTGTGAAACATTGTTGGAAACGAAATTCCTCCATGGGATATCCCGGTATGAGGAACTGGGGGAAGCTTGGGCTAACTGCTTCTTTAATGCAAGCAAGTCGTTCGCCATCTTTTGAAATGCCGGATCAGACGAAGTAGTGGGGGAAGGGCCCGAAGATTTAGGCTTGGAGGATTCCCTTTTCAATTCGCTAGATATTATCAAATTATCTTCAATTCGGATGGCAGCAGCCTGGGCGAGAATCAAGGTAGCCACTTGTTCTTGCAGGAGTAAGAAACTTACTTTCGAACTCATAGCGTTCACGAAGAAACACTTTTGATTTTCTGGTGTTGGAAGCATGGCAACAGGCACGCGGTTGATTAATGCATTGAACCTGGCGATAAAATCACGCATGGTCTCATTGGCCTCCTTCTTCAGGTGAGTGATCTGTGATAACAATGCAAATGCATCTTTTGAAGGCTTGTACCTGTCTTCGAAAGCATCCCGCAAGGTGGCCCAACTGGTAATAGATCCGGCTGGCAAATGCTGAAACCATTCTGCTGCGGGCCCTTGTAAGGTTTCCAGAAAAAGGCGAACCGACACATCCTCGTGGGTCACATCTAGGATACTGCATGACATGATGAATGCAGATATGTGTGAATCCATGCTTTGGTTTCCACTCCCGTCGAATTTGGGAAAATTCTTTCAGTTTCCGTGAGGGAGCACGTGAACTGGATGTGGTAATGCCAGAGGGCCCATAGCATTTCCCCATGGCACTGCCATTTGAAAGGCTGGAAAAAGAACACGGGCTAGAAACGGTTCCACTGAGCAGCAAAGCGCTACAAAGGGATGTGGAGGCTCCTTGTGAAAACCGGTTCTTTCGTGGAGGTGAGGCGCTTCTGGCTGACCGATCAGCCGAACTTAGTGATGAAAAGCGCGCCGGCGTTATACTGAAGTTGTGCCTTTGAAGTAGATCGAAAGTAGGATCGACTTCTCCACGAGCTCTCCTGCTACGAGTAAATGGTTCACCTGCCAGCGTACCTTCCGGATCTGCGATGTTGTGGAGCAGATTTAAAATTTCTTTTTGGTTGTACTTGCTGATTTTCTGGTTTTTCTGACAAAAACCAGCAGCATGTACTTTTCTGAATATTTAAAATTATCCCCTTCTGAAAACCGATTGCGGTTTAATGACAAAGAACAATGAGGATAAAATGACAGTGAAGATTAGTAAGCTGATTTTCGGATCTAAAGTTGACTTTTTCAAAGAGTTTGAAAATTTTGGTAAACAGTCAAAAACTCAGATCTACGGAAAAATACATATTTTTATAAAAACTCAGCGAACTAAAGGTCTCCAACTAGGCCAGATCTATGGATCTCAGAAGAAAATTTTCAATTTAGAGCACTTTTGCAAAATTTTGGATTTTTGACAAAAAGTTAGAGTTTGCAAACAGATAGTGATTTTTCTGATTTTTAACTGATTTTCTATCATACCACTATCATAGATCTGATAGATCTATTCGTTCCCCAGTAGAGTCGCCAAAAACTGTTGGTTCGAAAATCTGTCGCTTGGGCAGATTTATGGATAGATGAGTCAACAGTGTGCAGGGCATAGCCCCTCTTTGAGTCAGCAAAGCAAAACTGGTTTATTGCTATTCTACCAGCAGGAATCTGTGCAAGTCTCACAATATTCTGCCTTCGGGGGTTTGGGATCTCATCCCAGTAGGGGTGTTTCCGACTGCGGAAAGAAAGGAATGGAAGAGAGGATGAAGAAAGATCAGATCCGAAGAAAGAAAAGAAATGAATTCCAAAGCAGAAAGGTCAGAGGGTTTATGTTTTGGGATTGGTAGTAAACAGAGCCAAACCTACTTACATAAACGAACAAAGCAATACTGATGAATAAATGACAATAAAACAGAAGTAGATCCAACAGAATAAACACACAGATCTGACGTAAGAAAGATCTAATGCAAATAACACATGTATTCAGCACAAAGTCTAAATATTGTATTAATATTTCCTTCTGTTACAAAAAGCTCAAAGTCTTTTCTTCTCACTTCTATTTTTCATCTGAAAAGTATCCACCCCTGAATACAACAAGTATTCAAGTATTTATAGAAGAAGAGAAGAAAGAAGGCAAAAACAAACCAACCACTTACAAAATATCTAAAAAGTCAATAGTTGACTTGGGCAAGTTTTTGGATGGCAACATCCCATGGTGCAACATGGATGAAGTCATCGTGTATGCCAACATGCTTTTTAAATATCTTACAAAAATGATCAATGGATCCCAAGAAGAAACCACTCTTTAGTGTAAAAGGGCGCACTTTTCAGCATGTCGAGCAGGACTTTCTCAGTGCTTGGCGCACTCTTTCAGCATGTCGACAGGAACTTATCAGCGCCCTTTGGCGCACCTTTCGGCATGTCAGCATGAATTATCAGCGCCCTTTGGCGCACCTTTCAGCATGTCAACATGAACTTCCTTCAGTGCCTTGGAAATGGGCACTCTTCAGCATGTCGACAAGAACTTATCAGTGCCCTTTGGCGCACCTTTCATCATGTCAACATGAACTTTCTTGCCTTGGCGCACTCTTCAGCATGTCGATAGGAACTTATCAGTGCCCTTTGGGCGCACCTTATCAGCATGTCGACAGGAACTTATCAGCGCCCTTTGGCGCACCTTTCATCGTGTCAACATGAACTTATCAGCGCCTTTTGGCGCACCTTTCAGCATGTCAACATGAACTTATCAGCGCCCTTGGTGCACCTTTCATCGTGTCAGCATGAACTTCCTTGCGCCTTGGTGCACTCTTCAGCATGTCGACAGGAACTTATCAGCGCCCTTTGGTGCACTTTCATCGTGTCAGCATGAACTTATCAGCGCCCTTTGGCGCACCTATCAGCATGTCGACACCACATTGTCAGCGCCTTTGGAAATGGCCAAAAATGGCTAAGTCTTGAAACAACTTGATTTTTCGAAAGGGAGTTTTGGGCTATTGCGAACATTATCAGAGTTCTTCAGGGGACCAAAATAGAATTTTTGGTATGGTTACCTGCAAATTTCCCTTGTCAATTTTGCAGGATTGCGTAGAAGAACTCAATAACAAAAACATGCAATGATATAAAGATCTAATTAACATATATTTGAACCAAAAAATCTTTGGAATATCTTATTCGAAGAAATAACACCATCTTACCGATCACCAATGATTCAGCGTTTTGGACAACATATGAACATGGAAAATTCTCTATTATTGTAGCTCAACACTCATGTCACACCTCAGATCAATGCAATGCTCATAGTTTTTCTTACACCTTTACTATGGTTATCCATGTTCATGATTTGGTGGGCTTTAAGTTCACATCCACACTCTTCTCTTAGGCACTCTGAGTTCCCCAAAACTTCAACTACTTTCTTAAGGAAATTGGCTCTACTTATATGGTCATTCATGCCACCTCTTAAGACTCCTAAATTCACGGAATGCAAATGCAAGAATCAAAGGACCCCTCAACAAACCCAACAACCACCATTCGGTGTTCTCCAAAACTCGTGCCTTCGAACATTCAATTATTTCACGTTCACGACTCAAACAAGATTATGCAAACAATACAACGCACTAGACAATTGCTTAACAAACTAGACATCATGTAGGGCAATTGCACACTCCACAAACATTGTACAATGGACTCGTACACTCAACAAAATGCAACATTGTACTCCACAGCTCGTCATCAACAAGTTTATTCAATGCACGACTCATAGAATACACCACAAAATACAAACACAATCGACTCAAATTGTTCACCTATGTTTGGTTGATACAGGATAACCTATGAGCCTACATGTGCATATGAATGCATGCTCAAGATACAAACATAGACAAACTTTTCAATCATATATATATATATATATATATATATATATATATATATATATATATATATATATATATCGAGTGTGTATGCAAAATTTGAACTTTATACAAATCAAAGAGTACATGGTCACTTCAAATTGAAACCATCACATTGTTGACCTTCAAAAACTATTTCCAAAATAAACTGAAGAGATCACAAATCATTTGTTGTATAAAAATATCAATACCCTATTAGAAGCCCTAAATAATACTTCTAAATAAAGTATTGTAGTTACTTTCTGGAGAATACTATTAATATCCCATTAAATATCCTCAATAAGTATAAAAAAGTGATTCTCAATACTATAAATTTGTCTCAAACCTCTTAAGAAATGATGTCAAACTGTCTTACTTTTTGTCAATGCCTCTTTATGATGTATCACCGGTAGAGGGTATTAAACTCCAATAAAATAACACCAAAATTAGCACTACAGAGGGGGAAGAGTGTGTGCTTATCAGACCTTGAATATAGTCCGTCATCATAGTGCACACTCCGACTTTCTACTAGATCACAGGCCTAGGAATTCACATATGATGCAGAAGTTGAGTACTGTTAAGAATTTGACATACAGCAGCTCTATACACGGAAAAACTAATTTTCTAATGCAATTACCTTGTAATAGTAACATTAACCCAAAGGCCATTTGAGGTCACAAAAAAGAAAAAATGTACTTGTATTTCAAAAGTTGCATATTCATGAAGAATTTAGGCCTTTAATGAAATTTTACACAGATATTACCAAATTAGAACAATGGGGTCAGTACATTTGTTTTCAAGTTTCAACCCATAATTGGCAACTTATGTGCATCTTTGTAAATAGAATGACTGGACACACGCATTTCAATGTGTCTCATTAAGTGCTGGTTACATTTTAGAAAGTGCATATTTAGTGGCAATAACTGCCTAGTTTGCACACTTCCAAACTTAAAGCGTCATGACAAGATGCAAAAGTTATGTTTCCTCCGCAGTTGAGTAGAAGCTAAACTGAACACAAGTAGAATATGTAATGCAATGGACGATAAAAGCTAAAATTAAATCATCTCTAAGAGTACATTTTTTCACGCATAACCACGATGGTTGAGGTGTTTGAGGGGAACACTAGAGAAAAATCCATTATCAAAAACAGCATTGATATGCTAAGTAGAAACAGTGGAAAGCATATCAAAATTATTATTTTGCATCGTGGCTACGTGATAGTCATCCAATATAGTAATTTCTCTCAACTTATCCTCCTGATTCCTATCAGATACTCCAGCAAAAGACCATGTTATCCAATGTATTTTTAAAAGCATGATTAATAAAATAGAGGTGTGTTTTAAGTTTTGAGATTTGTCGAATCCATAGTAACTTTTGGACACAAAATAAACAATTCCGCCTCTGCGTGTCCCCTTTTGACAACTACGAGAAAATGTTTGTCGTCCAAGGGTCAAACAGAAGAAAGGACTAATTTTAAAATGCATCCTTGAAGCAAATAATAAGAGGGGAAAACTTTGAACACAATGCGTTCATGAACCCTGAACAGTCACCAAATAGTACTATGACAATCACTTACAAAAGAATGTGATTCCTAAGTTTATGATGCAATCAATCTCCTCGGGCACACGAATAATAGAAAACATAAGGTAATCAAGGACTACCAAAACAAGAGATATTGAGCAAACTCCAGAAAAACCTATAAGTAAAGCTATCACAATTGTCTAGCCAATATTCAGAGAATGCATCTAACATACTGACCAAGCTAAAAGTAAAGCTACCAAACTTTTCTAGTCAATATTCATGAAAAGAATCCGATGAACCGGCTCTATTTGTAATTTTGTGTTCTCTATTAATTTGTTCTCTCTATCAAGTTAGCAAAAAATGACATTATCAAAGAAGCAGTTCATTCTTTGGTCTTCTCAAATTAGGTTTAAATAAACATTACATAAAGCCTAGTACATACTACTTTTTGTTGAAAGATTGTCTTAAGCTCTCTAAAAACCAAAAACGTTAATAAACTACCTACAGGAATATGAGGATGACTTGTTACTCTTTCAACTTCTACTACATACCCTAATAGCAAGTTCTGCTCTGCTAGTATTTGGAAGAATCAGAACAAAAAATACTTTTGAACACTTTGAGTTTGAACCTTTCGAAGTACATTTTTTGTACACCTATCAGTCCCTGTGAGGCCTTAAGACATCCACAATCTGTTTATGCTGCCTCGTTAGCTTTATGAACTAAAAATTGTATTTGAAAATAATACACAAATGAGCCAAAATTCTTTATGAATAAAGTCTTCAATTTTCCCTGCAAATTACAAGTTTCCCTTAGCAAACAAATTATAGAATTTACAAAAAAATACGTCTCGTGGACTGTTTATATGGAAGCAATAAATCAGTCCCCTGAAGAAAATGTAGGAACAGGTAGGAAGGGAAATGGAGCCACAGAAGCATAGGCAACAGGCGGTCGTGATTGGTTACTAGTAGGATGTTTTGTCAGCGTATATCTGTCTTTGTTTTTTTCACTTTCAAGCAATTCAACACTTCCGAAAGCCGCACTGGCCTTTTCACGAAGATCAGTTGTAGACTCGTCAAACTGTGAATTTGGTAAACGATGAAAAAGCATTCCAGCCATCAATACTGGAAGATACAAAAGACTAGCATGGAAGAGCCTCCGAGCATTTTTTGTATTTCGATGAAAGTAAAATAGCACTGCTGCTATACCCATTCCTGAAGTAAGCAGTGCTGTCTCTAGCCCAAACCATCCTGATGTGATACCCCCTAAGGTTGAGATAAAATCTAGTCAGTCGGCAGAAATAGCATCTTGTTGGCAATTCTCAAGCCTTGAGATTCTAATATGTGCTGTACTTAACTTTTGTTTTTCACTTGACAAATTTGTCATCCTTTAATCACATATTAATGGTATGCTTATTCATCAGGCATAACAAAGCATTTAACTAAATTGCAACTCTAGCAATAATGTTCTATATGCAGTAATACTAGTAATAAATGTATTGAAGTATGGCAGCCTGTAAAAGTGAATAATAACAAACAAGCCAAAACAATATGATGTGGAATCTGCAGAAATTATAAAAAATGTCTTGAATATCTCAAACAGTGATGTGCATAAGTGTTTAAGTAGTGTACAGCACAAAAGAGATCCAGATTATAAGATTATAGAACTTTGTACAGATGGAACTCACAGTCATATGCCAGAAACCCTACAGGAAGGAGGTAGATGCAGTTTCGTAGAGCTGCCAGTGATGTTCTTTTCCCAGTTTCATCCAAAAGAGAGAGCATTTTGAAACTGCATAAATTGCAAATAAGAATGCTTCAAAATCGACTAACAGGTACGGAACTCAAACATTTAAAACAACTTCATAAGCCACAGAGAAGACTACAGTCAGCTCTTAAATACAGAAACTAATAAATAATGCACATACCCTCCAGTAGCATAATCATTCCGGCATAGATATGCAAGGGCCATGAAGTGTGGGATTTGCCAAAAATAAAGAGCTGCCGGAAGGACCAGACCTCCAAATGTAATTTGCCCTGTAGCAGCTACCCACCTAAAGTATGCCACAATAAAACAATCAAAATTTGTAGAGATAAAATTAGACTACAAATGCCAAGCATCACAATGCATATAATAGCTTTTCCACTGATTTCCCAAGAGTTAAAAAATGGAACTTCAGAATAGAAAATGTGTTAAACCAAATCTATAGCCATAAACTGATTCCAAATATTGGAAAGCTATACAAGCTCAGACATGGCCAGCACATTTGCCTCCTTTATACAAAGAGACTTTGAATGTCTGCTTCTATAACAAGAAATGTAGGGACATTGACAATTTGGCTAAATATAGGGACAAAACGATTACTAGTAAATGTTTTCATTTTCATCAAGTGTTTTCTAGTTCTGTCTCTCCAAAATTTGACACATGGAAGGTAACCTGAACTAAATAGGACAAACTAATAAATTGACTTTATACCCTTGGTTTGGGTTCATATCTGAACTCTGCAAGCAAATCAATCTGTGTGAATTTTTGGGTCCTAAAAGAAATGAAAATATTTTGTATAAATTAATTTTTAAGCAAATACATAGATATGTTTGCACCTTTCATTGCTCGCACCAAAAACAAAAAAGATTTATGGCATTGAAACAAGAACTAATCCTACTTCTGTGTAGCATAGTGCATGATAACACTCCTGGAAGTAATTCACTATAAGATGCAATTCAACTTATTTAATCGGCTAATGATAAGAATTAAAGCTGGCATTCTGCCAAATTATATGCATCTCATCTCATGGCTATTTTTTTTGGACTGCTCAGGGCCTTTTTATTCTGTTTTGCTTCTACTGACAACATTCTTTCTTACTCTTGTTAACTCAATGTATTTTCAGTAAGGTAGCTAATGAGGCTTTTATTCACAAAATGGAGATGTTCGATAGGAAATAATATTTGTTTCTCACTAACATAAGAAACCACATTCCTGCAATAGAAAAAAATGTTTCCAGTTGCCTCTTCCGGAAGCATTGATGCACTCAACCTTCAGGTCAGGTGGTGATGACTACCATTTTTCACACTTACGGCATTTTCTACTCGGGCTCTAGGGCACTGACTCATATCAATAAGTTAAAGTGCTCCCACTTTGCATTGTTGCACGGTTATAAATAAATAGGCTACAGGCTCACAGCCATAATCTAACAAGAATTTACTCTTGCCTAATTGCTTACATCCATCATAACTCTAGTCAATTTTTAACACCCAACATCAACTAACTAGCACTGAATGGCAGCCAACCATGCAAATGTTCCTGAAAAGCAAGTTTATAACCATCAAACTGGCAGCAAATAATGGAGTAAATTGCAATATAATTTTAGCGCCAAATTAGCCTAAACCTCAGCTTCAGTTATTTTGATTAATTATCATATTGCGATGTGACAATGTATCATAAAATTGTGCTTTCCAACTCAATTAAGGCCCAAGTTCCCAGTTCTGCATTAATTTGTTGTTGGGGTCTTTATTGTGCAATTAAGAGAAATGATTGCATTGAATTCAAAAACGACATACGCATTTCATCTCTCACCATGCAATCATAATCTGCATTCTATATAAAACTTATACAAAAACAGGAGCTTTTAACAACTCTACAAATTCTCATTTTCCATCTCGAGGATAAATTCAAAGTAGGTGGTGTATTTGACAGTAATCAAACTCTTTATTTCTATACATATATCTGCAATCAACCATGTTTTGGTGAAGAAAAGTTGATAAAGCACAGTTGATTACAGATATATGTTACAAATATGAGAACCTGTGGAACTAATCTAAAGAATCTAACCAAACTCTCTTCTTTGGTGATAGTAAGGAATGCATAGGCAAAGACAAGTACCCAATTAACGGAGGAATCGCACCCACAATTGCTCCAACCCATGTGTTTATTGGGTGAATTTGCTTCAATGGAGTATAGATAAGTGCATATAAAACAAGATTTGAAGCTGCAAGCCCCGCTGCAAGAGCATTAGCCTGCAAGAACCTTGTCAAAGAAAAGTTACCGTTAAGTCACCATACTAACTCGACATGAAACTAAACATATTTTAGCAAGAGTGTTTATGGAAACAGGTTAGGATTTGAAAAAAAATAATATCCACCTTGCATGACAGCAAAGCACAGCCTGCAGCACCCATGCTTACAGCCCATAATGTTGCATTAGGTATGCTTATTCTTCCTCCAGGTAAAGGTCGTCTCATCGTACGTTTCATCTTCGCATCATTGTTTACTTCGAAAATCTAATATGAACATAAATAATTAACTAAAAATTAGATGCTTATGCAAATTGATAAGAGTTCCATAGTGATCACTGATGACAAATCAAAAATTCAAGAAATGCTGGATAAATCCTACTGTAAGCTTCGATTGCGTATAGAAAATTTAGAAACCTGACATTTCCACAAGGGTTCCTCGTATTGCTTATTCTAGAAACATAAATTAGTATGACATCATTGTCAATTCATAAATTTTAAATTTACACTTAACAATTGATTCTACTCGATGGCATGCCAAGACTAATGCCGGTTTTAAAACCAACCAAATCTACACTCCTAATTCCAGTTTTGTTTTGTTTATCCACCTACCTCTCATGTTTATCTGTCCATCCCTTTACATATTCACAACACTTATATTGTGCAAGGGAGAGGAGCTGGTCCCTGTGCATTCTAAGTTAAGGGGTACATATAGCCACGTAAGCACCACATAATAACTCTAAAAAATACCCATTTATAGATTATGATCTCTCCATGTCACTAATTTCGTTTTGGGTATTTAGCTTATGTGTAAGGCACTCTTTTAAGGTTACTTAAATCAAGTGGTTTTAAATACGAAGAAAATTAAGGTGGACCGTTACTTGAAGATTAAGTCATATATTTAGTGTCCACCTGTGTGTCATCATTTGATTGGCTACTTTTTATTCAAATTTTAGTTGTGAATGACATGTACTCACTTTTATTTAAACAACTAATAGTGTTTTACTTACGTGTGCATTCCAACTCCTAGTCCATGCACAATGATTGGCTCCTCTCCCTTAGGCATCCCCTGAACATCATTGTTCATCAAGTCATCTAGCACATACCAAACACCAATGTTCTCTAAAAATCTAATTTATTCCCCTAGGGAAATTCAAAACCCATGCATGTTGCCCCAAAACCACCATCGTTTATTGAATTAGAACTGCTCATGTTACCCAATTGATCCTTAAGATAATGTGTAAATATTGCTTGACCCAAAAGATTAGTAATTGCATTTTAATATTAAAACGCTTTTTGGCACCTAAGAAATAGCAATAATAAGGGAAAATGAATCACTTTGCTTCTACTAAGAGGCAAATCTAATTACACCACGAGGCGTTCTACAATGGCAGCTGGGAGCAGGAGGGGCAGGAGGAAGGTAGTGAGTTGTAATGTCCATGAGTGTGTCGACTTTTAATTAGGGCCTTCAATTTGACGTCCATTTGACTGTCACTAAGAAGTTTTTCCTTTTTTCTTGGAAAAGTCTATCAAAAAATCATGATATCTTCACCATGCAATGGAGTTTGGAACCACTTTTTTTCCTCTAGAAATGGTTTTTCGAGCCTTACACATTATGATGCAGGTGCATCAATGTATATAGCAAAATCATGATGTTATTTGCTTTGTAGAAGGTCTTAAAAGTCCTACTAAGTCAATAAGAAGCCCTACATAGGCTTCAGTGGTGGTTTGTAGATCATTCAGGTGCATTCTGAGATTTTTCCTCCAAAACCAATCATTCAAAATTAGGTGAGTGGTCCTGACTCCTAGGGGTCTATTAGTGTATAGTAAAAGTCATTTACTTCTGATATTGGTTGTATATAGTTAAATTATGTATTATGTCTTGATGAGCCTTACCCCAACGTAGGAAAGAGACTAAAACAAGCATGTATAACAAGTCCAAGGCAGTTGAGAGATTCTTGGGATATAAAACCAAGTTTAAACATTCAGTTTAAGGAGATAGAGGTCAAACCAAGTTTACACTAGCTAAAGAAAGCATAAAATGAGAGTAGGAAACCCAGTTTAGAAGGTTGGTTGCTGGTATGTGAAGAGGTTGCAGGGATTTTTGTATTGTTTCCAATAAAGAATTGAATAAAGAAGGCTTCCATGATCTTGTTTGTACTCTTACAGGTGTGATCAAACTGTTGTTGATGTTTTCTAGGCCTGATCTGGCATGTGTTCTCTTGTTGTAGAATGCAGGGTATGAATAACCCAGCCTTGAGGGTTTCTGTCATGAAAAGAATGTAATTTATGGTATTTCATGATTGTTCAAAGCCTCCAAAGTGTTTGATACGATGCATTAGGTTCATTCAGACCTCATCATAGTAGTTGATCAGACAAATAAGCTCAAATTGTAAAATTATAGTTTTTTATGTGCTCTCGGGTTCTACACAGGCCTGTCTAGGGTTTTGGAGGAAAAACTTGAATATTTCAATTTCTAATCAGTCACAATTGCTCAAATTTAGTAGGAAGGTAGTTTTGGATGTCTTCTAACATATTTTGGCGGTTTGAGAATGTTCTAGACCATACAGCTCAAGATATACCGTACAGTGTCTCTGCAGGTATATATGAGGCCTAATTGAGGGCCGGTAAAGTTAAAATGTGCATTTTCTTGACTCTATTTGACTCTATAAGTTAGGTAAAGGTCTGAAGTTGGTTGATCATCATTTGTCATGTGTTATTAGAAGTCTACAGCCCCTTGAGAGATCTCCAAAGCCATAAGTGGATTTAGAACTCTAAATACTGCACATTAGGCCTTGTAGCCCTACAAGACAGTTTGTTTGAAAATCAAGATTGAAGGTTGGATTGGACATTTTGAGACTTGTAAATCATCCAAATAGGCTCAAAGAAACTTGTTGAAGCCTTGGTGGTCATTGAGAAGTCATATATCAAGAAAAAAGACAAGTCAAGCTAAAGGAGGGAGACCTAGTCAACTAGGTTTAAGAGACATTGTTTTGTATTTTTTTGATTATGCAAGTACATTGAAGGTTGTAACCACATGTTTGGGAGTATATGCTATTGTGAGTAGGACTCGAACCCCAGAAAGGCTTAACATAGATGTTTAATTGAACTTATCCGCCATGAATGCATGGAACGCCGAATAAGGAAGCATAGAAGAACTTGTGTGAAAGGAGAGTGTGTCAGTTGTTAGACACCTGCATCACATTAGTGTATCCAGATTGACACCATTTGTCACCATTCAGTGGGAAATTTGTGGAAGACGGTAATCAAGTTTTTAAAACATTTGGTATGCTAAAAATCCAAGAATAGGACCTTGAGATTGACATCTCTTGGCGTCAGTATTGCCAGATACTCCGCCTCTACTTCTAGGGCGCGCGTATCCGCGTGTTGGATACAAATACGGATTGGGTGATTCTCAGATACGACTCGAATACTGTACCCAGCCGTATCCAAATACATACACATAATTATGTCGTATCAGATACAATCAAATATGGTAAGCAGAACAACTATAGCCATACCCAGCTTAACAGTTAATAAACATAACCAAAAAACCCCTTCAAAAGGCTGAAACAATGCTAAAATAGTAAAACCTGCAAATGATCTTCTATAATGCATTTTAGTAGCAACAACTGAGGACATGGAGGTGAGAAGGTTGATTCCCTCTTTTACTTCAAGCTTTCACATTGGCTTTGATCAACATGCAATTATTTTACTTCTTTTCTTTCATTTTGTCTATTTTCCATTGGCCAACACAACCTACAAAAAAAAAATTTAAAATCCATTGAATACCAAATTTCGTACCTTCCCATGGGCTGAAGTGTATAATTTGCATGAAATTTTAATCCAATGTGCAAGTTCGTTTATACTTTAAATTTGATAATTATTATTTAGTAATTTACAAGACAAGCCCTAGAAATTCTACTTGAGACAGGTTTTCATGTGGGTGTTACAAAATTTTCTTCTTTTCTATTCCTCATTCCTATCTGTACGGCCTGCAAAATTGCTTACATAATAGGGACAAGGAGCTGGGCGTGTTATTAGAGTACGCAGACCTGCAATTGACCAGAAACAACACTGAAAGGGGGCAGAACTGTAAACAGAGGCTCTGGCGTTTCAATCCAAGCATCTAGGTGGCTCGCCAGCGAGGAATTGCATTCAAGAAAGCCTCCAGCTTCTGCGAGGTGTTATGAAGACTATTGCAAGGCAGTCTGAATTCAACCTGAGTCTGTGTGACCCGTTTAACCCATTTCTGCCTGCATAGATCTGTGCCACTGATAATGCACTGGAGCTGTGCGTTGATCAGAATTGAAGAAGCTGGATATACGTGCGGGAGTGCTAAATTCATTTGACCTTCACTCCTCTTCTGCCTGGGTGGGAGTTTGAACAGTCGCCCTTCCTCTCTCAAAAAAAAGCGTGCCATCCAAGCCAAAACAAAATCAAATTTTCAAAATCTATATAATTGCTTCAATATATTTTTTGGGAGAAGATTTTTCCTAAAGGCACAAATATTTAATTTTGGAGGATATTGCCTGAAAAAGGAGAAATATTTTTTAATTTTTGACTTATTTAAAATAATCAATGCATAATTTATCGTGCAAATCAATTCAAAAGCAAAATTCTTTTTCAAAATCAAGCAAATTTTGAAAAACATACAAATTGTGCAGATTCAAAACAATGTGTTTGGTATTAATGGTGCCTTTCATTCGCACTTACGAGTAATGTCATCGCAATCTAACTACTACATTTGTAGCCTAATATAGCTGCAACAATGGTGTTTGTGCCATCATCCCTAAAAATTGCCTTTTTTCGTTCCCTTCGTTACCCATTCACATATATTGCTACATACCCGAAACTAAGGAATACCAAGCACGACGTTTTCTTGTTAAGCAGGGGTTATTGATAGAGCCCTTTTCACATACTACCTAGATACCACGTACCATTATGCTCTCATCGACTTTAATGTCTCTTAACATACTGACCGGTGTATGGAAAGGACGAGCTTCTTCCACATACCGACGGGCAGTGTTACGCGGGGACACATCCCAGAGGTTTTCATCACGTCCCGGAAGTTTGGGACATCTCGGGGACTTGGGGACGGGGACAAAACGTTTCCTTGCCATCCCCAATTTCTAGAAAAAAAGGGGGATGTCCCCCACAAACCAAGAACGCACCCGAGATGTCCTGGGTGCAAGGGGATTTTGGGGACGTCGTGACATCACCGAAACGTCGAGGGACGTCCCAGGGATGCCATGACATCCCCAACGTCTTTGCTGCTTTCCAAACGTTAGAACAAGTCGTATTTCATGATTTTAATGTTTTTTTATTTTTTTTTAACTTTTAATGCTTTCTAATTAAAAGCAACATGCCCTAACCCTAAAAGCAATAAAAAAACTTATAAAAAGAGATTTTCACACTCATTCTAATCACACCAAGCAAGAGCAAAAAAAGAGAAAGAAAGAGCAAGGGTAAAAAAAAGAGAAGGCAAGAGCAAGGAGCAAGGTGCAAAGAGCAAGAGCAAAGAGGAAGAGGAAGAGCAAGAGCAAGAGGAAGAGGAAGAGGTATGTACATAGTCATACATTACAACCATTCTTTGTTTTTTTTAATTTCCAAATGCAAAGTTGTAAGTGAAGGCATTGCATTTGCTTGTATTTTTTTTCGTATTTGGATTAGGATGTGAGGGAATGAGATAAAGCATAACGGGAGGGCATTTTTATTGTTTGTTTTTGTTTATTTTTAAATGTATTCATCGCTGATTTTTTTTAAATGTATTTATCGATGTTTTTTTCTTTTAAAGTGTATTATATTCATTGTTTTATAATTTTATTGTATTGTATAGTTATATTGTTTTGTATTTTAATTATTGCAGCTTCAAAATGAGTTCAAATAGTGATTATCAAGCTGAATGTGAGGTTGAAATGGGTGTGCAAGGAGAAGAAACGCCTAATACTACTACTAGTTCACAAGGGAGTGTGGACAAGTTCAGTTGCCCCTCCGAAATGTTGAAAAAGTATGCAAGGGGGGCCTTTTGGTAAGAAAAAACCTTTGAAACAATTTGGTCAAATTATGCAGGGTCTAGATCAAGCATTTTAAGGGGCACTAAAATATGGAAATGTAACATATGCTCATTATCTTGGTCAGGGAGCATTACTAGGTTGAATGCACATTTATTGCACATCCCACGGAAAGGTGTAGGCATGTGTGGACAGCTATCACTTGAAGAGAGGTCAGAAATGGTGAGGTTGTATAATGGAGATATGGTGGAAAAGGTTCCAGAAGTTTGTGGCTGTCATGTTAGTGGCACTGGCACCCCTTCTAGTTCTATGAGAATTAATATTGGTAGTGCTATAGGTGCATCTTATGAGGTGTCTGAATTGGATGCTTTTGGTAGTAGTAGGGGGAAGAGGAAGGTTGTGGTCTCCAATCCAGTTGTTGAAATGTATGATTCAAAGGCTAGAGAACAGGTTGATGATGCCATTGGAAAATTCTTTTTTGCTACTGGCATTCCATTTCATGTTGCTCGCTCTCCTTATTTCAAGGAGGCTATGGCTAAGGTAGCCAAAGCAGGTGTGAGTTATGTGCCCCCACGAGACACGAAGTTGAGAACCACAATCTTGGATAGGAACTATTCCAAGGTTAATTTACTGATGGAGGAAATGAGGTGCACATGGGTCTCTCACGGTTACAACATCATCATGGATGGGTGGACAAATATCAGACACCACCCACTCATAAATATCATTGTTTCATGCAGAGAGTGTCCTTACTTTTTTAGGGCAGTTGATTGTTCAGGGAAGAAGGATGCAGAGTTCCAATTCACCATTTTGTGAGATGCTATTGAGGAGGTTGGCCCTGCCAACGTTGTGCAAGTTATTACAGATGCAGCTTATGTGTGCAGGGCAGTAGGTAAGCTTGTCGAGGCTCATTACCGACATATATTTTGGACACCCATGTTGTGTGCATGCCATGAACAATGCACTAAAAGATATTGGAAAAATTGATTGGATCAAAAATGTAGTGGTTGATGCTAGAGATGTGGAGATGTTCATCTGCAACCACCATATGTCACTGGCACTCTTCCATAGCTTTTCGAGGAAGGAATTCCTCAAGCCAGTGGACACACGTTTTGCATCATATTTTTTTTTTGCTGGATAGGATGGTTGAGTTGCAAGAATCATTACAGTGTATGGTCATGTCATCAGAGTGGTCTAGGTGGGATGGGTCGAAGACAAAGCAAGGGAAGAAGGTGAAAGCAATTGTGGTGAATGAAACATTTTGGATAGATGTGAGATATATCACATCCATAATATCTCCAGTTTTCAGTGTGATAAAATATGGAGATTCTGAGAGCCCTAGCCTTGGTGAGATATACGAATGTATTGATAGTATGCTTGGCCAAATGAAGGTTGTTGTTTGGGCAAGGGACCCCACCTTGGAGTTCTACCATCACCATATTCAGCCTATCATTGGGTGGAGATGGGAGAAGTTGAACGCTCCTTTACACACGGTTGCATATGCACTAAATCCGAAGTGGTATGTTGAGAGGCCTGACAGAGTTCTCCCAGTAAATGATGAGGAGATGAGGAAGGGTTTCTTGAGAGCCCTCAAAAAAATGTTTAATGCAGAGGATGCTTCACGAGTCAGAACTCATTGGCTCAAGTTCGCTTATCTGGATGGCTACAAAAAATCATCAAAGATAGACAGGACCACATTGGCACAGGAGAGTCCAGTTAGTTGGTGGCGATTGTATGGACATGCAGAATTGCTACGTACACTTGTTATTCGTCTTGTTTCTCAAGTTTCTAGTTCCTCTGCTTCTGAGAGGAATTGGTCAACATATGGGTGGATCCAGAGGAACAGACTTACCTCTAAGAGAGCAAAGAAACTTGATGTTGTACATGGTGCCTTGCGTCTCATGGATCGCAAGACACCTACGTACAAGGAGATCCCAGCATTGCGGTGGGATGTGGATCCTAAGGATGCAAGGCAGATTGATGAATATCAGGAGCAACGAGGACTGGTTGATATCTCCTTTGCAGATGCAGATGATGTTGATACAGATACTTCTAGTGAGGAGGAGTGGTTCACAATTGTTGCTTTGGAGGGCTCTGATAGCAATTTTTGAGTTGTACTTGTGACTTGTCACTTGTCATTTTGGTTATGTAATGTCATTTTGGTTATGAGTCATGACATAATATTTCATAACATATGTAATGTGGGTGTAGTTGTACTCTTCTCATGTTGATTATTGAAGAGTAAGACTTGTTTCTAATTTTCAGCTTTAGGCTTTAGTCTTTCATTGTCATGTTGAAGTTTTAAACATTGAATATAATATATATAGCATTTTGGGCCTTAGCTTATGCGATGAATAATTGGATTAATCATTAATGGTTTCAATCTTCAAACTTTCAATTTTATGTCTTAGTGTATTGAATTATTCATGTTATATTTGTAAAATTAATAAATTATATATATTTTTTATTAGCCGTCACCCGCCGTCCCTAAATTTTCAAAAAAAATTGTCATCCCGGAAACCCCGTCCCTACGTCTTGGAGTCTTAGGTAACTATGCCGACGGGTATATAAAAAGGGCGAGCATATCAAGACGTTTGATATATCAATTTAGCGGTATGTAAAAAAGGGAACCTTTTGAAGTGATGGGAACAAATCCACCTTCCTTTGTTACAAAATGAACTCAATAAAATCAATTGTTGGCACAACGCTAACAGGAAAAGACACCTAGTTTGAATGATTTCGGCAAGTGGAGAACAGTCTTGTCTTCAATGATCTGTGGTTCGACATTTGCAACAGGTAAGTTCGGCCAGCATAACCAAAAGAAATTCAAGACTGGAAGCACAGGCATTTGAAAGCATATGCCTTGATAAGGGCCTCACTTGACAAAGAAGTTTTCCATCATATTTTGAGGTGTAATACTCCTTGGGAAGCACTTAGCAAATTGAAGGACTTATATGATTCTCACTCAAAGTTGGAGATCATACAGTTGCAGTTGAAGTCGTTCAATCTTGAATTGAAAAATGTTGTTATGACGAGTCTGGCCTCATAAATCCGTGCTATCAAGCATGATGTTAATGCCACTGGTATTAACATATACATGACTGCATTTATAAAAGCCTTTTTTCCCACCTATTCAAACTACTTGGAATCTTTGCAAACAAGCAATCAGTTGAAGACTCTCCTTTGATCAATTAGTTGAAAAGATGGCCAAAAAAGAAAAGGAAAACTGAGTCCACAAGAGAAAGCATTTGCTATGCAAACAAAAAGGGCAATTCTTCCAAGGCCTCGTCTTTCAAAAACGATGGAAATGATAAGGACAAAGGGAAGAATGAGGGACAATGAAACAAAAAACAGCAAGAATAGCAGGCAGCATAATGAAAAGCAAAATGATACACAAAATTTCTTCGGCAAACGTTGTGGAAGAAAAGGGAGCCATGAGGCTCATGAATGCATGAATGTAAGACTTCATGGGAGAAAATTGAAGCTTATCACAAACAAAAAGAAGAAACAAAAATAAGAAAACAATCAAATAATTAGACTCTATCCAATTCACCAGTGAATATGTGCTTTTCAACTCAGATGAAGCAAACAATGTATTAGTAAGTACAACATGGTTTGATACTTGGGTCCTACATATTGGCGCCACTCAACATATGACTTTTCAAAAGGACTTCTTTGAGGAGTTTCATAAGGAAAGTTGTGATTTAGTATACCTAGCAAACAAATCAAGTTTGCAACCAGAAGGGGTACAATTCGTCTCAAGTGTCCTGTGCTTCCAGATTTCATTCTTCAAAATGTCATATCCCTTCCACTGTTGAAATGAAACTTGTCCTTGGTGCTCATTCTTTGACAAAGGCATTCCATTTTGTTGGACAATGGGGAAGTCACTATCAAAAGGAAAGTGACAATGCAGTCGTATTGACTAGATTTGAGGAAGGCAAATTAATAAAACTCAAGGTAATTTTGCTCATCTCTTTGAAAATGGAATGTCTACAAGTATGTTATGGCATGCAAGATTTAGGCATACCCACTATGACATCATTCACATATTGCAAAAAACTAGTGTTACAGGTTTGCCTGCCCTACCTGCAAAATTTTAAAAATGTGAAGCCTTCATTTTGAGTAAACACTCAAAAAGACCTTTCCAAAAGTCAAAATGGAAAGCCAACAGAAAATTGCAATTGGTTCACTCAGACTTTTGTTATCTTCCAATTCTCTTTGTTGGTAGTCATAAGTACTTCATATAGTCCATAGACCACTATAGCAAAATGAATTGGATAAATTTTCTCAAACAAAAATCAGAGGCCTTCGAAACATTTCAAATGTTTTGAACAATAGCGGAAAATGAAGCTCAATACTACACTAGTACACTCAAGACTGACAATGGTGGTGGGTTCTCTTCAAAAGTGTTTGATCCTATCTCAAGTAAAATGGGATCAAACACCATATCACAATCCCTCACACTCAGCAAAATGGAGTGGTTGAGAGGATGAACATGGTCCATCTAATATTGTATTTCAAAGGGGTACATGCAGACTTTTGGGCCAAATCAGCTCAAACAGTAGCATACCTCCGCAATAGATCACCATCAACTGCCCTTCAACTGAAGACTCCATATGAAATGCGGTGTGGTCAGTAATATTATTGTAGATAAATATTAAATAATCCTAGGTGTGTGTTAGGATGGTTTTTGTCTTGTAGCTAGAACTTGAAGAGATCCTGTAGATAGAACTTGAAGAGAACCTGTAGATAGTTGAAGAGTCATCTTGGAATGTGAAGTGAACAACCATTCTTTGGCTTACTTATTTTTAATCTTCTTCATTCATTTCAATCAATGAGAATGCAATCTTGGTTTGCACCAAATTATTGTTTATTGTCACTCCATTATTCCTGGCCTGTCGTTGGTATCAGAGAATAGGTTATTTTCATTTCTTCTCATCCTCCATTATTCCACTGCCACTACAAATTCTTATCCATTATTCCACTGCCACTGCAAATTCTTATCTCAGCCATACGAATCTCTGTCCAAATCTATCAATTACTCGCAGGCAGTGGTGCCACATGTATATTTGGAGTTCTGTCAGATTTTCTAGGAAGTAGTAACGTTTTTAGCTGTTGGTTCTTCTTAGGCATAGTTTTTCCATGATGGTGGAGTCAACTTTGGCAAGGAGATGTCAGTGCTGACTGATGGGACCACTTTGCGCAAATGCTGGCTGTGGTAAATTCGGCATTTTTGTTTTAAGTTGCTCTGTTTTTTTCTCAGGCTGCATGGTGCTACAGCAGACCCGAACAGTGCAATGAAACATTGGATTTCACATTGAAGCGTGGAATAGTGCAATACTGGAAAGACTACCCGCCACGTGCCTTTTACTCTTCCTAAGCACTGATCAAAACCTCTCCGCCATGGTGTGACATTTGCAAAGCTAAGTTTCCTTTAAACCTTGGAAAAAAAATTAGAAGGCCTCCTTGTAAATTTTGGAGACTTACAGCAGAGAAGTTTCTTTTGAGAGTTTTTATATTTTTTCATTATGTTCTTTTTGAAAAAGCAAAATTTTAATTACAAAAAGGAATAGGAAAAAAGAAAGACACAATAGAAAAGGACAAAGAAAGAAAGGAGAGACATAAATATTCGGAGGAATTCTTTTTTTTTACTTATATAAATATTCAAGAAATAAGTCGTTATTGTATAAGTCATTTATTGTGTATATCAATTTCAAGCATATTTCTTTTTCAAAATCAAGCAAATTTTGGAAAACAAAGCAAATTGTGCAAATTCAAAACAAATAGCAGCATTTAGTATCAATGATGCCTCTAGTTCGCACTTACGAGTAATGTCATCGCAATTGAACTACTCCATCTGTAGCCTAATATTGTTTCCACAACGGCATCTGTGGTATCGTCCCTATATATCACCGGGAAGAAATAGCGAAAAATTTTGTTTCCCATTTCCTCCATAACCCATTCACAATTATCACTAGACTGAAATCCCAAAAGCAAGAATACTCGGTATAGAGGGTCATTACACCCACATACAAGGAATTCTTGTTAAGTAGGTGTCATTGATTGAGTGAATCCTTTTCACATACTACCTAGTTACTGTGAACCATTCTACTCTCACGTACCTTAATGCCTCTTCCACGTACTAACGGGTATATCAAAAAGGCAAGCTTCTTCCACGTATCAACGGGTATATAGGAAGGGAGGTTATATTGAGAGGTTTGGTATATCAGTCAGTGGAATATCAAAAAGGAAACCTATTGAAGTGATAAGGAAACCCTCCATTTCCCTAGTACAAAATGACTTCAATAAAATAAACTATTGGCCCAACGTTTGACTGGGAAAGATACCTACCTAGTTAGAGTGCTATTCGGTATTTGGAGAACAACACTCATCTTCAATGATCTATTTTATTCGACATTCGCAATGGGGACACAAAAACAACACCACCTACAAGATGCAAAAGAAGCCAATATCTAGAAGCAATATAATTTGAAAGCATTGGCCTTAATGAAGGACTCAGTTGATGCAAAAGGTGTTTTGTCGCCTTTAGGACGTTATGACACTGCTTGGCAAACATTAAATAACTTAAAAGACTTGTATAATTATCACTCAAAATTGAAGTTCATAAAATTGCAATTGAGAGTTGTTTAAACTTAAGTCTTGAGTTGAAAAATGGTGATGTGGTTACCCTGGCTTCAGGCATTTGAGCTATCAAACATGATGTTGAAGTCGTCCAAGGTGAAAATTGACATTATATATATATATATATATAAACTACTTTCATAAAATCCGTTCTTCCTACAAATTTAACCTACTTGGAGACTTTGCAAGCAAGCTATCAATTAACGACTCTCACATGTGATCCATCGATTGAAAAGATGGCCAAAAGGGAAAAGGATTTTGGAAGAAAAAATGAATCCACGGGAGAAAGCATTTTCCATGTTCAATCAAAAAGGTAATTCTCCTTCCAAGACTTCTTCCCTTTAAGGTTTCCTCCTCCAAAAATGATAATACAGGGCAAAGGGGAGAATAGGGCTAAAGGAGGAAAATATAACAAGAACGATTGTGGCGTAGAAGCATAGAATGATAAACAACACTTGTTTTGCAAACAATTGTGGTAGAAAAGGGAGTAATGAGTCTCATCAAATGCAAGACTTCATGGGAGAAGATTGAAACTTACCAGCAAACAAAAAAGAAGAAAAGAAGCCCATCAAAGAACTAGACTTTACTCAATTTTACATGTGAATATTTGTTCTTTGGTACAGATGAGGAAGCAAACAATGTGTCAATGAATTCAACATGATTTGATGTTTAGGGTCCTTAACATTGGTGCCACTCAACATATGAAATATGAATTTCCGACACAGGAATTCTTTAAGTAGTTTCATGAGGAACATTGTGGGCTTGTATATCTGGATAATATATCAACTTAAAGTTTACAAACAGAAGGAAAAGGATACAATCCAACTCAAGTATTTAGGGAACTTCTAGATTTCATTCTTATAAATGTCATCTCCCTTCCTTAACTAAAGATATGCCTATTGTCTTTGGAGCTCATTTGTCAACAAGGGCGCTCCATTTTATTGGATAGTGGGGAAGTCATTGTCAGAACAAAAAGTGACAATGTAGTTGCACTAACTAGATCCGAGGAAAGCAAATTAATAAAACTTTTGGCGTGAGGTATCGATCTCATGGAATTTTGTTCATCTCATTGAAGACGTAATGTTTCCATGTAAGTTTTGGGCACTGCTAGATCATGACTACACTCTAATCATGAATGCATTTGTGTGTTGCAAAATAATGGCATAGAAGGATTTTCCACCTTGCCCACATACATCTGAGAAGTGTGAAGCCTACATTTTGGTTGAATACTCAAGAGGACCTTTTCAGAAGTCAAAATGGAAAGCCAATATACAATTTACAGTTGGCCCACTCTAACTTGTGTTCTCTTCCAATTCTATCAGTTGGTGGTCACAAGTACTTTGTGTTGTTCGTCGACCATACAGCAGAATGAACATGGATCTATTTCCTCAAACAAAAATCAAAAGCCTTCGAAACAATTTCAAAAAAAGTTTTGAACTATGGTGGAAAATGAAACTCAAACCTGCATTGGGACACTCAGGACTGATAATGGTGGTGAGTACACTTCAAAGGTATTTGAATCCTATCTCAACAAAATAGGATCAAACACCATCTCACAGTTTCTCACACTCCTCAACAAAATGGAGTAGTTGAGAGGATGAACAGAACCGTGATGAATATGGTTCATGCAATGTTATATTTCAAGAGGGTAAATCTACACTTTTGGGCAGAAGCAACACAAACAACAATGTACCTCCAAAACAAATCACCACCAACATCCCTTCAATTGAAGACTCTGTATGAAATGTGTTGTGGTCATCTTCCTTTAGCACATGCGTCATCTTTAAGGTTTTTGGATCCACTTGTTACACATTGATTACTAAAGAGAAAAAGAATAAGTTGAACCACAAGAGTCGTAAATGCATTCACTTGGGATACTCAGAATCCTCCAAGAGCATATAGGCTATACGATGAGAAAAACAGGAAGTTTTCTTGTCACAAGAGATGTTGTCTTTTGTGAAACTATAAAGGACATAGCCAACATTGATCGGCAGCTGAATTGACTTGAAAAATATGTGAATGTTTCATGTCTACAAGGAAAGTGATTTGGAAATTTCAAACAATGATGAGGGGGGCATGCAATTGGGAGTCATTTGATTCCGTAATATCTCCTATAACTAGAGATTCAAACTCCTCTTGAACAAGAAAATGAAACTTTTTCAGAAAATGAATAACTGACACAAGAACAAAGAATACAAAAAGAAGGAGCTTCAAATCATAAGATTGAGGCACCAAAACCACGTAAGAAGATGCCTAAATGGGTAACACAGACATTGAAAAGATGTTCATCCCTGATGAAGTTGGAGAAAATTGGCATACAAAGTGTGCATGGAGCCGCACAACCAACAAAAAATGTCCTAGATGAAATTCAAAACAAGATTGAAAAGCTCACTTTGAATGATTCTCCAGAAATAAAATGAAAAAAGGATTGTGCAATAAACTAGAGCACTAAAGGACAAATTTAGAAACCAAAAAAGGAGGTAGGTGGAGGCTAACAAGTAGTGTACATCCTCGGCTGAGCTGGTAAAACACATCATATCTAACAAAATACTGATCATCAAGGCAACCCTTCAAAACCCATTTGCACAGTTACATTATGCTCTTATGGTCCAAATTTCAGCTTATTGAGGTCATATGCAAAAGTTATTGGCTCTGTACCGAGACTGGTTATGCACAGTTAGCTCTTTCCAATCATACATGCAAGTTTATGAAGATTTCACCTCCCAGTTCAAACTGATATCTCTAATGCCACAAGGCCTAGCTTACACACTCATTCCACACACCTCAATACCTCTCAGACTTGTCATGGTTCAGGGTTTGATACTTGCAAGAAAACAGAGTTATCAATGAATCATCTACCATAACAAACAACCATCAATGAAAGACAGAGAAGGCAATGAACTTTTTGAACATTCATGCAGTTAGTTTCTACCTTCTAAGCTACACAAAATCACCTCAGAATCCTTGAGCAAGGGGTTCTTGTTCACACACAAATCCAGCTTCTCCTCATATCATTGCATGCAATATGGAAACTATAGTTCAAATACACAACTTGCATACACTAAAACAGATTTCTCCTTCCATAAGATGTATAAAATACAAACTTTCATATCATTTTCTTCCTCTCCATGAGGAATGATGGCTTCCAAAACTGAAAACCTCCTCCTATCTTCGAGTTTCTCTACCTTTGCATGCGTTAACCACTCTAATGTAACTCCTCTAACAACACATTATGACTGACTTACAAGTTTGCGATCCTTCAACTTCTCCCTACAAGGCTTGTAACTGCCCTTTACAAATTATTCCAAGCATCTTAATGATGCATTACACACACACATGACTCATACATGCTATCTTAACACCTAGAAGACTCTTAACACACCTACTATCACTAGAATCACCCTTACAGGACCATATACGTCATTCAACATTTGAATTTTTAAATATCCCTTTTTGGAGGGAAAGCACAAAAGGAAGCCAATTTGAATTTATCAATTCCTCTGAATGCTTGCAATGTCTCATATGACCCTTCAACATCTCTAGAGATCCTGCACCACACACTTGACCCAAAAAGCTTGAACTTTTGCAAAAGAAGGTTCAGTCTCAAGGATGCTCTTGCATCATTTTAGCGTTTTGAGGTAACAAACAGGTGCATTTTGAACTGATTTCCTGCATGCATGTGGAAATATGTGTCAAGATGCTTCATTCTGAATTTCAGCCCATGTGGACTTCATTTTCTAAGATTATGATGAAATTGCAGTCTTTTGATGTTTTGAGGGGTCAAACATATGAGTTCTGACTTGCAATTCGGATGCTAGATGGTACTCTGAGTCCTCTATGTATGAGAAAAAGAACTACTGCATTTTGACTTCTATAAACAAAGTTATTGCCGAAAAATACTGCTCTCCTGAACTGTTTCTCTACGTGTTTGAAGGTTCAAACAGTGATTTTGATCTGAAACTCATACTGCAGGTGCATTAGAATGTGAGGAATCCCTTCACGCGTCATAGTTTTCCAGCCCATTCTGATGCCATATAGCTTGGTCATGGCTTCTGTACTGCTGTTCTCTGTTCTGCCTTGTGTGCTGACTAGGTAGTTCTCATTGCTTCTTCAACCAACTCAAGTTATCTGATTTTATAGCTATGTTGATCCATCCCAAAGCATACTTTTCTGATGAAGAGGCTTTTGGTCCCTCAAAAGCTTAATTGGAAGTTAATGTCAAATTCCTTCCTTTAGCTTTGAGGCGCCTCTTCTTTTCTTGGAATGCCTCACCTCCCTTAGAATATACTTACTCTTATTTGAAGCCTACTCTTCTAGAGTGCATTTTTTAATTCTTGGAATGCCTATTCCATTGGAGTGCTTTCTTTGCCGGGTTTCTCTCCCCTGCTAAAGTAATGATTTCCCTCCATGCATCAGAGCTGCACTTGTTGGTGTCTCTTGCTCTCTCTTTTTGGTTGGTCAGGTTAGCCTCCTTCCTCTGAGGTCTCCCAGTGAAGTTCTTCCATTTCTCGGTACCATATTGATCCTTGATGGTATTCTTCTTGGTTGCCTCGCTTGCTCCTCTTGTCATGGCTTGCTTTTGGGGTAGTATTCAGCTCATGCTTTTATTTAGCTAAGTGCTGATATACTTGTCTTCAATGCGGATCTCACACTTGTTTCACTCGTTACATAATGTGGATGTGAAGTGTGTGTTTCCATCCCCATATTGTTTGTGCTTCTTTAATTATGCTTTGCTAGGGAAGAGTATTCCATTCATTCTCCAAAACTGATTTTATGCCTTTGGATCCTCTTACATCCCATGGAATCAGCCTTCTGTAATTACCCATATAGTAACAATCATAGTAGGATTAATCTAAAAAAAATCGCGATATATCGTGACCCACTGCAATTTGCTTTTCTGTTTTCCATGTTTTTCAAGAATCTGTTATAATTTTTCTTCCCTACATATGCCTGTCTTTTTGGTTCATTTTTACATTTAGAGGCAGACAAATACCAAACATCGGCAGATTGAAATGTTTTCGTTTGGTGTTAGGGTTAGGCATTGCAAATTTTTAAAAAGAGTTTTACTTTGAATGGGTATATTTTTCAAGTTAAATTTTAAACCTTGATGAAGGTTTTTTAATAATTCTATACCCCAATAAGGAATAGGTTAAAAAAACGGGGCTGACCCTACTAAAATAGTAGGTCGTGCTCCACAACAGTACAACCTACTATTTTATGGCCAGCCCTTTGTTGTTTAAATAAACCTTCTTATGTAAGAGTAAATTATGTTATTAACCATATGAATTTTTTTAATGCATTATGTTTATTTATATGATTATATCTCTACGCACTATATTTGTGATTGGCATTTTTTATATATTATGTTTATTTATATACCCACACACTATATTTGAAATGAAATAACAATATCAGTTCACTTCCTTTTTTTTACGCATATTACATTGCTGTTCAGTTTCCCGAGTTTTTTGTGTGTAAAACCTGAGTAATCGAATTCCATTTGCACTTTATCCACGATGTGTCAATGCCATGTAAATGGAATGCTACTATGGTATAAATACAAATCAGCTGTTGAACTTTCGTAAAGAAACAAATATTTTTCAGTAGAGAATTGAGTGGGTAATTGATCTTTCAACATTCTTTGACATAGTATCCCAAGCATTTGATAGTATTTGTTAGAATTAGAAGCATAAAGAAATACAACAAGAAGATAGAGATGCACAAAACTGTACTGCTCAAATGACACAGGCAGAGGTTTATTTAGATTGTAGGGATGATGGTTACATAGTTACAAAATAGTTACCAGTTATAACTGCTCAAAACCGAATGGTTCATTATATATTCAACACCCCCTCTTAATGACTAAACTTTTGTTCCGAAATTTTACAAATTTCCTAAAGCCCATATGTTTAGTCATTACATCTATAGACTGTGCCATAGGTTGTACTTCAAAATCAGCAGTCCATGATTGTGTTGCGGTTGTCGAATTAAGAAGAACCGCAAAACAAAAACCTGGTCCCATGAACAAAGGATATGGCAAGTGGTCCACTGGTTCATTGTTACATGATTCATTGACCAGTGATGAATCATCAATGGCTAAGAGTGTCAACCCCATCTCCAGAGTGTTGAAATTAGAACCTCAGAGAGGTGGATTGAAAAATCTATTCCAGGCTTGTGTAGCCTGCTGGAGTTTGTACAGAGACTCAGTTATTTTGCAATCGAAGTCACCTCGATCATGTCCTTGCAACACCATTTAGTGCTCATCCAACTTTCTCAATAAGAGAAATGTGACCATCTGTGCAGTAGGAGTTAGAACCAACTCCGCAATAGTAGGAGAAATAACCATCTTTGTCTCAACAGTGGGAGAAATAACCATCTCCGCAGTAGGAGTGAGAACCATCTCCTCTTTCTTCTCATCTATTTGCTCATCTATCCCCCTTTGTTGGGAAAGATTGTTCACAACACAATGAGAAAACTGTTCATGCTCTACTGTCCTTCGAGCAAGTACCTTTGAGCGAGTGGCTGGGCATGCCATTTCACCATGCACTGTCAGTGCATTTGGAATAGTGGAGTCTCCGTCCACAACAAATTGCTCTTCAGAATTAGGAAATCCATCCTCCCAAGGCATGTCCGCCTCCCGTACACATGGTATAGTGGATACTCCCTCCACAATAGGTGCATATAGGTTGACTGTATTCAAGACAACAAATTTGTGAGGAATGGCTTCCTCCCAAGGCATTGCACCTCCTGCACATCCTGTATGGTGGAGCTGTCCTCCACACGTGCATTCATGTTGATCGTAGCTGGATCAACAAGCCGATACTGACCACCTTCCCCAATACCAAGGGCAATTATCCATCTTTGTTTCACATCAGAGACAACACACTTCTTCCCACAGAAATTCATAGAAATATTGAGATTTTCAGTTAATTGACGAATAGATAGAAGATTCTTTTGTAAAGAAGGTACATATCTAACATTTTGTACCAACAATTTATGAGCATTATTCAATACAATTCATATATCTCCTGTCCCTTCTTCTGCAAGTGATTCTCCATCAGCTAGTACTACTGATTCAAAACAAATATTTGCAGTAAATGAAACATACTAGTCCCTGCGACATGAAAAGTGTGCGGACGCACTAGAATCAATGATCCAACAACTAGTACCACTGTCATGCGAGAATGATGTCGGAAGACAATAAAGAGCATGCCCGTCATCTAAATCCCGTTCTTCTGCAACTGCTGCCACATGTCCCTCATCACATGGCTTTTTGTTCTGTTGCAAAAGATCATACTTCCGCTTCTGGCAATCCTTCTTAAGGTGCCCAACCTTATGACAATAATAACATGTGACTTGATACTAAGTGGATGATTGACCAGAATGATGTTTCCACTTTCCCTTCGACTGAGTGACAAGAGCACTCTCTGAATAGTCACAATTAGATTCTGCCTGAAGTTGTCTCCGTTCCTTTTGCAACAGGTAGGAACTCACCTTGTCAAACGTGAGTGTTTGACTTTCAGCCATCAAATGGAGTGCCTCCACAAATGACTCATATGAAGAAGGTAAGCTGTTCAAAACTAGAGTCACCATATCATCGTCGTCCACCTTTTTGTTGATGGAAGATAACTGGTCTCAGAGGTCTTTCATTCGAAGTAGGTGCTCCGACAACGATCCACCTTCTTGTAACTTTACAGAAAAGAGCATATTCTTCAGGTATAAAACCTAACTCTTTTTTGATGTCTGATATTTATCCCTCAGACTGGCCCATAATGTGCTTGCTACAGTAGCATTCTGCACTTTCGGTATCATATCGTCTGACACCGATAACTTGAGAAGCAATAATGCTTCCTTACGACGTTTGTCATAATCCGTGAAGTTTGTCGTTGGTCGACTTTCACTACCCATGATTATTTTATGACAATCACAAAACTCTGCAAGCGTTAAAATCTTATGGCTCCAAACATTAAAATTAGTGCCCATTAATTTTTGTGTCTCCGGCAAAGTCAAGTGTGAAATATTTGCCATTTTATTATTGCAAAGTAATGGAAATAATAAAATAATAGTTTTCCCCAAACCAATAATAAAACAATATTACTTATTCGTACAAATAATATTAAAAATTAATTACTCCCAACAAATCGAATGAATACCTTTGTTGATGAAGTAAAACAAACATACCCTCGAACCCTTCAAGAATATTAACTCCTTTCTTCACAAGATTTATGCTTCAACGACTTAGCATTCAAATGCCCTCCACTTCCAGGATTATGCTATTGATGTCACCAACCACGAACAAGATGTCACCAGCCACGAACAAGACGCCACCAGCCACAAATTCCTTTAGAAAGCTATGTTTCTACGACTTTTGCGACCACGTTTTTCCTTCACACGACAGGTTCCAGGAACCCACGATTCTGCCTTCTACGACTTTGTGCCCTCGTTTACCCACAAATCACGATTTTTGGCTTTTTGACTAGGTATTGCTATAGCCAAAAACCCACGTACCACGTTTTCCTCAAACACAACAAGTTCGCGTGTCAAAAATGCAACTAATCCTCGTTCTTTTGAGCAGCCACGAATTTACACCTTCGAGCCACAATTATTCACATAAAAGCGACTGGTATTTGCTTCGAACCGAGTCACGTTTTGTGCAAAAAACTGACTGCATCTGCCTCTAATGGCTTCACGACACTGCATTTACACGAGCCACAATTTTCCCCTTTTCAGTTTGTGAATCTTCTACAATAAGCGGCGAACTAGCATCTTCAGTTTGTGCCCTACCAGGGCTTCCCCAAACTTCCAGTTCGTGAACCTGTTGCCAAGGCTTCCTCGAACTGCGAACCAACCGCTCAAATACCAATGTTAGCATATGCAAAGAGAAGAAAGAATACAGAGAAGGCAAACTGCGCAGTTCAAATGACACAGGCAGAGGTTTATTTATATGTGAAGAGGTGGTTACAGATTGGTTGAACAGTTACCAACCGAACAACTACATAACTGTTTTACATGCTATATAAAGTGCTATATTTTAACATTTATTACACAACTTTATAGTGACTACATGTTGGATTCATCTCCATCAAGATCAGTTCCACTCCAAACAGCTTTTTAGCAGTCAATTATGTTGTGCAATTAATGAAAACAGGATGTTAGTCTTTGCTGCAATCTTTAAATATTAAATTGGCATCTATATATCATAATCAAGTGTTTTCCTCTTTCAAGAAATAACTTAAAAGAAACCTCCACTGGTGTCATCTTAACAAAGACTGCGACATTTGCTGCACAAAATTTCTGAAATGCCCTGGCTGGAGTCATAAACCAAACCTGATTGAAGGAATTTGCAGAAGCAGCAACCATCATTGTACCAGTACAAGTCCAGCAAAGTCCTGCCCAATCAATACATGCACCACTACCAAGTACAAAACCAGCCCCAGAAGTTGCCACCACAAGCATACTGCAGAGAAGTGCAACTATATCTTCAGCTAATAAAAAATGAATAAAATTAAAAGCATTGAATCTGAGTCTGGTTAGAGATAGAAAAATACTAAATCTAGGAAAGCAAAAATGCAATAGTCATAGAGTTTTCCATCAAGCCTGCCTGCTATTAAACTTAAGAACTAAGAAAATCAATACCACTAATTCACAAATCTGCAAACAGAGCAAACACAGCCATAAGTTATAAAACATGGCAAGAGAACACAATACACTAAAATGAAATCAGAAAAGTGCCATGCTCAAAAAGTTCTACGAGGATAGCAGAGAGAATTACAGTATTAAACATCCATATGTTTAATGATGGCAAGGAAAGGAGCCAGACTACAAGAAACACTCTCTATGGCAAGACATTTGCTGCTACAAGTTTGGAGGGATATAATCATAACACCCAGATTGAAGCAAAAAAATGTAACTAGGCTAAAATACAAAAAAGTTGAATTAAATAAAAAATAATGTCAAAACCAGCTGATATTGTAAGAATTGGACTAGCTGTCACACAAAAAGCAAACAGTGAATCCAATTGTGGTCCAAAAGTGGGTCTTTAAAATCTACGTAATCCAATTGATTGAGTTGATGAATTCTGGGTCTTAGCTCAAGAGACTAAGGAAGAGCCTAAGAAATGCTTTTAACCTCATTAAGACAGAATAGAGCAGGGCAGAGATGCAAAGTCAGATTCGGAACAGATGAAACAGGCACCTTGTGAATCAGAGATGATTCAAACATCCTAGGGCAATTCCATTTGAGTGATTTGTCATAAGTGCCAATTTTGTCCACAGACAAAACCATGCAGCAGTTTCAACCACGATTGAAAACATCATCTAGACAAGTTCGTCTAAGCGACGAAAACATTCCATATGGGGCAAAATAGCAGAACTGAGTGTCCAAAGGGAAGTTGAATTGGTTCTTCCATTCTTCGTGAGAGAGGCGATACAAATTACACATCGGCCACATGGGCACTCCATGCTAAATTGTGCCACGCCGGGTGACACTCCCAAGGCTCTTGAGCATTAACTTGACCTGACCAAATTGCCGACCAAGTGTTTCCATCCATACCCTCATTTACAAATTACTTAGTGCAACTATCCCTCTTGTTACAACTCAAAATTTGAAGTCTTTTGTTAAACAAACCTGTACAAGCAATGGCATTTCCAATCATTTTCAGCATTCCTATAACACCACACATGGTTTGAAAAGTTTTTTTCAGACTTGCATAAATTTCAGGAATCCATCCAAGTTCATTACTTTTATGCTTGCTAGAAGTCAAATTAACTCTTCAGATTGAATCTTTCTTTAATATCTTCAAGACAAACCCACCCAAAACAATGAAAATAGTCAATGCCCCTGGTTACTGTTGTCCAAAATTACACCTCATGTAATTTTTAACAACTTATCAAAAGGACTTAGCCATATTTTCACTCAGGAAAAGCCACGGGACATTGATTCAGTCTTCTACGGAATGCAAGAACTTACTGTTCCGCGAGTTGTCCTAACCTACGGGACAAAAGAAAGAGCGGTCCGAGATTTAAACGAATTTTGGCAATAGTAGTGCTTAGTGGATGTTGTTAGACCGTCGCAACACTAAGGAAATTTGTCCCTCACATGTCAAATCAAAACAGAGCACCGCAGAGTTGCATATCCGCGGAGGATTGAAGAAGGTGGCTAAGTACAGAAACCGCGGAACAAGGCAATAGTTTGCCATGGGTTTTGAGCACGAATAAGAAACCCCGGGAACTATAATGCCACACAACAAAGGATTACTCTTTTGCGGCTTTATGGAGGAAACAGTAACATGTGGAAACCCGCAGAAATTTCCAAACCTGCTAAACAAAAACAAACGGTCATAAGCCGCATAACAAATGAAATCCGCGGGCGAAAGAAGCAGCAAAGCGCAAGTGGAGCAATGAATGGAGAGTGGTATGATGTTTGCGGAAGACACGACAGAGGCCACAGACCAAAATGAAGACATTGAATTCCGCAAGGCACCTTAAAGCCACGTCTATTTTGTTCGAAGCAATGTCTAACCACTCCACCCACTAGAATTTAATGAAGTATGGGCGTTGTTTCTTCTCCTGCAAAATCTGATGGCGTGCGATAGGAGCCATGTCAAGCGCCCCACACCTTCCTGCAAACATCTATGGCGATTGGTCCTTGGTGGTTGAACCTCTCTTGTTGGCGCCTCTCTCTCTCTCTCCTTCTCTCTTCTTCTTCTTCTTCTCATTCTCTATAAATCTGGAACTTGTGCATTGTAAAAAAGGATCCCTCTTTGTTGTAACGATACCATGCCAAAATGGTTGGCAACTTCCCACAAGTCTCGGACCTTGAATTTGGTCTTTGTTGTGTATCTTCGCCTTCTGCCATGGATGTAACCATTTGTGCATATTCCAACCAATAAAATTGACTGTTTGTGGCTATTCTCTTCCCTATAATTGTGTTTCATGCGTTCTTCGCCTTTCTGTTCTTCCTTTGGCATGTTGTGTGTGTTTCATACCTGCAGGATTCTCCATTTTCATGTGTTGTTATGTGTGGGAAGGGTTAGTTACGTGGTTTTGGTCTGTGGCACGTTTGTCTGCCCTTTCCTCCTGCGTTTTCTCCCATTTCTCCCCCTCATGGAGAGTGATCACCCCTTCTTTTATGGTGCTATCACCGCCCCTTTAAGCTTAGGATTTGTTTTCTGCATCTCTCTTTCCCTACCTCTCTCCCTAGTTCCTTGGTTGTTTTAGTGTAGGATTAGTAGGAGTAGTTTAGCATTAGAAGTAAGTTGTGGTATGTGGGTTTCCCAATCCGCGGAACAAGGAAGTCGGCCTTCTCACGGAGGTCTATCTCAAGCCGCAAGTCCCACACTTGGAGACAGACCCATGTTGCCTCAAAATTTTGGATCTTCCATGATTCAGAACAGGGTGCAATTTTGAGCTCCAACAGTTACTATCTAGCATCAATAATTTATAACATACAATAGTTTACTACTAGAGTCCAAGTAATCATTCATTATGACCATGAAAATCTCCAACTTCGATATAAGTCAGTCAAGAACTAAAACTCTTCAAGTCATCTAAACATCAACATCTCAAATAAGGCAAGGTGAATATGCATTCTATTTTCCAACCTTTGACACGCATAATATAACCCAGACCTCTAAAGTTGCCCCTCATGCAACTACCTTACAAAGAAACAAGCATAAATTGTCGTGTCATTATACAAATTATGACAATATGCTTAATCGTTATATAATTTTTACTATTTTGTATGTTGATTTTATGGAAAAATATAGAAATTTGATGTAGATAAACAACTCATTACATGTAACACATTTATGATTACCATGCACAGCTCGTAGTTATCTTCAGGCAATCAGAAAGGCCAAAGATAATTTGTTAAAAAAAGAGCTGTACATTATTAATTGTAAAGTTACCCCTAGAAAATGTTGGGGGTTTGAGATTGCAATTGCACACCTTCTGCCAGCAACGTTGTTATTCAGATAAGTGTGAGAAGACGCGGCAACAACATATGATTCAAATGGGAAAAGCAGAGATAATGCACATTCAAATAGTGGTATTAAAAATATACAAAACATCTTTCAAGCTAAAACTTCTCAAAACACAAAGACCAATAACAATCTTTCATCGAACCATAATAATTAAGCTGCAAAGGACGAAAAAGACATCAAAATTGTTACCATTTTTTTCCACAAACAACAACAAATGGAATCTAGTTATGCCACAATTGCAGGCTCAACAAGTTCAGACCATTCAAGTAGGGGAAAGGTTCTCCAAATTTCGGGAATTCAGATAACTTTGGAAAGGTTCAAAACTTCAAAACTACATAACTATAAAACTATGCATACTCACTAAAATAGTATACAAATAATTCTATAAAGTAGATATTAATATGTCTAGTAACATACCAATGGCAATTTGCCAAGCAAAAAATTGTGTACATGCCAGTGTTAAGTGGGGACACGTCCCCCCCAAAAAACACAAGTCTAGAACGTCCCGGACATCTTGGGGATGTGGGGGATGTGGGGGAAACGTTTCCCCCATGTTTCCGAAACATGCAGGGGGTGGCAGGAAACGTCTCGGGGACGTTTAAAGGAAGGAGGAGGACGTTCGGGGGACGTGGGGGACGTCCAGGGGACGTTGGGGACGTCCCCGGGACGGTCGAGGTACGTCCCGGGAATGGGACGTCCCCTACGACTATTGCGACCTTTTTTAATTAAAAAAACACATTCTAATTACTTTAAATGCTTTTTTTTTCAATGAAAGGTAATTATAACAAAAAAAAACATAGAAACATACCTAACCCTAAAAGTGTCATTATATGTTATAAAATGACATTATGGGCTCATTCCATATTCACACCAAGCAAGAGCAAGAGAAGAGAGGAAGAAGCAAGAGTGAGAGCAAGAGCAAGAGCAAGAGCAAAGAGCAAGAGGTATTTATAATTTTATTTGCTTACAATACTTGTTAAAGTCTCTATTTTTTTAAAATTTAGATTCTATTTGCATTTTTTAGGGGTTGTTTTTTAGCATTGTATCTACATTCACAATGTAATCATGTTTATAGTTTCTAGGATTTTTAAAAATGCATATTGCATAGGGTTTGGTTGTAACTAGTTACGTTTTTTTTTAAATTACATTTTTAATTCCAGTTTAAAATTTAGATTATATTTGCATTTTTTAGGGGCTGTTTTTTAGTTTTTGTATCTACATTCACAATGTAATCATGTTTATAGTTTGTAGGCTTTTACAAAATGCATATTGGTTACGTTTTTTTTAATTACATTTTAAAAGTTAAAAATAAAACATATTGCATAGGGTTTGGTTGTAACTTGTGGTTGTTTTCATTGTTTATTTAAAATTAAAATTAAAATTATGATCATTGCTTATATTTTTTTTAAAATTAATTCATTACATAATCAATCAATCATATAGTTATGGTTGTTTTTTTAATTCATTGCAGCAATCATCACCATGAGTTCTTCTGAGTATGAGTATGAATCAGAGCAGGAGAGGGTTGAACAGGAACTTGAGATAGGTGGTCGTGGAAGTGTTGGTGATGACACAATGGGGGAAAGTGGAGAAGGGAGACAAAATGTAGTGGCAACGGCAACTAGTAGTTCAGTTGGTAGTGCTACCAATTGCCCCTCTCAAATGTTGTCCAGATTTGCCATTGGACCATTTGATAAGAAGAAGCCATTGCAACAATTTGCTCAAATAGTTGAGAACCCCAAGTCTAGAGGGGGGAGCAAACTATGGAAGTGCAACATATGTGCACTGACTTGGCATGGCAGCATCACCAGGACCAATGCACACTTGTTGCACCTTACAGGAAGGGGGGTTGGCATTTGTAAGGGCCTTTCACTAGAGCAGAGAGCTGAGATGGTGAGAATCTTCAATGGAAATACCACGGACAATGTGCCAGAAGTTTGTGGTATTGCGGCTAATACTCCTTTGAGCTCTCATAGGACTGGCAAGCATAGTAATACTTTGGCCAGTTCTAGTTTTGGAGTGTCATAAGTGGAAAGCAGAGGGAAGAGAAAGGCCGTGCGGGGCAGCCCCCAATGCAGTTGTAGAAATGTTTGATTCAAAGGCAAGGGAAGAGGCAGATGATGCTATTGGGAAATTTTTCTATGCTGTTGGGATTCCATTTAATGTCGCTCGCTCTCCTTATTACAAGGAGGCTATGGCTAAGGTTGCAAAAACAGGTACAAGTTATGTGCCTCCTAGAGACACCAAACTGAGGACAACAATCTTGGATAGAAACTATTCCAAGGTTAATTTGTTGATGGAGGAGATGAAGGTCACATGGGTGTCACATGGTTGTAGCATTATCATGGATGGGTGGACGGATATTAGACATTGTCCTCTCATCAATATCATTGTCTCTTACAAAGATGGACCGTACTTCTTGAGAGCAATTGATTGTTCTGGGAAGCAGAAAGATGTTGAGTTCCAGTATCAGATTTTGAAGGATGCCATTGAGGAGGTTGGACCTTCCAATGTTGTACAGGTTGTCACGGATGCAACTTATGTGTGCAGAGCAGCAGGCAAGCTAGTGGAGCAAGAGTATAGACATATTTATTGGACCCCATGTTGTGTGCATGCCATGAACAATGCACTGAAAGACATAGGGAAGATTCAATGGGTCAACCAGATAGTGAATGAGGCCAGGGACGTGCAGAAGTTCATATGCAATCACCACACATCATTGACACTTTTTCGAAATTTTTCGAAGAAGGAATTTCTGAAACCAGTTGACACCCGCTTTGCATCATATTTTATTTTGTTGGAGAGGATGTTTGAGTTGCAGGAGCCCCTGCAAATTATGATTATGACACATGATTGGACTAGGTGACGTGAGTCCAAGACAGAGCAAGGGAAAAGAGTGAAGGACGTGGTGTTGAGGGAAACATTTTGGGTTGATATGAAATACATCATATCAATCATAGCTCCAGTTTTTAGTGTCATCAAATATGGGGATTCTAACAGCCCCAATCTTGGTGAGATCTATGAGTGCATTGACAACATGCTTGGGCAAATGAAGGCAGCTATTCGGGTGAGGGACCCCACTCTGGAGTTCTACAATGAACATATACAGCCCATTATTCAAAAGAGATGGGAGAAGTTGAACACCCCTCTTCATATGGTTGTGTATGCACTGAATCCCAAATGGTATGTGGAGAGGCCAGGTAGAGTTATCCCTTTGGATGATGATGAGGTGAAGAAGGGCCTTATGAAGGCCTTTAAAAAAATGTATAGTCCACAGGAGGCTTCACTGATCAGGTTGGAGTGGCTCAACTTCACTGAACTTGATGGGTACAAAACATCAGCAAAGCCGAATAGGGTAACATTGGCACAGGAGAAGCCAGTGAGTTGGTGGCAACTGTATGGGCTTCCAGACTGTTGCGACCACTTGCCATTCGCCTCCTTTCCCAGGTTTCTAGCTCCTCTGCCTCTGAGAGGAATTGGTCTACATATGGTTGGATCCACTCTGTTAAGAGGAATAGGCTTACCTCTGCGAGAGCGGAGAAACTTGTAGTTGTACACAGTGTTTTGCGTCTTATGGATCGCAAGACACCTCAATACAAGGAGACTCCAACATTATGGTGGGATGTAGATCCCAAGGAGCCGAGGCAGGTTGAAGAGGACAATACTGTGCAACGAGGATTGATTGGGCTTACCTTTGAGAACGAGCATGATAGTACCAGAGGAGGAGTTCATGGATGTTGCTTCAGATGTTGATTCTGATTTTTAGGCTGATACTTGTCTCTTTTTTTTGTAATATTGACAATAGACAATTGTTGGTGTATTTGAATATGAGATTAATGATATGAATATCAGCTATTGTCACTTGATCAATCATAAATTAGAATGGTTTTATATTTTATTTCAGCTTATTTAATTTTGAGTTTCAAATTCAAAATTCAAATATGACATATGTAACTTACATTAACATATTGATATTATGAATCATGGTATTAAGGAATGTATTTGATGTTTATGAGTTCAAGTTTCACCTTATTTAAATCTCAAATGGTTTTATTTCAGCTTATTTATATAGTTTAGTCACTATATCTTTATATTTTAAATATTTATATATTTTTTAATTAGCCGTCCCCTCGTCATCCCCCCGCCGTCCCCAAAATTTAGAAATTTTTTGCCGTCCCGGAGTCTTAGGTAACTATGTATAAGCATGGTAAACAGAAAAAAAGTAGCCCAGCAAATGCTTCAAAATTCATTCAAACACCTCACAGTTTTAGTCAAAATTTTGGCAGAGTCTGTTATTAACTCAATATTTTAAAAAAAAAACAGCCCTGCGGTGAAAAAATTCAGTTGATCAATATTTACTAAAGTTAAGAATGTGGCCCAAGCTTACTGTTTACCGCGTCGAAGGTAGCCCATAGCCTCACACATGATTTTCCAAGAAATTTAAAAAGTAGTCCATCAAATTCTTTATAAAACTCATTCAAACACTTTGCAATTTAACCAAAAGTTCTTATTAACTGAATCTTGTACATGCTTCTGCCCCACAATGAGGAAAACCATATAGATATAATTAAATTGCAATAGATAACAAATATGTTTTTAAATAACAGAACCCTAATAAAAAGGTCAGGGAACAAAATTACCCTACTTTGTGTCAAAGGATATCCTCTGAGTCTAATTGAATTTAACCAAAATTTAACTAGTATTATCATCAACTAAATTCATAGCATGTTTCTGCCCTGACATGAAGGAAAATTAAGACCAATCAATCAAGACACTATAGCCGTGGGATGTTCAAAATGGTGTGGATTAGCGATAAAAGCACTTGTAAAGAGTGAGCCAGATTCAAATAACAATACTGGAACAACGCCAAGAAGGCAGCAATAACTTAGAGAAGATGTTATTAAGGTTGTGGATTGGCCACATAAGGCAGCCCATAACTTAGATGACATGTTATTATTAAGGTTGTGGAAGGCCAATAACGCAGCTCACGACTTAAAGAGGACGTTATGGAGAGTGTGGAGTGTTGCAATATGCGTAAATAAGGTTATGATGTATTGAAAAAAGCGGGATATACTAATAGCGTTGCAACCCAGATTCAAAGCCAGCCACCCCGGAGTAAAGATAGAGAGGGCCACATTGGCCATAAAGGAAATAAGGCTCGGTGCCAGAATAGGCCAGTGGACAATTTCAAACTGCGAAATACTGTTTCTACATTAACAAAACCCTAACCTTGCTATCTGAGGATAAAATTTAGTAAAATTTCAAACCAGTGAACATTTTTTTCAAATAATGTCCTCAACCTTGCAATCCGTCGGTAAAAATTAGCACAATTTTAAGCTGAGGAACAATTCTTTTCAAATAACAAAACTCTAACATTACAATCCCGCAATAAAAAATAGACTAATTCAAAGACCTGGATAAGGGTTATTGAAAATAATTTTAAGAAAAACCTTAGGCGGGCTTTGGATAGCTCCCAATAACACTGCCCATAATGCTGCACCGCTTCAATTAAACCTCTGGCCTTTAAAGAGCTTTCCTCCAGCGTGGCAGAAGCAGAAGTGAGAGTACGTACGCTGCCCCCTCCAAAACCCTTGGAAAATAGCCCAAAAAAAGCCGAATTCATACCTACTGCAGTGCGGATCTTCAGATCGAAACTCCTCCTCGCTATAAAGGATATAGGCCGATTCTTTGCTACTTTCCCATTCGGATCGAAAAAATTCATCCCGTTGTAGAATTGAGGATGCGTAGACCGACCTCAGAAGAAAACATACAGATTTAGAACCAGGTATTCGTAGAATCATTGCCATTTCTATAATTCTGCAGAAAATAAAACCAAATAATGCAAAATACTCTGCCTGCTCCTACACCTGGATCGTTTTACAATGTGTAAAATTGGGGGATTAAATCCGTGAGGCCAGGCGCGGGTTCAAAATTGAGTCCGTCAGTGCCCTTCCTTCAAACTCAAAAAAAGGTTTTGCATGTCAAAAAAATAAAACTAAAATGTAAAATAAAAAATAAATTAAAATGTAAAAGTCGTTCCACAATAGAGAAGTGCAAGTTATTTTTAAATGTTGTCAAAAGAAGGGTTATAGTTAAAAATGCTTCTCAACAATTTTGAAAAAATTTAAGTCTTAAATAATATTTTTAATGACTAGGGAGCCTACACAATATGATTTGGAACAAATTGAGCATGCAGGGGTGGTCATAAGCTCGGTATAGGATGAGATGGATATTTGAAGGTCGGGGTAGAGCTTGGAGAAAAGTGTTGAATTGATCTCAAAGGTTGACTTCAATTCGTGAGTCATTATGTAGAGTGAGTCGAGTAGGCTCTATGGGAGCCACGTTGGTGCTAAAGGGTGGGGATGGGCTCGCAATAGTCTTGGTCTATATCACCTAGATCAATTTGAGCTCAGTGTATAGACAAGTTAGGAGGGCTCCCAGGTGATTGGATTATCTCGGTTTGTATTCAACGGAGAAGGAGCATCGAGGAAAAAGTAGTTGGAGACTTGCTTTCAGAGCAAGCACAAAGGTCAAGTCACTTGAGGAGCTCACCCATTATGATCTTTGCAAAGAAGAATCCAGCTAAATGTCAATTTGCTCCCTCGTACAAAGGTTGATTGGACCTACCCAAGATGGCCGAATGCAGGGTAGAGGAGAGGAACTCTTTACAGAGGGTCGAACAGGTAAAGATAACCTTATTTGTCCATTGAAAGCACCCCTCCATGTTATCATTGGTATCTTCTCTCTAACCATTATTCAATAGCAGTGATGTAGAGGCCAACAAGAATTTTATATTTACAGTGGTGTGCTCGAGACAATGCGACTCAACTATATGCCTAAGGAGTTGAGAAAGAGGGTTGTGGAAAGATTCATAAAGGATTATGAAGGGTGAGTGTGCTTAATGGAGCAGTCTAATTTGGCAATACATCATTTGTGTGTAGTACATCTAATTGCATATTGTGCATGAGGTGAAGCTCTTGGCTCTGAAATACGACCAAGAATATCTCGATGTATTTGTTGGTGACATAGTTAGTGTGGGTGTTTCAATGTATAGATGCACATTATTTTAATTTAGTTGGAGAAAAAATCTAATTTAATGAATTTTACTAGTTAAAATTTACATGAGTTTTAATTTTAGTGGTTAAAATCCAAATATTTTTTTATTAAAGTGATAAGAATCCAAATGGGTTTTAATTTTAGCACTAATATCTAAGTAGAAGCGAAAGTTTTTTATTTTATTATTTACAATTTTTTCATTATGATTTTGATAAGAGATTTGAGTGTCCCACACACAGTTTGATGGTTTTTATGTATTTACCGATCTGCTTGTCATCTCTGTCTAATTTCAATTGTTTGTTTATGTATTTATTTATTAAATGTATTTAATGTTTATTTTAGTTATGATGATTTTTAGAAAATTAGAATGTTGCAAATTGGGTTTTCATTACATCATTATTAGATTAGTTTACCAGTTTAAATGCATCTTATTTTTACACCATTATGATTGAGAGATCATTTTGTTTGGATTACTAATTTTTTCCTTTTATTTAAGGTGCCCATTAACTTGAACTTTTTTTTTAAAAAAACTCATTTTAAAAAATTATTCTTAATTTTTATGACGTGGATACTTGATTTATTCTTGTCATATGAAGTGTAAAATAGTCATACTACTTTTCTCATCGAAGGGTTGACCCAATATTTGCTCTTCGCAATAAAATTCAGACCAGCCCTTCAAATTTGATCCTTGCGCGAGGCAACATCCCATTTCTATCATGCATTTTCTTTTCGTTATTTCGTTTTCGAATATCCCATTTATACAAATAGGAATATAAACAATTTGGATTTGATTCTGCCATTGATTTTATATATATAATTGAATCATAAGCTAGTATGGATTACATGTAAGAATTTTTAGGCTTAGCTACGAAGGATGGCTAAACAACGTGTTTTATACCATCATACACTTTCTTGCATTAAAACCCATTTGATGCCCTTAATTATATTCATTTTTTGGAATTTGACAAATTAATTATTCATCGGTTTTTCTTCAAGAAATTGGTTTTGCTAGGGTTTTGCATGTAGGCTCTTATCTTTGTTATCTTTTTCACTCTTCTTTGAGTGTTTATTTTGCTTCAACATAATATTTTAAGCATGCTTGTATTAATTCTCAATATTTATTTTGTCCTTTGAGGTGGCTTAAACTTTAAATGTGTTCCCAAGATTTAGGATGAGGTATTGAATCTTAAACTTCTCCTAATGTTTTGATTAATGTTGCTTATATTGAGCTCATTATTAAGTGATACAAGAACAACTTGTGTATAGCTTATTATGTTGGTCGTAACCCCTCTGACAATTTCCTTTGGACTCGGATCAAACACCACTAGGAGCCCACTAGGATTCATGTCTCATTTATGAGGAACCTTATCAAAGGATTTTTATGTTCTCCTTCAAGGATCCTTCATAAAGTCAAATACTTCTCACTAAATCAAGTTGTTGGTTCTTGCAGAATAATCTCTTGGTGTTTTCACAATAGACTCGAGACTTCAAAGTCTTTAAACAATTTTCCCTCAAAGTCCTTATTTTGTTCAAACTCCTTGCCCACTTAGTTCATCTTCAGTGTTTCATTTCATAGAATATTAAACTTATAGGGTAGGTTATTTTCCATGAAGCAAACCATTTTTATTCATCACAACCAAACAAGTGGGTTTGCATTGAGGTTGACCTTATGAAGGACTTGAAGGATTTTCCTAATATTTAGGTTGGCTCTAAACATTTTTCTCAAAAATTCAACCTTATCAATTTGCCTAAGACATACTTCAAATGCCAAACCCCCAACCATAGAATATGAGATTGTTCCCTTATGGCTCAACCTAAGTTGGTCGAGCGACCTTTACCAACCAAAAATTAAAATGCATTAGCCAAAAAGTGATGGGTAGACCACAATGATGAATAAAAACATGCCTTTCTGAGGAATAAAAATTTCCTTTGCCCGACATAGTTACTAAAGCCAAACCTCATCCAAATAAGCATAAGTTTGGAAGCTCTCCCATTTTTGCATGCATATGTTCCTTGTTCCAAAACAAACATGAACCCTTGCAGAGTCTAGAAAATTCCATCCAATAAAATGTTTTCGAGGTTGGCCCCTTGACGTTGACTTCTCAACCCTCTTATTGCTCTCGCAATCCATCTTGAGGTGGGTATGTAAGTCACCCAATGGGAGTTAATGGGGCTAAATGTTGCTCCATTTCCATCGATGATTTTCTTCAGCCACACCAACATCCTTCTTTTATTAATAATTTTTCTACTCTGGAATATGACATAGGTTTTCATGATGGACAAGGGGAACTTAGTATGGATGAGTTACATGCATGAATTTATTTTATAGAATTTAAGAGGTCTTATAGAATCCTCATGTAAATTATTAATGTACTCTTCTTGTCATCATATTAAAAATTTAGATTTTGTTTATTTATAGGAATTTAAAATTTGAGGTTTCCTGCTTCGAACTTCCTTGCAATATATAGATTCAGACATCGCTCATTACCATACCTTTCACGGTGATGTCCATAGTAGTGTTGATGTTTATATCTCTTAGATTTGTGTCCATAATTGTTACCTCAAGAGAAGATTTGTCACATTGAGACATATGGCTCGTTCTTGATTAATGGGTCCTCTTTTGGCATCATTAATGTTTATGCTTCTAAATATGATCAGAAAGAACGATGTTATGGATGTGGTGAGGTGACAAATTGTTGTTAACCTTCTATCTTGTGTGGCGAATTCAATATGGGTGAGCATCCCAAGTACAAATAAGGCATCCTTCCCATGCGACGGTGTGTTGGTGAATGAGAATCATGGTTTCAAAATCCAGTAGGGATTTCCATATGCTTTCCACCAGGGGAAAACATTTACTCCCCATCTATGGTTTACTTTATCTAATTTTCAAGCCAAAGTTGATAAGGTTTTTAAAAGGCTTAATTGTGTTCTACTTTCCAAACAACACACTTTCATCTTTCATATTTCCGTTGGGTCATTGGTCATTATTTGTCAAGATATTGTGCTTTCCAAACATATACATGTCACCTTCCAGCTCACTTGGGGAGGTGCTTAATTCAAAGTCTCGTGCAATTAGTTTTACATCAACACTTCGCTTTTAACGCATGAGAGAACCATCCAACTCGTTATCGGGGTGTGAAACTTGGCACCACATCCTCTTTGTGTACCTAGTTGGATCGAGTGGTGGAATGATGTCATTATCCATATTGTCTCTTTCCTCCACCATTTAGGAAAACAATTGGTGTTAGTGCACAAACAATATGATACGCACTTCTAATATAATTCTAAATGGTTTTTACAATTTTAGAAAGAAATCATTTTACTTAAATTGTAATCCATAGCATATGGGCTTAAGCAAAACTCAAACTTAACAAAACTCATACTATTAGATGAGATAAAATTTGGGCACATTAGCATCGGCTTGAGGCAGGACATTGTGCCTCCAAAGAGTTCTTAAAATACTTCATTTCCAAACAAGCCAACAAACAAATCAAGGTTATTCAAACAACTCACAATCATCTTACCAACTTACCACATATCTTATTATCTTATGTGGAGCACTACAAAATGGTTTTCCAGTCTTGAGAAATGACTGGGGACATAAAACAAGCTTTTCATAAATGCTTTGATGGTGTTCCTTATAAGCTTTCACATACGACTCAACTTTAATGTGATTACCTCATTTTAGATGATGTTTTAAAAAAATTGCAATGCGTGGCTAATGAAAAAGCACAACGAGTGAATGGTTTTCCTTGTGAATTTGTCAAGTCCACCCATAGTTTTGTTAGCCTTATAATGTAAGTCTACAAGAAAGAGTTACACTACACCCTTATGTGAAATTATTAAGAAAGGAAATATCAAATTCATACCTAAATTTGGTGACCTAGAGCTCATTACTATTTGGCGTCCTATCACCTTGTTGAATGTATCATACAAAATTATCACTATGGGTTTAACACTTCACATTCACCACATTCTTCCCACCATTGTCATACCAAAACAACCCAATTTTATCAAGGGAGATATATTTTGGATAACATTATTGTTATGTGTATGTCAAGGCATGGAATGGACCCACGCATCTTGACAACAAATTATCTTTCCCAAAATGGATTTTTAAAAAGTTTATGATTATATTAAATTGCCTTTAATTTTTTCCACGCTTTAAACTCTTGGATTTGATGATTTGTACTACCTCTCTTCTCTAATGCCTCAACTTCTTGAACTATCAATTGTCACAAATATGATAACTTTGACATTTTTCACCCATTCTAAAAAAGTTTGTATTTCTCTTCTCTCTATGTTTTAGCAATAAAAGCCTTTGAGTTCTTGTTTGCTTGCCAAGTTGAATGTGATTAACTAAAATTGACTAATGTGTAGTATGTGGGGATAGTTAATTTAAGCTATGAACAATTGCAAGTAAACTAAATAAATGCAATAAAGAAGTATATAAGTGACCAAGCAACTATGCAAAAGCAAATGCTAACCCTAATGTGTAAGAGAGAAGAGGAAATAACTCAGCTGAATAGAAGATGCTTGTGAGACTATGTCTCAGAGCTGACTGGAGAATCTGAGAGCAAAAACGACCGTGCATAAGTTCTGAAAAGGATGGATCTAGACTATCTGGATGGATTGGAGTACCTGGAGAGAGACTAGGGTGCCTGCGGGCACTCTGGTATGCAAACTAGGCACCCTGGTCTACATAAAAGCTCTGAAACTGATCTTCACTAGTTTGGCAGATGGTCTGAAACCCTCGTTGTCTGTTGCATCAAATTCGTTGCCCTGTACTGAGTATCGTCAATAATCCAAGATGATGTAAAGACCTGTAAAAGACCAAGAGAAGTATTGAAACCCTAAAAAAGAAAGATGCAAAAGAATGGGTCAAATTGACCTCAGCTGCCACAACAGTGGACTTACTAACTGAGTGTTGCACTACATTTTGGACCCAAATGTAGTTTTGGTGGGTGTGTGCATAATGTGCCCTAGGTGCTCTTGTGTCAGTCGCACTTTGTGAAGTAGCGAGCAATAACTAAATGTAAAAAATGTAATCAAATGTGTACATGGAATAGAATAGAATCCCTCCCCCTATGAAGTGTGATGCAGATGTCTTAGCCTTGTGCCTTGTGATGGAGTTATGTGGATGTAAGCGATCTCTAATGCAATAGATGAATGCAACTCTAGATGGATGATAGTAGTGAATGATGTTAGGTCCCTCATTACGATCTCCTAACTTTATATTTATAGGGTTATCTTGATCTAATTCTGTAATTAACCCCGAAATGACCAATCACCAAAAAGATAAAAATCTAAAATGGCTATAAAGAGCCCAAAAAGTGGCAGGAAAGTGCAAAAGGGACCAGGGTGCCCCTTGTGGGACTAGGGTGTCCATGGGTGCCCCAGTCAAGGCTATAATAACAGTAGGTGACAGAAGATGACTATGCATGTGGATGTAAAAGGTTGGTAACAATGAAATAAAATAAAACAAGATGGCCAAAAGACGGGGGTTAATTAGAAATTTCTTCACTCAAGAACCTTCTAAATAATAGTATGAAACTGGGATAAATAATGTCTAAAGTGCATGATTTTGTGACTACATAATGTGGGTTGATGTGGGATATCTTCCTCCTTGATCAATCCTCACAGTTTATCAATGGTTACTTCATAGATGATTAATTTCTCACTGTTATTGAAAAGAAATCCTCATTTAAGGAAATTATACAAAGTTTGATATTTTTTACAAAGCTTCGGTACCAATCTGTAGTGGGAGAAATTTTTGTTACAAGCAAAACATGTTTTCGATGCCAAATTGTCTTTAATGTTTTTAGTGGAATTAGATCCAACAAGGATAACAATTCAAATTCTTAGGTATTATTTTTACTTTTGATAGTACACCTTCTCAATTGTGGCATTATATGTTTGATAGAATTGAGAATAAGATCTTGTTTTGGATATCTGGTCATATTTACCCTGCAGGAATATTCTAGATTTATACTAAGATTCTTATGGCTACTCACATGTACTAATCCTCGTGTTGGGCTCCTTCCAAGATTCCTTACAAGAAGTGAGCCAAGATTCTTCATGACTTTCTTTGGTTCAATGCCAAATAAGCCAAAGGCTTCCACATAGTTTTCTAGGATGCTTATTGCCTTCCTCAAGAAAAGGTGGTATGTGCATCATTGATATTCACAAATAGAGGATAACATTAATCATTAGAAGGATAATTAAAGCTATTGAGGGTAGTGATGCTTGGAAAATTCTTGTAAAACATTACGATTTTGTTGGTGTGACTTGTGGAGAAAATTGTTGGAAAAATATTGGCCTCCATACTCTGTTTATCACTTCCATGCTAATCAAAATTGAAGGCTCTTTTGTAAAGCATATGAGGTTGTCAAGCCTTTTTTGAGACGGGTTAGCAATGGATTAAGAACAAGGCTCTCGTTCAATAGTCATAACATCTTATGGTCACCTATAATGATGGGAAATATCATAACTCTCATTAAAACACATGGTAATAAATATTTTAGGCTATATTAGAATGAAATTGCTACTATTCAGGGCCTTGTTTCATCTAGGGACTAGACTTTGTGGTCTGAGATCAAACAAAAATTTAAACTTGTTAATTAAAACCTCCCAACAATTATGAAGATTCAAACTTCTGCAATATGTCATATTGTACAAACTCAATCTTCATCCTCTTATTGTGTGGTGGAGAGACTGGTAGTGGAATGTTGACATTCCTTTTAGGAATTATTCACTTAATCTTATTTACCAGATCATGAGCCCTCTCTCCCTTGCTCTCTGAAAATTAAGTTTCCATTGGAATCTGAATGCAACTCTTGGAATTCTGAAGAAGTTGTGTTGCAGAGTATGTGTAAAGTGTAGAACTTGTAGTGTGGAGAACTATGGATTAACATTTTGACTCATGTGGTGTATGAGGAGATAACAAACCATCACTAGGAGTGACTTGGAGAATTGATTGTGATGATTTTGGAGATTTTGGATTTTTTTCAATGGTGATAGAAGAGGTAGGGAGTGATCAATTCCCAACAAGATTTGTTGATAATTGAAGTATTCAGGTGTCCTACCCACCAGAGGAAAAGTGTTTGGGAGAGAGGCGTTTTTTTCTCTCCATCCATGACGCTTCCCCAAAAGGCCCAACTGCTGAATTGTTACCTTTTGTTATGTTTGTCCCTAATTGAAAAACCCACATTAGAGCAGTATAAGAAACACAATGACGTCTCATTACCCCCATTCCTACAGTAGCAGGTGTCCCGATTTGAATAATATCATATGGCTTCCAAGTTAGGTCATCTGGAAGTGATGGTGATGTAATCCGGCTTCCAAGTTAGGGTCATCTGGAAGCATGAGTAGCTAGGATTGTCATATAGATTGACTGATTTGAATGATTGATTGATTGAGATGTATTTTGAAAATTACTCACCGATAGATTTTTTTTTGCCCCCCGATTAGGTCAATTGGGGGAATGGATTCGAAGTAGCAAAAGTATTGATTGTTGTATAGTAATCATGTTTGACTGAGATCCGAGAGAATGTGATGGTAACATGTTAGGAATGTTAATTGATTGTATTTTATAGCCTGAGAGGGATTATTAGGTAATCCTGATTGTATTCCCCCCTTTCGAAAAAAGGGTGAGGGGTGGAGAAATGAGAACTGAGCCAAAAAAAGGCTATAAATGATCGTAATAGTATAGGAGATATAGTAGTGTTTAACAAAGTATATATAGAAATGTAGTAATGCATGTGTCGTAATTAAATATGGAGTTGTGAAAATTGTACTATACGGTCCAAGGCAAGAGTGTGATTCAGATGGTGCAAACAATGAGAGAAAGGGAGTTACCAAGCTCAAGATATGAGCCGAACTGGGCACATGTAGTAGTTGTAAGAATGGTGGCAAGTAGTAATTGTAGTATGGAGTAAAATAGAATTACTATATATAGCAATATGTAAAAAGTGTATAGCAATTTCATTTGATTGAGTGTGATTGTGATTGGAGTTCTAAGTTGTGAGGATGTCACGCATTATAGAGGTTGTTAAGAAAATATCTGAGAGGGTAGCGACGGTCGTGGCTACGCAGACGACTGAGGAGTAAGTATGTATGATGGAAATTGTTGTCAAATTTATCTATTTTTAGTAATTTTAACAAAAATTGAACTTTTGTAGAATTGGGCATTTCTGACCAAGATGAAAGCGGACAAGGCATTTTTGTCCTTTGGGACACTAACTCCCAGTTCCTAGCATTAGTGACCTGCATCTGGGCACTGATGTCCAGATCTTGGGCCCCAAGGGCAGACCTTTAGCATTGTTTGGGTATTTTATGTTACTTTGATGGTTTTATAGGTAATTTTGAATGATGTCGGCATATTAATATTGTGTTATGGTGTTTTTTTGTGTTGTGTAGAGGGATATACACTCCAGACAGTTTTGATCATGCCTTCACTTGAGCATGTTGCTTAGTTTGGGGTTGAGTGATGATGAGTGGGATATATTGGACCGTGTAAGCCTACGACACATCACTAGATTAGGGGAGATACCCCATAGTATGCCTATGTTGACTACTTTATGCGAGAGATGGTGCGTAAATACTTATACATTCTAGTGAGATGACGGTGACATTAGAGGATGCATATAGGATAGTTCGGTTGCCTGTGGTTGGAGAGAGAGTATAGATGATGGCTGTAGTAGATGCTCATGGCCAAATGAAGGTAGCACGATGATATTTTGTAGGGTCTCGAGTATATGATGAGACATATATTACTAGTATGGATGTTATTGTGAGATTTGTCGTTCTATGGTTACAAAAATTTATTATAGTGATACTAACATTGTTAGTGGTCGTAGTCATGATGCTTTTCAAAGTATAGAGGAACATGGTGCTAGATATGCATGGGCATGATGTGTGTTGGCCTATTTATATAAGTATTTGTATCAGTTCACACAGGAGTTCCATGGAGGTGGAGTAGGAGCTACCACTCTATTACATGTATGGGTGCATGAGCATATAGCTATAGCGAGGCCACTTAGTAGGCCACGGGCCAAACGAGCTCGACCAAATGTATTTGCAACGAGGTGGTGGGGACTCAGAGTAGGAGGATGGAGATGACCACATATAGGTCAATGCTAGATCAGATGGGCCATGGGGCCATTATATGGAGACCATATAGAGATTATGAAAGATGGGTGGAGGATGGTGTTGAGTTACAGTGCATTCAACACGCCACGTGGTTAGAGGATCGATTTTTAGGGGTAGCAGAATTGTTCTAGGGTGAGTGGGTGTCTAGACAGTTTGGCATGGCCCAGGACGTGCCCCCAGAGGCATATATATGGTGTCGGTCTACTAGGTTTACGAGGTGACCGGGGTTGAGGCCAGGCCCGACAAGAGCATAACTAGTGCCTCCAAATCCATATGAGGTAGATCCAACCATAGGGCCAATACATGTAGATGACACAAGGTGCACTGAGGTGTTTAGGCAGTGGAGGTCAACACACCGATGGGTTTCATTGTTTCCAGTGGTTGTCGATGTGGCAGGTGGGCCAATAGTTAGAGGAGTTGAGGGCTAGACACCCGCCCCTAAGGTAGACGATGTGATAGCGGTGTGAGAGGAGCGTAAGTATTATAGATTATGTTTGATTTGCTTTGTGAATTTGGTTAGTGAATACAAAGATGTGTAAGTGATAATATGAGGTGTTTGTTATGTGATTGCAGGTGATGCCTATTGGATGTTGATCATAAATACCTCCATACATACATTGAATGATAATGTGCCCCCATATGTGCTCGTGGGAGGAGGGATGTTGGAGCGGGTGGACGTGATTACGAGTGAGCATGCCCATTTGTTTGAGTTTATGGTGATAACTTAGGGGCCGACCTAGCTCATGATGTATTTGAATGACATGTGGAGCTGCAAGGATGGTTTACAGAGTAGGTGGTCGACAATTTATATTCCAGAGGTAACTTGTAAGATATGGAGCTCGTGATCGACGACATAGAGTTAGTAGTGAAGCTTCGAGTTCTAGATCTCCAACGGTTGTAGATAGTGATAGTGAGGATGATGTATGATGTATGATGTATTAAGGCATGGGGGCTTGCTCCTCAATGATTGTATTGTATAAATTTGATTTTATATATATGCATGTTAATGTCGCATTTGTTGTGGATGTTCATTGTATACTATGTGATGATCATGATTTGTACTTAATAGTGATGGTATAGTTTTGTTGGATTTTATATGCATTATTGGTATAGTTGATTTGATATATATTGTTGATTATTGAAATTCGTTACGAGGTGGAAAGAATTTCTAAGTGAGGAATTGAATAGGAATTGTATTTGAATAACAGTGAATAATAAAACATATGATAAATAGATATATGTGTGTGTGATGTTGTGTTGTAAAAAAATAGAGAAATGGTAATGTGATTAGATAATCTATGAGAATAAAATAATGATGTCACGATAATTATATAATAATGAGATGTATAACGACATATATAAGTGAGTGTGATGAGGATGAAGAGGGGAATAAGAATAATTGTCCCCCAGTGTGAGAGTGGGCTTCATTTAAGTAACCATTCCCTGAACAATCATGTATGAACCTCGAGAACACGAGTGCATCATCGGGTAATGACATGAGTATAATCTACCACAGGGCAAGAGGCCTACGATGCACATTAGGAACATGCGAAACAACGAGAATGTGTGTATAGTTTCCTAATTGGATGTTAGAGGAGATAGTGCCAATAATGGGAGATGTGACAGAATGTAAAGTGAAAAGGGGCTGATTAGGAAGCTAGTGGGATGTAGTAGAAATGTGAGTAGGTTGAAAGGATGTGGTGAGAGGCAGGTCAACTGGAGGAGGTGGAAGAGTGATGACCTTCAGAGGTGGATGAGTAATAAGCTTAGGTGGTGGGGAAAGAGATAACGTGACCATGTGCAGAGGCTCACTTGCGTGAAAGTGAAGAGGGAGACTGATTAAGAGGGCGAGTGCAGAAGGTAATGACACCCTTATATTCTAGTTGTTGTAATCTATCATGAAGGGCATAATAATCATTTTTATGATGGCCATTGATGCGATGGAAATTGTAGAAAGGGTGGTCATAGTGACCATGCAAACAGTGAGAGGGATGATGTTGGTTAGAAAGTAGAAGGATCAACTACTTATCTAGTGATGCACACAAGACATCATATGGTTTTGCACCATGTGAGAAGTAGATTGGTGGATGGGTGGAAGATGGGGAAGACCTAGGTGGAGTCTGATGCACTGGTAGAGGGGAGGAATGCTTTTGAGGAGGAGGAGATGGCGACCATGAAGGTGGTGCAATAGATGGGAGAGTGGAGGGATTAGTAGGCGAAGGAGGAGTAGAATAATTAGAAGTAGGTGTTATAACATGATCCACAATTAAGTCTTGTTCTAAATTATTGACCTTATAGCAAAGAAGAGTAAATGATTCACATGTATCATATAATAGCTTTTCTTTTAATGGAGGAATTAAGCCACGAAAAAAGATGTATTGCATTTCTAAATCAATGGGCTGAAAAGTAAATAATGCATGCAAGAATTAAAAACATAAAATGTAATCTAATATTGGTTCAAATTTTCCTTGATGTGAAGAAGGCAAATGTTCATATGTAACTTTAAGTCCGATATTAGAAATAAATCATCTAAGGAATGCATCCTCCATATCATAGTAAATACTAATAGATCCATTAGGAAGATGAGTATACCAAGAAAGAGCAACCTCGACAAAAATATGACGAAAATATTTGAGTAACAACCAATCATTGGAACAAGAGGCCATGACTAATCGAAAAGATTTTAGATATAGATAGGGATTGCTCGTGCCATTGAAACATGAGAAGGTAGGCATAACAAAACCCTTAGGGAAAACAAAATTGTGAATCTTTTTAGGAATATGATTTTCGGGAAGGGTATTATTGTCAATGGAGGCATAATAGGCTTTACTCTCGAGGGTAAGGGTATGAACTTGACTTTGCAAATTTCCAACAACATGCATGAGAGAGAGAATATATTGTAGAGGGATGGTTTGAGTTTTGAGAGGCACATTTAGGGGTTGAAGCTTACCATTATGAGTGATCATGGGAACCTAAGAATGGGGAGGGGGTGTGGAAGGAGGGGATGTAGGTGGAGGCTCTATAGGTGTAGCATGTGAGGAGACAACTGGTGTAGGCTCATCATGAATAGGAGGAAGTGTACTCATATTAACATAAGATTAAACATGGAAATCATTGGAAACACTTGAAATAGGAGGGATATGCAGGATAGATTTACATTCATCAAGCTTGATAGAAGAAACATCGCCATTCAAATGATCATTATCATTATCATAATTAAATTCACCGTCGTCTATATTTTCGCAAGAAATAACTTCATCATTCAAAGAATCTATATTAATTTTATCATTTGTCATAGTGGAAGGAGGAGAGGATGTAGAAGGGGGAAGTATGCAAAAATCAAGACTTTGGAATCCAACTGGAAGACATTCTTGGAATGCATGGAGTTGTTGGAGGAATTTTGGATCACATAAAAGGTTTTGCATAAGGTTATGAAATTCAAATTCTTCATATGTATTGGAAAAAATGGGTTGCATGCTCGTAAAGGCCATATCATGATTTGGGGATGGGTACCTTTTTCTAGCCATAAAAAACTTAGATCCTAGGGCAAGGGGTTCAAGCAAGGGGTTCACCAAATGATTTAATATAATTTGAATTAAATCTACATTGCAAAGTAACTAATGATGTATAAATGACAATATATAATAATATACAAAGGTTAAGCTTTCAACAATCTAGAACTCCAAGTAAATGAGAGAGATATATGACTTAGTTGATTTTTTGTGTGACCTGGATGAAGTTGGGAATGTGTATCTACTGGATCTGGCTGGAAATGATGTCAAACTACCTTGCAGAGAGTTATGGGGCTCTTGAAAGTGTGGGATAGAAGAACGCACAGTAGGATAAGAGTGCTCGGGTGCTAGCATTTGTTCTGGGTGCTAGTGTCTGTGTGAATACTCGGGATCTACTATTTTCTGGGTTTGAGGATCTTCACTTCAATATCTACTTTGTCAATATGAATTTGTTGTCAGGGTTTTGATCACACATATAACCTGTAAAACACACCCTAGTTATCTACACAAGCTCACAAACACATTAGATCTGAATAAAATTTGCAATATGTGAAGTCAAACTGACCCCAATGGTCACCTAATGAGTGAACTCAGTACTGAGCACTTAACTACATTTCAAATTCCGTGTAGTTCTGTGTGCTTGTGTGTGAAATAATGTCCTTAGGTTTCCCTCATGCCAATAAAGTTAAGACAACGTGCTATAGCTAGTTTTGATGCAAATGTGTGATATGAAATTCAACACTTCCCTTCCTATGCAGTGTATGCAGCCCAAAATGCAATCCCTTTTGATAGTATTGATAGTATGTAGATGTGTTAGCCCTCTTGAATTGCCAACCAAAATAATATATGGTGTTTTATGTATGTATATGAGTCTCTTACTTGAATTTCTACACTAACGACACTAAAGACTGACTATGAAAGTAGGATAAGGATAAAAAGAAGTAAGGGCAACCACAAATCTCAAAAAGTGTAAAAAGAATAAACAGGACAAACGTTCCCAGAAGGGACACAAGCGCATGGGTGTTAGTGTCCTAGAGTCAAGAATGACAAATGTGATAAAACAAACAGACATGGATCCCTGTGACCTAGCCATAAATGTGCATAGGCATGAGAGATGTAGATAGGAGTAACAATATAAACCAATCAAAGAGCGTAGATGGAAAAAGACTAATGTCACCAGTGAATACTTTTCTTACTTGAGATTCATACATATAACAACACATCAATGACATAGAGAAATAGTAATATGTGCGTGATTTTGTGTCTACACTTCTTTGTGATGGACTATTCACATGTCCAAACATAACACTATGTATCAGTTGTAAAATCCCATTTGTTCTTGTAGTACTAGTGGGAATTTTTACTCGACTGTACTTGTCATATATACAACATTCACATAAATAAAAATTCAAATGATAGTCAAAAAATCCTTGTACCATTTTTTCTATAATGTGCAAAGGTCATTTTATCCTATATGACCCATCCTTTAATACTAAAGCATTATCTACTCTACATGAAGTAACATATTCAGGGTTAATAGTCATCATGTGGCAGTGTTGTGGTAAATTTGTAGTTTTTGAAGTGATGGATCTAAGTTCAAATCTCTTTGTGATAACGTGACACAACCCTATTAGACATCCCCATTAATTGGGTGCCATAATAATTCTATTAAAATTATGAGCATTAATATAATGCTTAGATATTTCACCCTCAGTATGTTGTCATGTCAAAACTAGGGCTCGATGATATCCCCAAGTATCCTTAGGGAAAAAAATATGGTTAGGGTTGGTGTTAAGGAGAATCATCGTGGATGTTAAGCTCAAATTGTAACTTTAATGTAATTATTTGGTGTCTTATTTGATATTATTTACACGATGTTTTATACACTTATTATTAAAAAATTTAAAAACAAAAAATACTTTTTTAGTTGATTTATTCATGTTTTTAAGGGTGCGCTATATAAGCCTCAATTGCATGCCCATTTGGTTTAATTACTTGATTACCTACTCCCCTATTACATGCCCAATTAGTACATAATTGATTCAACCAATTGTTAAATTGAATTTATTTGAGTCTTGATTCATACAAATTGGTTTCAATTGGTTTTAAAGACTTTGAATATACCCACTTACATGCTCATGAATTGGTATAATTACTTAATCGAGTCAAGTATGCATGGCATTTGGTTGAATCAAGTACCAATTCACCTAGCTAGTTTTAAGTGAGTTTGAGGACTTTAATTAACCCCAACTGCATGCCTTGAGGACTTTAATTAACCCCAACTGCATGCCTAGATGAACCAATTACTTGATTGGTTGTCATTGCATATCAATTGGTTTAATGCTCAATTGAGTCAACTGGGTGTGGAATTTGCTTTAATTATGTCTTGATTTATGCCTATTGGTTTTAATTGGGTTAGATGACTTCAATCAATCCTAATTACATGTCTAATTAAACTAATTACTTTATTAACATCGAGTATATCCGTAATTGGTTTAGCTACTCAGTTAAGTCAACCAAGTATTGAATTGGGTTTATTTAAGTCTCGATTCATGTTAATTGGCAGTTGGGCTTGAGGAATTTTTTAGCCCCAATTACATGTGTAATTGAACAAATTAATTGATTAGTTATAAATGCATGTGTAATTATTTTTAGTGGATGATTGAGTTGATTATGTGTGCAATTTGGTTTAGTCAAGTGATGAATTGTGCCAATTCATTCAAAAAATATTAGAGGAGTTTGATTAGCCCCAAGTGCATGCCCCATTTGAACGAATTACTTGATTAGGTCAAATATGCATGGAATACGGTCCATATTCTTTCCAATCAGTTTTAATCGGGTTTAAAGACCTCAATTAACACAATTTCATGCCCATTGGTTTCATTACCCCATTGAGTCAACTACACATGAAATTAGTGTTAATTGAGGCCTAATTTTTGCCACTTATTTTCAATCGAGATTGAAAATAACATATATAGTTGGTTTAATTACTTGATTGAGTCAAATGAACATGGAATTTACTTTAATCGAGGTACAACTTGTGTTAATTAGTTTGAATTAGTTTTGAGGAATTTGCTTAGCCCCAATTATATGCCCACTCAGTTTAATGACTTGATTAAGTAAAGTACACATATAAATGTGTTTAATTGAGTCTTGATTCATGTAAATTGGGTTTTATTGGGTTCAAGGACTTTCATTAGCCGCGATTGCATGCCCAATTGAACCAAATTATTTAATTGGCCCTATTTAACTACATGATTGGATTAATTACTAAATTGAATCAACTAGGTGTGGAATTAGATGTTGATCAAGTTTTTATTTAGGTTAAGGTTTCAATTAGATACGAGGATTTCAATTGGTATGAATTACATGCCTAATTGAACCAAGTACTTGACTAGCCAAAATTGTATATAAAAATAGTTCAATTACTTTTTTAAGTAAATCAAACATGGAATTTGGTTAGTTAAACGAGTCCCAATATATTCCAATTATTTTCAATTGGGTTTGCGAACTTTGATTATCTCTAGTTGAATGGTCAGTTCAACCAATTACTTAATTATCCCCAATCGCATACCTAATTGGTCTAAATCTTTGATCGAGTCAACCAAGCAAGGAATTATATTCAATTAAGTCCCAATTTGTGCTAATCGGGTTCAAGAACTTTAATTCACCCCAATTTGCATTCTTAACTAAACCAATTACATGATTATCCCCAATTATGTGCCCAATTGGTTTGAGTACTTAATTAAGTCAACAAAACATGGAATTAGGTTTAATTGAGTCTAAATCATTATTGGTTTCAATTGGGATCAACAAATTCAATAAGCCCCAATTGCATACCATTTTGTAACAACATGCTTTTTCAGGGCACCGTGCTAAGGATAATGGATTTAAGAACGTTTATTAGTGCCCACATATTTTGAATATTTTTTCATGGCAACACATCAACACGGTGTCCTTTGGGTATGGACTATATTATCAGAGAGTTTGATTTATACCTAGGTTTTTCTTATGAAAGTACTTATTTACCATTATACTAATACCCTATGAATCATCACGTCAATTTTGATTGTTGAAATTTAAAAATAAAATGAATATCTGATAATAATGTTTTATTATTCATTATGTATAATTTATTGTTATGATGAACTAATCTATTTTTTAGTTAAGTGCATTTAATGTTAAGTCATCATAATCATTTTTACATTTATTAATGCTCATATGATGTTTTGATACCAACTAATTTTTTGGTTGACTAAAAGGTTGTAGGGAATCTCCTTCGAGAAATATTTACTTAGAAGGAGAGTATCAAGGGGAGTGGGTAACAAACATGGAAGAGGCATCGACACTGGAAAGAGAACTATCACACAACATGACTACTCTACTTGTTTATTTTTTAGAGGGACAATGGTGTATGATAGTCACTTAGATGTTTTAATTTAGGTTTTTAATTCATTTGTGTTACCCTTGCTTTACTATTTTTTTTATGTGTTGATACTTACATTTCATTTCTCAATACTAATACATGTTGGGGTTGTAATATTAAGCGGGAAACATGATTAATAAAAAACTGCCAAAGACTAACAGTCATGAATTATGAATTAAATTTAAAATATAAGCATAAATAGAGTCATTATTAAGAGTGGATCTAGACCATTCACCTTGTATAAAACAAGGTGATCTCATTAGAGATCAATGAGAAAAAATGATATAGAAATATGCAATCAAGAAGTGCGAGTAGTCTAGAAGATCCATGAAGGTGTAATTATTGTGGATCTTATGAAATAGTGGGAGTGTTGGGTGAAACATATATTCTCAATAAAGATAAAAATTTTAGTGGGTGTTTGACCTCTCATGGGTTTTCCACTTATATCTCGTGTTGTGTTCATTTACTTTCATGTTCATGTATGCAATCTAATATTTAATTCATATTAATTTGTTGTTCAATCACAACCAATGCAAGAAAAATATTTTTGAACTCCTCTTCTGAGAGGAAGAAAGGGGACGGGGATGGGGAAGATGCACGTGACTCTGAATTAGAGCAGACAAGAGAGGGACCCAAGAGCACATCAGTTGGTGTTGTCTCCAAATAAAAAATGGATGTATGGAACCCATTCAATCAAACAAAAATAAAGCATCATTTATTTGAAAATGGGCATCATTTCACTATCTTAGGCATTGTTTTTAAAAATATTTTAATGCTTTTGACTAGAGCTTAGAACTAGGGGATTGGAGGGATCCCACCTGCATACATCCAAAAGAAAATCCTACACACTACCCAAACCAATAAAGACGCAGAATCCTACAAAGTAAGTAGGAGACCCAAAAAAGTGACATACAATGATAACAAACAAAAGGACCCTAAATAAGAAAGACCATCAAACATTTAGCTGAATAACTTCCTCCATGACAACCTGACCATAGGTACCCTTCATCTTCTTCCTTCCTCCAGCAGTCGCACCAACCCGAGTAATTCGAAGCAGAAAATTGTCTAAGAATCCCACCTTTTTACGAAACCACTTCAGACTCTTAAACTCCACAACTACTGGCGCCAACAACCCTATCATATCCAGTTTCTTGATTCTACTTCCATCTTTGATCCCTGCCGAAAATGCCCCATGGATGTCCACCGCAAAATGCATGATCTATGGTTCTTTGAGAACAAAACCGCAATGATTCGTCAAGCATCTTCCAAAGAAAACCTTTCCTTATCCACGGTCTATTGCAACGGAACCAGGTTAGTGGCCTCCAACACTTCGTCTAACTGGAAACAATGGTGGGGCATGATGAAGTGGAGGGAAAATTTCTTGACTTCCTCCTTATTCCCCCACATTAAAAGAAGCTGAGAAACAAACCATGACACCACCTCATAGTTCACCCTAGCCCTGGCATATGCTGTTAAATATTCCTCCCCGAGGAACCTTTTTATAGCTTTACAAATTAACCTTGATTCCACTCGAAAGATGATACAAATATGAGCCTGTGATATGCCTCTGAAGAATGACATATCTCTCTTAACACCCTGTAAATACAAACATAACAGTGGTGGAATATCCACGATAAACAACTAACCCACAATGACCATTACCGTCCTCCACACATACCTATAAAAATGACAGAGAGAATAAGCTTCACGTAAACAATTAACATCTGCCAACTCTCCCTTACTGAGAAATAGTGATGGAGAGCTCTTCCCACACATTGGCATGCTTGGAGATGATAGGACTGTCTCTCCTCATAATGCCTTGTTTTGTTAAATAATCAGCGGCGGAGTTGGACTCCCTGAAATGATGACAAATGCTCCACATAGGAATCTTACTTAGCCAATAGATGATATTCTTAATTAATAATTCTAAGTGCCATGACATCGTTCTTCCACACCTAACATTGTTAATAACCACTTGGGAGTCCCCTTCAATAACCAGTGCATTACAACCAACATGCACTACTAGTTTGATCCCTTCAAACAAGGCATGAGCCTCAACTTCGTTACTAGTTCCATATTTTAATGGAAAGGATCCTAATGTCACTAAGATACCTTCCTCATCTCTAATCAAACACCCCACTCCTGATATGCCCTAATTTCCTTTTGAAGCTCCATCAAAGTTCAATTTGGGAAAAATAGGAGGGGGTGGATGCCATCTCACTTGTTTTTGAGAATAACTTTTTCGACCCAAGACAAACCTTTCTTTAGAATCATCCTAGGATACAAATTTTTTATTAGTGACCAAGATGACCACAAATGAGCATCCATAGAAGAGAAATGAGCCACATCCTTACATTTGGCACTCACATTTTCAGAGATGGAAATTTCCAGTCTCACAAGCAGGGCTAGAAGACCTTACAAAACACCCCAAAAAATTTGAATATTTTGCTCCCACCAAAGGTGTCTAGAGAAGAAGAATGGGAGCACAACACCAAATGGAGTTGAGTGAGCCCCCTTTCCCCAATTTCGGCCACGCCACCAATGAGTCTCTAATATTCCTTCCCTGAACCCAAGCTATACCAAGATGGAGGTAGAGCCAATTCCAACACTGATAAGAGAAGGGACAAAAGAGCAGTAAATGATCCAAATCTTCTTCAGCTACTTTACATAAAACGCACTGACTAGGACTAGCAAAACCCCACTTTTTTCTTCTCTCTTACATAGATATTTTACCTTTCACAACCAACCAGTTGGACACCCCTACTTTAGGGAGGTTATCAGAATCCCAAGATCCTAACCAGTTAGGTGCATTGATCCCTTCTTTGGATGCCCACAATTTTTACCCTTCCTTTGCTTTATATGTTCTAGTTCGAGAGCCCAGCCAAAATAAAGAGTCATTCTCTAGAACACTAAGAACTTTTTGATCCCTGAGAGCCTGACAAAAGCATTCTTTAAAGAAATTAGAGATATCCAGTTCCTCAGGATCTTTCCAAGAGCGAACGAGTGAACCATCCTCTGTCGTTCGTCCATAATCCGCGACCTTAACACCCCATTGAGCCTTCGAAACTGCCATAGCTTCGTGAAGATTGTGGTTCTATGAGAGACTCGGCCGACTGTTCCAAGAATTATCCCAGAAATTGGCCAAGGAACCATTTCCAATTCTTTAGGAGGAAAGATTAGAGAAAAATTCCTTGCAAGACACAAAAAAACTCCATGTGTGGGATCCACAAGGAACCTCTTGGCTAGAGAGCACTAGCTCTGACCTACCACCCCCCAAATACTTATTCCTGAGCATGGAATTAATGACACCATCTGGATTTGAAAAGAGCCCCCATACATTCTTAACACCTAAAGCCAAATTTTATCATTTGAGATTCAAAATACCAACCCCTCCTTGAGCTTTAGGAAGGGCTAGCTAGTCCCATTTCACTAAATGTATCCTCTTCTCATTGTTATTGTCATTCCACAAAAAAATCCTGAGAAGCTTTTCTATCTTATTTAGCACCATTGAAGGTAGGTGCATCACTGTCAACATATAGGTTAGGATGACATTTAACACCATGTTAATTAGAAAATTCCTTCCTAACAAAGTTATCCATTTACCTTTGTAGCTTTGAATACGATGCTCAATCGACCTCACCGAGTCATTCCACAAAGAGAATCTCACTGCACCCACAAAAAAGGGAATGGCAAGATACTTATGAGGTAGAGAGCCTTTCACAAAACCCAAAATATTCAAAATTCTCCTTTGTGGCCTGCAAGGAGTTTTGAAAAAGAAAATCAACAATTTAACCAAACTAGTCACTTGCCCAGCCGCTTCCAAATAGATGTCCAGAATCACTCGAATTTTTTTAGCTTCCTCCACAGATGATCTACCAAAAAGGAACATGTCGTCAACAAACTGTTGCTGAGTGATTGTGTCCATTTCAGCAGAAATCTTGAGACCACTGATTTGACCAGCTAACCGAGACACTTTCAAATCCCGACTAAGGGCCTCTGTGACCAAAATAAAAAGATAAGATGATAAAGGTTCGCTTTGGTAAATGCCTCTATTATTCCAAAAGAACCCTTCAGCAGAACCATTAACCAGTATCGAGAAACTCGGGGTGGCAATATAACTATACACTCAGTTGTAAAAATTCCAGTTAAAATGTAAAAGCTGAAGAGATTTCACAAAGAAATGCCAATTAATTCTATCATAAGCCTTACTGAAATCAAGCTTGATGAGCATGCCTAGAACCTTATTCCCCGTAAGCGAAGGCATCAATTCATGTGAGAGAACAATCCCTTTTGAGATAGAGTGAACGGGAAGGAAAATAGTTTCCTCACTTGAGATAAACTTGTCTAACAACAACTTTAAATGACTAGTGATTGCTTTAGATATGATTTTATATGAAGTATTACAGAGGGAGAATGGCCTAAATGCATCCATAGATTTCGCAAGGAACTTCTTTGGGAATAAACAAATGAAAGTATAGTTCATTTCTTTTAAAATCTTACCCGTTGCTCATGATTATTCTACTGCTAGCCAGACATATTTTCCAATGACATCCTAGAAATCCTAAAAAAATCGATCAGGAACCCATCTAGCCCAAGAGCTTGATCTCTTTTCATAGAGAAAACTACGCTTCACACTTCTTCCTTTGAAAAAGGAGTCATCAGCCTTTCCATATCTCCATCGGCAACCACCTTGGGGATTTGTTTGAATAACGCTTGTTGTTGAAAGAAGGGAGACTAATCTTACCCTCCCAACAGGGAAGTAAAGAAATCGACTACCTCTCCCCTTATTTCCTTTTGCCCAGTCAGCCAAACCCCTTAACCATTTTGAATTTTCAAGATATAGTTAGAGTTACACCTCTGTTTAAACTGAAGCGTGGAAGAATTTGGAATTCTTATCCCCTTCTTTCTACCAAACCTCTCTTGATTTCTACCGCCAATAAATCTCTTCCTTTTGAAGCAAGTCATTCAGTTCAACTAAAAGTTCTTTTTCTAGACAATAATTTGTTTGATCCATACCCGCTCTAAATACCCTTTCATTCAAAACCTTTAAAGTTGCCTCTACTCTCATTTTTTCTTAAAAAATCTTGCAGGTAGATTTATTCCGAGCCAAAATTTATTTTTTTTAACAGGGAAAACTTTTTAGCTAAAATGAACATTCTTTTACCTTTCACAGTGAAGGAAGACCACCACTTCTTCACTAGCTCCTTAAAGGAAGAATCTTTCATCCACATCGCCTTAAATTTGAAGGGTGAGTTCCCGGGGGGAAATCGATAGATAGACTAAGCATAATTGGGAAATGATCTAACCTTGGCCAGGGTAGTACAACACTCTCCATTAACACATTGGCTTGAAGCCAAAGAGGATTATCCAGGGATTAGTCCAATCTGACCTAAATCTGCCTCAGACAAATCTGTCTGTTAGACCAAGTTGACCACCCGCTTTTTGGAAGAACATCTAAAAGTTTTGCATCTTCCACAAAAGAGGAGAAGTCACGTTGTGACTACATATTGCTTCTAGATTTCCCTTCATAATTCAAATCCAAAAGGGTAGCAATGAAATCACCTGCCAGAACCACCGACTCGTCCTCAAAGTTCACCAAATCTTTAGATAGAGAAGCCCACAAAGCTCTTTTTTGTGGGATATTAGTCGGTCCATAGACATTGTAAAGAATAAAACTCTTATCAAAGTTATTTACCACCACTCTGCACCATTAAAAATTAGCTGAAGATATCAAGGCCAAAACTTCCACTTTACTAGAAACTTATATAAACCCTACCACTGGAAGCTCTATTGGCATCCACAAAAGAACCTTGTCAACCCTTCCACTTCCTAGCCCGTCTTGAGAGACATTATGAACTGAACATTTTAGTTTCCTGAATACAACAAATATCAATACCTTTCTCTTGAGATAAGTGCCTAACCAGATGTTTTTTATTAGGGGCATTCATGTCCCTGATATTCCATGAAACGATCTTCATGTCTTCTTCGAGGGGTACTTGCCCTCCCTACTTACTAGTTTGTAAAAGAGTATGATGTGTTTCTATTATCTGGCCGCAACCTCCTGGAGAGTCTTGTGCTCATTTCTCAGCCTACCCAGCCCAGTTTCCTTCCCATAATTTGGCAAACCTAAACCCAGAGTCTCGACAATAGAACAAAGGCCTTTGACAGCTTCCCAAACATTAGGGGAGGCTCCTCCTTCTACTTCCTCCACCTCTCGTTCCAACAAGACGTCCAACACTTGGTATCTAGTGGCAAGCCAACATTTCAAATTCTCCATAGAGTCTCTGCTTCCCACTCCAATCCCTTCCTTTATTAACGAGCGCAAATGACTGGATTCTTGCACGACCATAATGGTTTCCAAAAATAAAAAGTTCGGAGAAAACATTTGTTCTTTACCTTTTCTTGAACATGGAACATATTTGACTGGGGAGGAAAGAGTTCCTCAATTGATCCCATCAACCACCCCAAAACTAGCTTAAGACATCTCAAGAGGCTTCCTACCAGTCTCCTCCACCATCATCTGAACTTTGCATTCCCTTCTCAAATGGCCTAGTTGTTGGCATTTGAAGCATCTATATTTTATTTTCTCATACTCCACCTGTTGCACACCCAAACCCCTACTTGGGTTCTAATGGAAATGGATTCTGGCAAAGGGTTAGAGCAATCCACTAAAACACAGACCCTGGCATAGGCTGCGAGGTCCCCGTTCCAAAGTCTGCAGATCAATCCTCATAACTTTCCCGAGAGACGCACAAATTTTAGCCAGGATGTAGGGGTTCTAATACTTTATAGGAAGAGCATAAAGCCTGACCCATATTTGCATCTATTCCATTACCATAGTATTGGGGTTGAAGTTCAAAGCCCACTTTTGAATATGCAGCCGATGCTCTACAAGCAACCGCTTACGCCAAAGAAGGATTTCTTCTTGTTGAGTCATGCTTTTGAAGAGAACAAAAAATAACCCTTTTGTCAGGAATCTAACGCGAAGCCCTCTCCCCCATTGTTCTTCGCACCATCTTGTGATGTCATCCATGGAAAGTTTCTGACCATAAAACTTTACCATGTCTACTCTTTTTTTGTACAGATCGACCTAGGCTAATAATCCATCTTCCTTCCAAGGAAAAAGTTTCTTCTGTAGGCAACACTTGCGGAATTTGACGCTTCGTGGATGCACTGTCCTCTCCCTGATTGATCTCTGCTCCTCCTGCCAAAAAATCTAGCGCCATCCTTCCCCTATTTTAGGCACCCAAGTATTTCTTGATATATTGTTGATCATGTCATGTTTGTATCTCTCAGACATTGTTATCGACACAACATTGCAAAGGAATAGATTGGCTTTGATAGGTAAGTTCTATGGTGCAAGACTAAATATCGATGTTATTAGAAGGTGGGCAAACATAAAATGGAATTCTAAAGGAAACATATGGAACTATCGATAATGACAAAGGGATTTTTCCTTCTAGAGTTTAATATCTTAGAGGATTATACGCATGCCCTTGTGGATGGACCCATGGTTTCTAGGAAATATGGGTCTATTTTTAAAATGATGGTCTCCCGCATTTGATTCTGATAAGGAAAACATTACTGTTATACCCCTTTGCATCAAAATGCCTAGTTTACCTCTTGAATTTTGGGATGAGGACGTTATGGCTGGAATTACTAAATCCTTTGGATCTTTATTTACCTTTGATGGGGCCACAAAAGTTATAACTAGAATAACGTATGCCAAATTCTATACTAATGTGGACATGGAAAGAGGTCTATCAGATGTCATTCTTCTGCACTCCAAGTTGGGTATTTGGAGGCAACAACTAGGAATATGAAACAAGTATTGTGAGATGCAAGAAATGCAATAAACTGGGACATATCACAAAGTCTTGTCCAAAAAATTATGGAAATGGAAACACAAAGGAAAACAAAAAAAGAATGGAATGGAAGGAAAAGAATACAGATCAGGAAAAAGAACAACCAAATGAAGAGGTCAAAAGGTAATGACAATATCCAAGAAAGCCAACATTTGGAAAATAAAGAGGAATCTAAAACATAAAGATCAAAACACTACTGAAGAAGGAGAAATCGTTGTGCAAACCCAACTGGAAGAACTTATAATGCCTAATATAGATTTAGAGGAGAAAATAAATGAGAATGAGGGGAATCAAGAGGAAATATCCAATATTTTAGAGTGGGAGAATAAGATAATGGCAGAAAAAAGTAGGAAATACAAAAGAAAGTGAAATAGATTTGATGAAAGAAGCATATGATAGGCAAGAATAGGATCTGAATGCAGAAGAGAAAAGCAATCTAAAGGAGCACCTCAAAATAATGGTGACCCCAATTAAAGGAAAAAAAAATTCCAAGAAGTTTCCTCTTCAAGAACACCAAAGAAAACTTTGAGAGCAGATGTAGGAGGGAATAACACTAGAGGAAAATTAAAAGCCATAGAGGAAAAAAAAGAGCTACAGAAAGAGAGATAGTAGCTGGAAAACAATCTACCTTAGACCAAAAAGGTAGTAATAAATTCTCAAAATTCAAATGAAGATTATATCTTGTAATATTAGAGGACTAAATAGTGCTAATAAGCAATGAATTTTGAAGGATCTAATTTTGATTCACAAACCCACCATTTTAGTACTGCGAGAAACTAAAATGGACTCTAAGAGTTTTAAAGACTTGAGCAAAGAGGTTTGGAGAAATGTTGGGATCAATTGTGTTAGTTCTAGTGGTGCTTCTAGTGGCATTGTTGTTCTAGTGGGATGAAAATCTGGCTAAAGGAAGTACTATACTTGAGACACCAAATCATTTGGTCATGTCCTATTCACCTCTCTTCACAATAATAAAACTTGGATCTAGTCCAACATCTATGCTCCCACAAGTACTGATGGTAGAAGAAAGCTTTGGTTTGAGGTATGTAACTTTCAGGAAAAATTGTTTTGATCTTAATTGGCTCGTTATTGGGGACTTTCACACCCCCATATCTCTGACTGAAAAAAAGAGCGAAAATCAAGACTTTAGTACAAGAATGGAAAATTTTGCCAACTTCATAGCTCATAGTAATATTTTTGACATTGAATTAAGAGGTGTCAAATTGGACCAATAGGAGACTTGGAGTCTTATAATGGTTAAACTTGATACAGCTTTGTTTTCCTCTGACTGGTTTCTCTCCCAAGATTTTTGTCTCTCAGCTCTTCCCAGAATTGGGTCAGATCACAATCCTCTTGTCCTTAGTCTCGATATTAAAAGGAAAACATGCCCTTACTCCTTTCAGATTTGAGAAAATGTGGACTAAACATCAAGACTTTCATAACAGAATTCAAGACTGGTGGAAGACTGAAAAGACTAGTGTCGGCCATGTACATCTTGATGTAAAAGTTGGAAAATGTGAAACTCAATGTGAAAAAATGGAATAAGCTTGTTTTTGGTAACATTTTTGAAAAGAAAAAAAAGATCGGTAATGAGATTTCCTTGCTGGAATATAAAGTGCACAACTTGGGTATGGATGTTAATGACTTCTACAGGGAAAAAGAGTTGCTTAGTGAGCTGCATAACATCAATGCTTGTGAGGAAACACATTGGAGATAAAAATCTCGAGCATTGTGGCTTAAATAAGGAGACAAAAATATAAAGTATTTTCATATGACCACCCTCAAACACATAAGTCATAGCAAGATTTCATCTATAAACAGTAGACAATGGACAGGAAAGCATGGATAAGGACATCATTAAGAAAAGGCAATTGAATTTTACAAAAAACTTATCTCTAAAGAGGGAGAGGAGGATGAAAATTGTATAAACATGCTACTAGAAAATATACCTCGATGCTCTGGAAATGCAAGAAGAGTTGAACAACCGTTTTGGCACCTGTGGATATGGAGGAGCTTTGCAAAATTGTTTTCTCTTTTGAAGGAGAAAATTCTCTAGGTCTGGAATGGTTTCCAAGCGTGTTTCTTTCAAATCTATTGGGAAATATGCAAGAATGACCTACTTAAAGCCATTAATGAATTCTTCTACAGTGAAACCCTTTTGAAAGAAATAAACAATATGTTTATTGTCCTTATCCCCAAGAAATTTGGCGTTAAGGATTTCAAAGATTTTCGACCTATTAGTCTCTCTAACACGATTTACAAAATCTTTACAAAGACTATAGCTTCGAGAATCCAACCTCTTTTAAAGAACATGATCTCCTGGTAGCAAGGTGGCTTTGTACAAGGCATACAAATACAAGATGGTATAGTGATGGTTCATGGAATGATTCATTCAATTTAAAAGAGTAAAAAATATGGAAAGATAATAAATTTGGATATGAATAGAGCTTTTGACAAAGTTTCAACTTAATTTTCAGAAATTTGATCAGGGAATGCATTTTCACTCCAATGTTTTTTATTCTCTTAAATGGTTCTTGTTAATGCAAAATCACAACACCCCCAAATGAGTTCTAAAAATCTACTTTTCTAAGGCTGAGTCATTTGGTGGGATTGCATAACATTGAACTTTTCCCAAGGTGTGGGACCTTGCAAAATGGGAAAGCTCTCCAGATTGAAGGTTGGTTCCTTATTCCTCTATTTAGGTGCATACATAGAAACTTGCAGAGGATCTGTTCTCTAAACCTAATCTAAAACTTGTCAAGGATACAGGGATAGAAGGAATACAAAAATTAAAACAAAGCTAAACTACGAGGTGATGCACCAAAGGAATGATGAACACTTGTTTTGCTAATAGACACAAACCAACAAAATGCATACAATAAACAAGCATAGATAGCCAGATATGTAATGGGAGACCAAATGAAAGCAAAAGAGACAAGAGAGGATCTAAAATTGATCACAGACGTGTTTTATTGCTCTGTAGATTAATACAATCCATTACAAAGTAGCCAAGAGGCAGAAACGTATTACAATTTTAATGGAAGGCCTGAACCCCATAGATATGTTTGCTATAAGGAAGAGGGAGCATGCAAAACAAAGAATGTCCAACCCTTTACAATGAATTTATAGATTCAATCTGAAAGAAGAAAAGAGAGAGGAACAGGAAAGCAGGTTGAAGTTCAACCACCACTATTAATGCCTCTCATGAAATCTCTCCCAAATCCATCTTTACTGCATCAATCCTTGGTTCGGTGCCTTGAAGGAAGAGGAAACAGTGGAAACAGATCGAATCCGATCTAGTTGTTTAGACAGATGGATCCTGCATTGAAGGCCTAAAGTTGTTTCCTCCATTCTTCTTCACCTAACCTCCTCAAAATTAAAGTTTCAGACCCCCATGACATGGGTGAGGTCGAGATCTTTCCAACGACATCAGATTTGCAATATTTTAAGCCCTGAGTCAAAAGATATGCCCCTTGAAGTTTGTATCGGGTCTGTACAGGAGGGTGAGAAAACATCTTGAAAAATGAGTCCTTATTTATATCAAACACGTGGCAGCCAAATTGGAACAAAATCGGGCCTACGGGCCCGCAACTTATATTTTGCCCTTTCCTCCAATTCCTGCTTTGGCTTTGACTCGGGCCCAAATGCTGATTTTTTCCTTGAGACACGTGACAGTCTAGTGCTCGTTTAGAAACCTTCTCTGTCCACCTTTTGACTCTGTTTCCTCTTATGTGGGATCATGGTCGATCCAATATTTGGCACAGGGGTGAAATATGGATAACAATTTGGCGACTCACAGGGGTATCTGCCTGCTAGATGAAAAGACCAATTGCCTTGTCATATCCGTTGGGCATGGAGTCATGAGTGATAGCTTGCTACTAATTTGAACTTTGAAAACTGACCCTTGGGCCGCTTGGAAACCCATTAGAGCTGAAACTGATCTTGACCAAATGCTGAGTCCAAACACTGCATGAGAGCAACAAAACAACACCACACTATATACAAAATTTGAAATCATGCATGCTCCAAATGGAACATGCAGAGCGTGTAAATCACTTAGGAGAAAAGTAATCTACACTACAACAAGACAATGTGCATAAGCACTTAGGAGAAAGAGAAAACCAAACTAATATGTACATGGTGAGAAATCCACTTTTACTAGCAATGCTTAAGATAGATTCCATTTACTAGAATTTGCAACTCTCCACCCTCCAATGTAGACAATTGGAAAGCATTGCTACTTTTGCATCTTGTGATCATATAAGGGCCGCTCCAAATGGTGTCAAATTTGGAATGCCTTCCTAGTTTTTCTCAATCTGCATCCCATTTCAAAATCAAGTATCCTACCTGGAAGGTCCTGCCTTTGTCTTCTTGTCAAAGAATTTCTTGATTGAAGCCTGATTCTTCTCTTTTGCTTGGAAAGCATGTTCTCTGGTTTCTTCTAATTCCATCAGCTCCACATACCTGGCCTCCATTGGTTCAAATTCAGACATCTCTAGTTGCTTAACGAGCTCCAATGCTAGTAACTCAAGTGATATAGGAAACATTGCCTCTTTCCCATAGACGAGCTTGAATGAATGGAGAGCTTCCTGTAGATCCCTTGGGCGTTATTCTATTAGCTCATAAGGCCGTTTTGAGCTTTGTGTGCCAGGTCCTCTGATTCTCATCAAGAGTTCTTCTGATGATCTTTTGTAGGTTCTTGTTTGTGGACTCAGCCTAGCCATTACCTTGAGGGTAATAGTTTGATGAAGTACTCAAATAAGTCCCATTCTTGACGGCCCATCATGTGATCTTGGAACCTATAAATGCTAATACATTGTATGATATGATGGTGGTTGGCACTCCAAATCTGGTCACTATCCCTTCATAGAAATTCAAGATACTATACTCATTTGCTTGCTTGAGTGCCACTGCCTCGGTCCATTTGGTGAAATAATTAGTCACTGTTAGGATCCATTTGGCTTGAGTTTGGATTGATGACTCCAATGAAGTCTAATCCCCATTGCATGAAAGGTTGGTCGACTGAGATTGGGTGCAATGGAAGTGTTGCTAGCCTTTCCTTTCCTTTTAAGCATACACAATTCTTGCACCTTTTAATCCATGTGTAGTAGTCACTAAACACTCTGGGCTAATAATATCTTGCTTTCATGATTTTGAGTGTTGTCACTCTTGGAGCAAAATGGCCTCCAGCTGCTGCAAGTCTATTAGTAGCTTCATTCTCCTTCCCAGGTAAGGACACAATACTGAAGGCCTCAAAATCCTCCATGAGATCCCATACCCTACTCTTGTAGTTTTTGAGCAGGTCCTTTTTAACAACGTTAATTTCTCTGACCTAATTGGCAACCAGTTCACTGTCACCGAATACTTGCAAGTTCTTGATTCTCAACTTCCTTTCCTAATGAAGACCTTGGACTAAAGCCTCATATTCAGCAATGTTATTTGAGCAAGAAAATTGGAATATGAAGGCTGAATAATATCTCATACCTCTGGGGGACACAATCATGGCTCCGCCTCCAGCTCCTTGTCTACTCCTTGAATCATCAAAGAACAATTGCCATACCTCGTTGCCATCCTTGTATTCTGGCTTGATTAGGTCAAGAAGAGGTTGGTTCTCTTCATGTAGGCATTAGACACCTAGCTCAGATTCTTCCATTTCCCTATAGCGGTCAAAATCATGACTTTTGTTGGCCTAATCATCAAGAGTCAAGTCTAGGATACATTTCACCTTGGTATTTGCTTCAGAAGTGCTTAGGAGGTCCTCTTGATCAAAAGATGAGCAGTTGGCGTTGATTGGGCTAGGCACATAGGATTCAATATGATAATCAGTAATAGGTTCAAATTTTATTGTGGCCTTCGCTCCATACCTCGTCCTAAAGAGAATATGTGACCAATCAGCAGATAGGTAGCCTCCAATTTTGGCAGTGAAGTCCCTAGACAGACACAAAGCAAAATGTGGTGGTAGGTCTATGATTGACACATTTTACAAAACAGTCACATTAGGGAAAGCGTGTAGAGTGAGACTCAGATCCTTGATGATTCCCACAGTAGTCATTGTTGTCCCATCTAATTGGACTACTCCTCTAGAGATGACCTCATATTGGAGACCCAACTGATTAGCTATTTGTTTGGGCATCACAGAACTACTAGCCCCAGAATCAATCATACAATTATGCACTAATTTGTCTCCAATAATTAATGAGACATAGAAGGGAGGAGGTCTCATGTTTTTACCTTTTTGTTCTCCATGGTTCCTCCCAAGCTGAACTGCATTGGCAAGCACTCTTTCTTGTTGGTTAGGGTTGTGATTTGAACTTGACCAATTCTACATGGCAGTCTGCAGCAGATCCCTCTACCCTGGAATGGCCAGTGAATCCCATGGTGAAATGTTCACACTTGTCCTTTTCATCTGCTCAATAATATTGAATGAGCCATCTTTTTGTTGCCCCTTCCTAGACACATTTCTTTCTTGCACATGGGCTGTTACAACCGGTGCTTGACTGGGTTTGGGAGGTGGCCTGGATTGGTTCAGCATGTTGGGAGTTGTACTTGGAGCACCAGGACCTTGTGGAGCGATGGAAGGTTGAGGGTCACTTGAATTCAGTGGTTGGCCCTCTCCAATATTTCTCTTTTTGGATTGTGTATTGGCAGCTACACTTTGAGAAGGGAACTAATTCATCCCACATAAGTCTTCGGCCTGCCATTTTACTAGCATAGTTTTGTTTGGGGGGCCACCTTGTTTCTGATCTTCCTCTTGGTCAGGTTCTTGTGGTGCCATACTAGTTTGCACCATCAAGGCCTGATTTAGAGCACCATTAAAGCACGTTGATTGGTTATGTGGTTGTCTACATGGAAAACACCAATCATATTCCTGTGCCATATTTTTCTGTGTAGGAACCAATGCCCTTGATGTTGATGCAGTGTTAGGATCATACGGCCTAAAAGGTCTAGCAGCTTGGGGCTGTCCTTGGTTCTAGCTCTGAAATGTTTATAAGAGTTTGAGGTGGTGGCCTATTCTATGCTGACCCTTTTTCTTGATATTGGCTGTGAGGATAGGATGATTTTGTTGTGTTCGGTCTTCCTGTTCGGACTGTTGTTGATACTAGGGTCTGGCTTGATATTGAGCCTGGGGTTGGTATGGCCTGAAACTCTGAGCTTGTTTTCTTTTGATGGTCACTAGCTCATTCCCAAAGTTCTGAAATTACTTCATTACCGCTTCCTAAAACTCTTTATCGGTATTAGATGATGAAGTGGAAGCTTCGGCTGAGCTTTGACTCTTGGGGGTGGGTATAGGAGCTAATGTAGGTGCTTGGCTAGTATTGGAGCTTCCTAACTCATAGGGTATAGAGGCATGGATGGCCTAGGAGTGATTTTGCTAGCTTGAATCAAATGGTTCTCAACCCCTATGGAGAGGCTATAGGCTACAGGTAATGTATTGCCCCACATTGACTGAATCATCAGAGAAATATCAGAATTTAAATCCCTAAGAAAGTATAAGAAAGCACCTTCATTAGTGGGTTTTACTTGCTGTTGGAATCCTATCCCAGGTCCACTGGATGCTTCTTTTGATTGAGGTTGAAGTCTGTCAGTTACTCATTCGGGGCTCTCTTTATTTTTGTTAGTTGCTCCAACAAAGATAAGTTATCACCTTTTTCCCCAAATTGATTATGAAGAGCCGTGCACATCTGGTTCCAGTTATGGATAGAGCCTACTGTAAGACTCCTGAACCATTGTGAGGCTTTCCCTTTGAATGAAGAGGTGAGCAACTTGATTGCAATGTCCATCTCATGGATCTCATGGATTGTACAGACATTTGTAATATCTTGGACATGGTCACCAGGAGAAGTTTGATTTTCCCCAAGTGAAATATGGAGATGCTCTTTAATGCTACAATCGAAAAGTGGGTTTTGTGCAATCAAGGCGATTGGACTACTGTCGGTGAAGTTGACATATGGATTTGGTTGTGCCATTTTGATTGGCCTAAGAACCCTTGCAGACTAAAAGAAAGGCCTTGCAGGTGGAGGTGTTGACAAGGTTCTGCTTGGTGGAGATGGAGACCTCTAAATTCTTCTTCCTCTCCTTTCTCTGCCTGTGGATAGATGCAAGTATTCAAATATAACTTCTTTCCTTGCTCTAGATTAGGTTTTTGTCATGAATCTTCCAAGCTTGGGCTGTTGAAACCAATAGATTTGTTTCTTTTTTGGAGTCTGCCAGATGTACAATTTTAAGGCTTCTTAAAAGCTAGAATCACAAGTGTACATCAATTCTTACTGTAATAAGATGGAGACTTCTTAGTCCCACCGGGTGTGCCAAAACTGCTTAATGCAAAATCACAGTCACCCCCAAATGAGTTCTAAAAATCTGCTTTTCTAAGGCAGAGTCATTTGGTGTGATTGCATAACATTGAACTTTCCCCAAGGTGTGGGACCTTACAAAATGGGAAAGCTCTCCAAATTAAAGGTTGGTTCCTTATTCCTCTGTTTAGGTGCATACGTAGAAACTTGCAGAGGAACTGTTCTCTAAACCTAATCTAAAACTTTCCAAGGAGACAAGGATAGAAGGAATACAAAAATTAAAACAAAGCTAAACTACGACGTGATGCACCAAAGGAATGATGAACACTTGTTTTTCTAATAGACATAAACCAACAAAATGCATACAATAAACAATCATAGATAGGCAGATATGTAATGGGAGACAAGATGAAAGCAAAAGAGACAAGAGAGGATCTAAAATTGATCACATACGTGTTTTATTGCTCTATAGATTAATACAATCCATTACAAAGTAGCCAAGAGGTAGAAACATATTACAATTTTAGTGGAAGGCCTAAACCCCACAGATCCCTTTGCTAGAAGGAAGAGGGAGCCTGCAAAATAAAGAATGTCCAACCCTTTACAACGAATCTTGCCTCCATATTTATAGATTCAACTTGAAAGAAGAAAAGAGAGAGAAACAGGAAAAGCAGGTTGAAGTTCAACCACCACTGTTAATGTCTCTCATGAAATCTTTCCCCCAAATCCATCTTTATTGCATCAATCCTTAGTTCGGCACCTTGAAGGAAGAGGAAACGGTGGAAACAGATCTAATCTGATCTGGTTGTCGAGATAGATGGATCCCGCATTGAAGGCCCGAAGATGTTTCCTCCATTTTCTTCACCTAACATCCTCAAAATTAAAGTTTCATACCTCCATGACATGGGTGAGGCCGAGATCTTTCCAACGGCATCAGATTTGTATTATTTCGAGCCCTGAGTCAAAAGATACGCCCCTTGAAGTTTGTATCGGGTCTGTACAGGAGGGCAGGAAAACATCTTGAAAAATGGATCCCCTTTTGATATCGGACACGTGGTAGCCATATTGGAACAAAATTAGACCTATGGGTCTTCAACTTATATTTTTCCCTTTCCTTCGATTCCCGCTTTAGCTTTGACTCGGGCTCAGATGCTGAATTTTTCCTTGGGACAACGCGACAGTCTGGTGCTCATTTAGAAACCTTCTCTATCTACCTTTTGACTTTGTTTCCTCTTATGTGGGATCATGGTCGATCCAATATTTGGCACGGGGGTGAAATATGGATAACAGTTCTCCTACAAGTTTCTTTGGCAGTAATAGAAGGATTAGGAAAGGAGATCTTATTTCCCCCATTATCTTTATCATCATGGCAGAAATCCTTAGCAGAGCTATAAGTAGATCCACCGTTTCAAGTATTCTTTGAGGTTTCAATCCTTATTTGAAGAACTTAATGGTTTCTCATCAATAGTTTGGTGATGACACCATATTTCTTGTCATTGCCTCTGTTATGAAAGCTAAGCAGTTCAAAATATTATTGTTATGCTATGAAGAAGCTTCAAGGAAACTCATCAATTATGCCAAGAGTTATGTTTTCTTCATCAACACCCCCTGGATTAGACAACAAAAAAATAATAAAAATCTTGGGTGTAGTGTTAAGCCCCTCCCCTCCACATATTTGGGTATGTCTATCTTTAATGGATCAATCCTTATGGAATTCTAGAACTCCCTCATAGATATATTTCGACTCAAAATTATACGTTGGAAAGGGGTGGTACTCTCAAGTGTTGCAAAGTGCACCTTGATTAACAAAACTTTGCAAAATCTACCCATTTTTCTCCTATCTCTCTTTAGAATTCCAAAAATGGTTGTGGAGAAGATTGATAAAATTTAGAAACGTTTCCTTTGGGTAAGAGTATAAGAGTGAAATAGAGTGTTCGCTAGTGGCACATGGGAGAATGTCTGCAAACCAAAGTTTCAAGGAGGTTTGGGTATCAAGAACCTCAGGCATATGAATAAAGCTCTTCTTGCTAAGATGGGATAGAGGCTCCTGAAAGAGGATCTTCCTTGGTGCAAAATTATCTCAAAAGTAAGTACTTGAATTATGATTTTATTAAAGATTTTACTATGTCTGAAGACCTTCTTAAGGTTCTCAGTTTTGGAACTCTCTGACTAATAGTTGGGATTTGATCACTAAAGGAAATCAGGTGGGAGCTAGGAAATGGTAATCAATTAGATCTTTTGGGAAGACAAGTGGAATCTTAGGATACAGCCAACAACAAAGGGATAATATGCAAGTTCAAATTAATTAAGATCATGCATAAATATGGGGATAAAACTTGTGAGTATCTAAATAATAATGATGGTAAAAGAGAATGGAGAAGACTTTCTCTTGAAGGAGACACAAATAGTGACAGAGATAATTTGATCACCCTTCAGAATATGATATCCAACATATACATCCCCAACATAAATACTGAAGATGAACTTATTTGGGAAGACTCTGGAGATGGAAATTACAGTGTTCACTTGGGATACAACAGTCAGAGCCAAACTCAAAATCCTTTAATTCACTGGAAAAAAGTGTGGATCAAAGAACTCACACCTAAAATCAATTTCTTTTGATGGTTAACAATTTAGAATAAAATTCTTACTGTGGACAACATCAGAAGAAAAGGTCCAAATGCTTCCCAATAGGTGCATCATGTGCAAAGTTGAGGAGGAAAGTGTTAATCATCTTTTCATTCATTGTCAATTTTCCACCTCAATGTGGGGCCTCATTTTTGATAAAATTGGTTTAAAATGGGTACTTCCTTCTTCTTTAATTGAATTATGGTCCCAATGGTCTTTTCAATCAAAATGTAAATATGTGAGACTCCTTTGGGATATTATCTTTCCTCATACCATTTTGGCCATTTGGAAAGAAAGAAACATAAAGAATCTTTGAGGATCATAGCCTTCATATCAAATTGGTCTTCAAAAATCTTAGTTTTGTCGATTATTGAAAACTTGAAGTCTACTATTACCTCCAGCAAAGAGAGCATGAAAGATTCAGACTTAAGTTTTTCCTCAGCAAATGAAATATTCAGATTGAGCAGAATCCAAATCAAGGTAACTCTAGATCTTCAAGGCAAGAGACACTATGGAATTATCCTTCAAAGGGTTACGTTAAACTTAATTTTGATGGAGCTTCAAAAGGAAACCTAGGAAAAGGTGGGGGGAGGTGGTGTCATCAGAAATAAAAATGGTGATTTAATTGCAGCTTATGTGCTGGCAACTTGGGATTTCAAACTAATCATTTTTCAGAAGCTATGAAAGATTTGTGAGGGATCAAACTTGTCAAAAATCTTGGATATTATAAATCTTTGGGTGGAGGGAGATTCCCTTAATATCATCAATTGTCTTCACAACAAATCTCCCCTAGCTGGTCTATAAATAAGATCATTAAGGATGCTCTTCTTATCCTTAACACTTTCCTTCAAGTCAATATTACTCACATATAGAGAGGGAAATAAAGTTGTAGATATTTGTGCCAACATTGGTGTTAATTCCACTACTCTTTGTCATTGGATTGGGAGTTTAGATATCCCGTTGGAAGTAATGAACTTGGTGAATCATATGAAAGTACCAAAAGGCATTTATAACACTTGGTCGTGTATCTTCTTTTGGATACGGTTTTATTTTGGCATGCCTTTGCCTCACTCGTGAATATATTCATTTATTAGTGCATATACTCATTTCTGGGAGAATATGGGTCACTTTCATGTGTTAACCTAGACCCCCCATTTCTGCTTCAGAGCTTGTGATTTTGGGAAAATATGGGTGGAGAACCTTTCAAGTTGAGCCCCCTTTCAACAGAAGCTGGAAAGAAAATGAACAATGTGGAATATTCTGGGCATGGGAAATTTCTCCACATTCCTGGAAAGAATTCATGGACATGACCCACATATCTCAATGGAGTTTGTCTACCAGCATGGAAGGAAAAAATTGTGCAGTTCAGGGGACAAAGATGGTTCATTTATGAGGGACTTATAGCTCAAATTACGAGGATGAGTACTCTAGGTATCAAGTTCTACAAAAGCAAGTGCAATAGAGATGAACAAGAGGCTAAATTCTTGGAGGAAGGTGAACAACTCCACCATATTCATGGGGGGCTTCCTCCATTCCTCCATTCCCATGAATGATGAAGTAGCCAAAATAATTATCAAATACTTGACTGTTGGAAGGGAGATTCCATTACATCATTACATACCACTTGGTGCTTCTGAATAATTTTAGAAGAAATTTCTTGGTAAGTCTTCCTTTCCATATTCTTATGTCTTTAGAAAACTCTGTCAAGGAGGTGCAATGGGGAAAAAGGGTTTATCCTCTACATCAGGTTGTTATCCTCCTCATCTACATGCATTTCATGATCCAAAACCCTAGACAAAATCCTACCCCCTCCTCTTCCCTCCACCTCTGTGCCTAAGAACAATAAGAGGCATAGGATGAGGATATCATCTCGACCAGGGTGCTAAGAAGTATTTCTAACAAAGGCAAAAATGTTGAAGGTTCAGTATTGCACATAGGAAAACACTCAACAAGGGAATGAAGGGGATATGGTTGTTAGGTTCCTTCTAAGTCTAGGAAAGAATAGTGACAAGAAATGTAAGATTCTGTCCACAATGAGCTATGGAATTTCAAAAAGATGTTATTAAATGGATCAGAAAGGATATCCAAAACTATCAGGGGGAATGTTAAAGACCTCAATACCAATAAGGCTGACAAGGATATCCAGAACTGGAGAGAGATGGAAGTCAAGCTGGAGGAAGTGGAAAACAAGTGCAACATTTGGTAGATGGCTTCATCATCCAAAATGTCTATCTTAAGCTCTATCTTGAAAGAGCTTAACAACAAGGGCAGTAAAGGCAACAACAATGAGGAAGCTAGGAAGAAAGGAAAATGAGAAGAGATATCAGTATCTGAAGATATCTTTTCCGATTTCTAACCAAATGAGCAACCAGAAATGATTATTATTTGTTTTACTATTTTCGTGGTTGGTTTTTGGCCACACTTGGGCTGCACTTTCGTTGTATCTGGGTTGGTTTTGGGTTGTTTTAATTATGTGTTTTTGGTTTTAGATCTTGTTTCGTCTCCTTGTATTGCTATATTGTTATATCTGGACTCAGACATTACCACCTCGAACGGGGATGGTACCTAAGTGGGATTTAAACTTGGGTGGAGCTAGATACAACCATCTATCTTAACCACTCCACCCAGACCCCATCGACATATTTGATGGTAAACACTTTTATTGTACCAGAGCTATGAACTAGAGTGGTGGAGGAGCACTTTCTTTTAGTGGGACATGGGGGTGGGCTTGGATCCTTAATGTCCGCTGAGCGATCCGCATTCGGAGTGCCCCACTATGTTTCACTAAGTCCATATGGAGAAGTTTGACCCATACCTCAAAGCGTCCCCATGGCCACTTATCAAAAGCATCCAATGAACTCAATGAGAATGAAACTTGGGTTGATGATTACAAACTACTTGTAACTCACTAATAGCCTAAGACCTTGAGTTCAAACTTTGGATGATAAACACTTTTATTATACCAAAGCTATGAACTGGAGTTGTGGAGGAGCACTTTCTCTAAGTGGAACATGGGGGTGGGTTTGGATCCTTAATTTCCACCGAGCAATCTACATTCAGAGCGCCCGATTATGTTCTGTTTGGTCCATATGGAGAAGTTTGACCCCTACCTCAAGGTGTCCCCATGGCCACTTATTGAAAACATTCAATGAACTCAATGGAAATGAGACTTGGGTTGATGATTACAAACTACTTGTAACTCACCAATAGCCCAAGACCTTGAGTTCTATGCAAAACCCTCTTTTTACCCTATATCTACAAAATAATTTTTAGCTTTTTTATTTTGGTAGATATATAAATCTACAGTATTATCTTTTCCCACATTTCCTGGGATGGTATCAAAGCAATATATTTGTGGTTACGTAGGATAAACTTCTTTTATAGGTGTAAGATCCTCTGTAGATCAATTAGAAGAAGATAACTTGAAGTTTCCAAAACCCTTAAAGGTTTAATGTTTTGCTTTTCGGCCTTTTCATGATCTACGTTGTAGGTGGCCCAGGCTAGGGTTGTAGCGAGCTCGAAGTCCAAGAAATAGTCAAACCAAGCTTGTTTTATTGCATTTTATATTCCATGTATCACTTTGAGTTGATCTTTGATGTCTTCGATTTCTGGTGTGATTGCGATGGCACACAGGCTGAGCTTGTGTGAGATATAGAACTATTCCCACACAAAAGGTTGTTGGACAATTGAAACATTGTATATGTTTGCGATGTGGTGTGATGCACCTGGAACAATCATCTACAAAGAATACATTTTGTAAGACAATAGGCTAGGCCATAAAAATTTGATAAACACATGACAATTTCTAAATATGACTAAATTGACAGAGATCAACAATGATCATAGAAAAAAAAGGATTATTTTGATAAAAATTTGATAAAACAAACTATTTTTGAAAATAAGTTTAACAATGTTGAAATGGTCTAAGGGGACTATAGAAATAAACAATATTTGGAAAACATGAATTACAATGTATTTGAATGGCTAATGAGAGGCAAAGGTGACCCAGACACCGATCGACAACAATCACTGTCAAAATTGTAAATATTCTAAAAGTTGATCAAGTGATTAAATGAGGGACTGAATGTAAAGTGGCTATAGAGGACGGTGTAGACAAAGGTTTGTCAGCTAAAAGTAATGCAAAATATGATTGAAAAGGATAAATAAAAATGTACTAACCTTATTGAATGCTTATGAGGATGACAGAGCTCTAAAAGGCTGATAGATTGTTTTACAAAAATTCCGTAAGGATTGGTAGCAAACTGTTGATACCTCCTAACATTGTGATGTCGTACAGAGGTGCAACAATTCATTCCCAAATCCAATCTCTAACCAACATGTCTAACTATAAAAATGGGTGGGATCGACAACATCTGCAATGATTTCTGGTGATTGTGGATCGTCGTCAATTTATCTGGAGATGTTAAAAACTAACTAAGGGAAAGATGGAAAATGGTTAAATCCACTTGTCATCCGAGGATTAAGGCTATTTGATGAGTAGTGGGAGGTTAGGAATCCAAGTAGAAAGAGGTTAGGGTGGATAGGATAAATTAGGCTAGGTTGGATTTAGGTTGATAGGGAAGGGTAAATAAAATTCTACATGGGTAAACTTGGTTTTATGATGGTAAATTTGATTATAAGGATGATGGACTTAGGAAAGTGATAATAAGGTGAATAATGATAGTGTATTTAATATGCATTGGGTCATCTAGGGATGAAAAAGTGGTGTCTACAATGGTTTTTTCTTTATTCCATAGACTTTATTTATCCACGTCATTTGTGTCCATGGAGTCATCAGGCGAAGAGGAAGAGGATGGCTCTATTTTTGTTATAGATCCAGGTGTAGTGGTTACGAAGGTGTCCATCGGAGGCTTGTTTAAACCTAACTTAAATTTCTCATGAGGCTTTCGAGACTGGTCAAACACTGAGTCATATATACCATGTTTGTAATGTTCTAAACCGAAACCTTTCCAGACGTAGCGATGTAAGTACATTTGTGCAAAGGATTGGTTGTATAAGAATGATAAATCAGATATAAAGGGTTTAACATGATGTTTATTTTCATGGTGTGAGGAAGGACAATCAATCCCTCCATAGATGAGGTTATTTTTAAGATGGGGAGGACCAAAGCATGTGATTTCTTTGGCGTTCGGTTCTTACATAGGTTGTTTGTCAAGTCGTTTGTAGGCTTTAGGTGTAGGGAGCAAGTTGAGGGCTAGAAGGCGATACTCCCCCAGTGAAAGATGTTACATAACATCTTTGATGGAGCTATCATTTGGTAGCTTAGATGCGGAGATGGAAGAGTTCGTAGAATCCTCATCAGAGGATTCAGAGTTTATCTTAGGAACGAACACATCATTAGATTGGTAGGTCATGTGACATGCTTTGAAAGGATTCAAGTTGACGATGTAGGCAATAAATCACGCACTTTGGGTACATTTCTAGGTCTTAGTCACATACTACTATTCATATGATTCTTAAGTGAGAAAACTAGCAATTGACAACTATCTTTGGCCTTTTGTTTGTGTTTCATGTCTTCTTTTTGGCCTCTTACACCCTACAACCCAGTCGATACTTTACTGCTTTATCTTTTATGTCTTTGGACACCAATGCCTAGACAGGACGCCAGTGCCTAGGCGCCCCCATCCTTATGGGCACTTTGACCTCTCTTTAATTTACTCACTCCTTTTGGGCATCTTGTTTTCTTATGGGTTTTATAGTTGTTAATTACGAAATTCAACCAAGAGAATCATATAAATATAAAGCTATGTGACCATAATAAGGGACCAATCTCTAAGAATCTATTATTATCACCTAAGGTTGCATCCAAATCCATTTCAAGAGCATTAAAGCATCCATCTAGCTTCATTCAAGGGACATGGGATTGTATTTTTTGCATACACATGTAGGTGGGTAAGTTCATTTTGACATCCACACATCTATCTACATTGCTACATCTAATTATTGTTTGCTATCAAGTGCATCTTGTATGAGAGCCACCTAGGGCACGATTCTTGTACACACACACACGCTCTAGATCTACATGGATTCTGAAATGTAGTGCAATGCTTGATTGTAAGTTCACTCAGTTGGGTGAGTATCAAGATTAGTCTGACTCCCCATTTGCACATTTTTATTTTTAGGATATGATATGTTTTGGGGTTTTGCAGGATATCATTTGTTTTGCAAGTTACAGGAAAATTTTGCAAACATAGTGTGACATACATGTGACTAACAATGAAGGTTAACAACATTGGTGCGACACAACAAAAACCAATTTATAAGCTTTTTTATCACAAACACCCATAAGTAGTCTCCAGTGCTCATCTAGCTTGTTCCGACAGTTTCACACTTTTTTAGGTTTGATTGCGATAGTCCACCCTCATGTTTCATCATTTTTCTAGCCCAACATACCTTGGGATCAAGTGCAAAATCAGCTAAGACTCTTATTCCCTCTCTTGTACTTAGGGTTTCAATTTCCATTTACTTATTACTTGTGTCAAATTTGTGCCTCAGCATTTTATTCATTTATGTGACTCTATAATTAAGGTTTAGAAAGTTCAATATTTGTTAAATCAGACGGGAATTATAAAGATTTTGCCTTCATGCTCATATTTAGACAATAATGTAATATTGATGGGATGTAGCGCATAACGTGTATCTAAAGTTGTCTAACAACGTGTTGCACTGAAACTCTCCTTCTACAAGATAAAAGATCTCATGAAGGATTTTAAAACCTACCTTGTTGGGTGAAATGAATGTGTCTAATATAGGGGTACCAATGTCGTTGAAGGCGCGTAACATGACATGTGACTAAGAGACGATGGTATGTGGTAAATAAATTTGTTTGAAGGTGTGAGAGGATATGATGTTAATTCTAGCGTCGTTGTCAATCATAACCCTCTTGATGAGAGTATCGTTGATCTGGGTGGTGAGAAAGAGTGGGAGGTCATGGTCTTCGGGCTATAAAGATGGAATTTCATAATCATCAAAGGTGATAGCGGTAGTCATTTAAAGAGTTTTGACAAGGTTGGAAAATAGTTAAGGGTCATTTGATGGTACTGAAATGGATTGGAGAGCCTCAATCATTGCTTGTTGATGTTGTGGAGAGGTTTAAACAAGCTCACAGAGAGACATTTTTACAAGAGCTTGGTGTAATTGTTTTATGATGGTGTTTTGTATAGATGTGGTAGGATGGGTTTGTGGGGCGACAATAATGGATACCTTAGTCTTATAAGCTGATGGGTTGGGTGATTCAAAAGGAGAAAGGGAAATAAATACTTTGGGCTCATTTTGATTTGAGGCCTTGGGGTTTTGCGTACGTGTCCTTATAGTTAGACAGACAACATCAATTTGATGGAGTGGGGTCTTACTAGAAAAAGCCCCACTTCTGTTGGATGTGGATGTAGTGTTGGTTGATGCTTCAAAAGAAGTGGTTTATGGATTTGACGAGTTGGCTTGATTTGATCTGGATATTTTGGATATGCGGGGAGAATCCCTTTACTAACAAGGCTTTAAATCATAGCATAGAGGGATTTGTAATCCTTTTTGGAGTGTCTTGGTGTCCATTAGTATGCACATAATGCTTCAAAATTATACCAAGAGGGTGTCCATCCTCGAGAGTCAAATGACTTAATAGGTGGTAACGTTATGATGGATAATTAGATAATATTTTCGAGGATTCTAGTATAGTATCATATCATAATTGTTTAGGATGATGGTGAAGGTGAAGGGATCTACATATTGTTTAGTGCTTTTGAGGTTTAAGATGATGGGGTCATGTTCTGTGTGGCATGTTTAGGTGCCAGCTGAGGAAAAATCCTAGATTCTGTAATGGTAATTGTGAATTTAGACGAGGGATGAGACCCCAAGATAAAAGGAAATGGTTATTTATTTTGTGATCAGGTTGTTTGACGATTACATGGTGCAATCTCTACTTTTCTAGATGAATGGTTTGTGGATTGTGTGATGGGTTTGTTAAGATCTTTGATGTGATGTTGAGTGACATGGTCTTCGAAGGAGTTTTTAAAGATTTTTTATGACATGTTTCTTTTCTAGAGGTAATAGGTGATTCTAATGAGGATGTACTAGATGTAAAAGGACTCGTGATCTTAGTAGTGGCAAGATTGGTAGAATCATATGATTCAGTTGGTGTCTCTGTTGCTGAAACACTAGGTTCTGAGGGCATGAGTGAAAGATCTTTGATTGTGTTGATAGTATGGTGAAAGTTGATGGCATTAGATTGGGGTTGACTGGTAGGCGAGGGATGTTTCAAAAAAGGTTGTTTAAAAATATCCAAGTTTTGATTAAGAGGTGCATTTGGATTGGCAAGCTGTAATTCACCTCGGTCAGTGAGATCTTGAAGGACATTTCTAAACAAATGACATCTTTCAATGTCATGTTCTTAGACCTGATGGTATTTACAATAATCATTATCTTAATTTTATGATGTCTTAGATGTGGATGTGTTAATAGGTCAAATAGGGGGAAGTTTGATCATGCACGCAGCTAGAAACTTGTCGAAGACAGTACTATGAGACTCCCCAATAAGTGTGTAGTTGCATTGAGGCCGAGTTCATTCAGAATCTAAAAGTCCTTTAGACGTGGTTTTTACAACTATCAAGTTTGTTGAGCCTTTATATTTATCGTTGCTGGAAGAGAGTTTAAGTGAGGACTCAGGTTTGGGTTTCTTAAATTTGAGTTTAACTTTACCATCTTCAAGGGTGTGAAATTCTAGTTTTCGACCCACGATAAAGGCTTCAACAAATGTCTGAAAGGATTGGATCTAAAGGGTTGATGATATATGTTTAGTACATGCTCGAGAAAATAGATCGATCAACTTAGGTTGTGGGAGGGAGAAGGATAGTTAATTAATGATCCCCTGTCATCTAACAACAAAATTGTACTAAAATTGTCTTCAAACTGTTTAATAGTGTAGAGATCGGTGATAGAAATATTACGAGTGATATTGATGGAGAAATGCTTTAAGAATAATTGTGCGAGTTTTGGAAAAGAGAAGAGTGAATATTGTGGAATGTTGGTGTACCAGTTAAGGGTGGGCCCTAATAAAGACATAGGAAATGTCCTCAACATAAAATATTGATCGTGGGAAATGAGATAACACGCATGACAAAATTTTCTTATGTGTTACTATGGTCCTCTTTACTGTAGAATTTAATGAACTTCAAGAGTTTCCAATGTGGGGAATAGGCTTTAAAAGGTACTGATAGGTGGATGGGTGTAATGTCCCGCTTCCTAGGATAATCATGACGAAGACCCTTAGCTCATTTTATCCTCTTGATGGCTAAGAATTAAATCAAAGGGAAGACTTGAGTTATAATATTTTATTGTAAAGTGAAAAATAAAAATAAAATAAAATAAAACATTATATGCACTTATAATAAATTATTAGTAACTTAAAAATAGAAAAAGACAAACAAAAAGTAAAAGCATATGAGCCCAAAATGACTTATTCTAGGCAAATGTGACTTGCATCAGGAAAGAAAAGTGGAGGGAAAAAGACATTTAATGGGGAAAAATATGATTGGTCTTCTAGAGTGGCCATTTTGGGTCATAAGTATTATTTAGGCAAGTCAACTTGCCTTAGGAATGGAGACTTGAATATTTCTATTATTGTTGATTTTTGTCTTGAGTTTTCATGCTTTGTCAAAGAAATTTATAAAGATGAAACCCTTTAGAAGTACACTCCTGAGGATGAAAACCCTTAAAGAGTTCAAGGGGATTCTCCACCTTGGGGTTTTCATTGTGCTTCATCGAGGTATTAATAATTTTAGAGTTATCTAGTAATTAAAGGTGCAAATTTGTAGATTATGAATCAAGGGTTTGAAGTAAATTTGCAGCTGTATTTTTCGTCATATTTCAACCTTCTATCATATTATGAGACCCACTTCTATGACACATTTTGAGGTATTTAAAGGTGTTTTTTATCTGATATGGGTTGTTGCAAATTAAATAGATTTTATGAATTGTTTTAACCTCATTTCAGAAAAGTTGAATGATAAATAGTGCCATTTTTTAGGGCAACTTCTTTGTAAATTTTCTATAATTATTCCAACCCATTGTGCCTCTAAAATCAAGGTTTTAATTCATATTTTGTTTTACAAATATATTGGATCAAATCTGAGTGGAAATAGTTGAATGTGAATGTTGATTTATTTGATTTTTCTTCCTTTCCCTAATCACATTTTCTAGGGATAAATCGGATCTGCATTAATATGAATTGCTACATCTTTAAAAATATGTCGTTGGCAAGAGGTATTTGCCTCAAATCTATGTGGAGTTCAAAAATTTACTTTAGGGGACATTAAAATGGGTTTGTTGTAGATTTTTTCATATGATAGGATGCTTTTAGGAACCAGGGTGGCGACTTTAAGATTTGCAATCGTATTCATTAATGCTTGTAAATGATCATTTTGATATGGTTGTTGAAGGTTTGAAGATAAGCTAGGTTGATTATATATATATATATATATATATATATATATATATATATATATATGTGGATTCGATTGTTGGTATAGATGATACAATAATGAAACATTATGATGAAGAAGGGTACTTGTAGGAATGTCACGGGGATGTTGAGAGACTAAGGGTTGTGAGGATTGAACGTATTGATAAGGAATAGGAATGGAAGTGTTGATAAGGGGCTCAGACATCTGTAGTATGTACTGAGAAGGGATGGAAGTGTTGATAAGAGGTTGAGACGGTTGTGGTATGTATTGAGAAGGGATGTTGTTGTACAGTGAGATAGGGGCAGTAGATGCCTATTGTGAGAAGGGGTGAGTGTTAGCGATGAAACTCATATTGACATGGGGCATGGATGTGGGGATGAATATGAATAGATTTAGAATTTAAAATGTAGGTTGTTTTGATGGGATGATTTGAGATGCAATAGGAGGGGTCGTAGTAAGAGGAACACCAATTAAGCTTGCAGGAGGTGGAAGAGGAGCACTGGAGGCTATGGGATTTAATATGGAACGGGATGTCGTAGTGTTGGTTTATGAAGTTGATGAGCTTGACAAAGGAGATGATGATGTAGATGGTTGTTAGTTGGACATGTCTTGTGAAGAGATGATGTTAAATCGAAAGTAGCAACAAGAGCTAACGAAGCAGGGACTAATGTTCCCGATTCACCAACAATAGAGTAGGGATGAATTTGTTGGATAACAGGCTCATGATTGGGGTCAACAAGTCAATAATGGTTGAAGGTGACAATGGTGGTGGGAGGTCATTGTTCTAGATTTGATTGTCAGAGAACAACACCCTGAGAGGCAAGGTAAGCGCAAAGGGCTACCGGTTTAGAATCCAATTTTTTTGTAAAGACTAGATCACCACTGTTGAAAAACCATGGATTGGATGGATTTGGAATCTCTGATGTGGTTGATTGGGTATTAGGAGAATGTGGAGGTTTTAGGTCTGTTTCTAGAAGTAGATTCGTTGTGTTGGGGATGCTTTGGATATGGGACTGAAGTGAGTCTACCATATTTGAAATATTCTAAAAGCAAGACTATTGTCTTGTTAAAAACATGAAATAAAAAAACAATCAATGAAGAAATAAAAAACAGTTGTTTAAAACAACTGAAGACAAGTCACACCAAGATTTTAACTATCTTGATTAATTTATAAAAAGGTGTAAAAATAAAAATGACTAAAAGGGTACTAAGAGAAGGTTGTACAAGGATGATTTCAGGTAATTTTAAGGTTAGAGTACTCGATATATCCTAAAGGTACATGAAGCTCAGTATCAAGTGTTGGTGTTCATACTAAGGCATGATATTGGGGTCTAACCCCTCACTTCATGGTTCCGTACACCGATAATGGTTTCGGGGTGCTTAATCTATTATATCATGCACTATATTGTTTATAATTGGAAATAACACTGAGTCAAATTATCCTCTTGGTGATGAAATCCAAGTCGGTCAACCTGGGAAGGATTTTTTAAATGCAAGTTTGATGTGATATGTCATTTGATTGTGTGTGAAGGGAGTTTTGTGAATGCAATGATTTGAACTCCTGATTAGAATATATGAGAAACAAAAATGAAGATTCATTATTAATATCTAAAAGAAACCTGTTTACTTTGATGAGAAGCAAGATCACATCAGAATGCAATACTAAAAGGAATAACTGAAAGTAAAGGACATACATGTGATCACCATTCCTTTTTTATTTATTTTGTTAAATTTTAATTTTCATGCATTTTTGAAATAACAATTGTGTGACACATCACTTTAAGCTGAAGAGTTTAGATAATATTGAAAAGAAAGGATAATGAAATAAGATTTAAAATCTAAATAATAAAGGGAATAAAGGGCTGCCACCGAGCGTGTCGAGGATGTTTATGTTGAATTTTGATTATTTTCTATAATGTTGAAATGCTAAATACTATAAATAAAGAAGGGTTTAACTGATACCTATGCCAAAAAATGAAATGTCAAGATGCTTAGATAAAAACATGAACAATGTAAAAAGCTTCTCCTTTCGCTAAGTGAGAAGACCTGCATACAAATATAACTAGATGAAACAAATATTAGATAGGGATTAAACAAGTTTCTTGGTAAAATTCGATCCCATAAATCTAAAGGGATTGCTTGAAGGGTGTCAACTCATGTTATCCAATTAAGTGATTTGAAGTTAAGATAATGATAAAAAAAAATAGAATTTAGGAGGGATGGAAAGATCCTGCTATGCGTTGTAGGTGGCCCAGGCTAGGGTTATAGCGAGCTTGAAGTCTAGGAAATAGTCGAACCAAGTTTGTTCTGGTGCGTCTTGTATTTCTTCATGTATCACTATGAGTTGATCTTCGATTTATTCAATTTTTGGTGTGAGTGCGATGGCACACATGCTGAGCTCGTGTGAGATATCAAACTATTCCCACACAAAAGGTTGTTGGACAATCAAAATGTCATATATGCTTGTGATGGGGTGTGATGCACCTGGAAAAATCATCTACAAAGAATACATCTTGCAAGACAATAGGTTAGGCCAGAAAAAATTAATAAAGATATGAAAATTGGTAAAAATGACTAAATTGAGAGAGATCTACGATGATTAGGAATTGACGGTGATCATAGACAAAAAGGCTTATTTTGATAAAAGATTGATAAAATAAATTGTGTTTGATGTAAAATAAAGTTCAACAATGTTGAGATGGTCTAGGGGAACTCTAGAAATATACAAGATTCAAAAAACTTGAATTACAATGTGTTTGAATGTCTAATGAGAGGAAAAGGTGACCCGAACACCGATCAATGACAATCGTGGATTAATGGCGATCACTGTCAAAATTGTAAATATTCTAAAAGTTGATTAAGTGATTAAATGAGGGACTGAATGTAAAGTGGCTATAGAGGACAATGTAGATGAAGGTTTGTTGACTACGAGTAATGAAAAATATGACTAAAAAGGATAAATAAAAATGTATTGACCTTGTTGAATGCTTCTGAGGATGACAAAGCTCTAAAAGGCTAATAAATTAGTTGACAAGATTTCCCCAAGGACTGGCAACAAAGTGCTGATATCTCCTAGTGTCATGATGTCGTATGGAGGTGAAAAATTCATTCCCAAATATAATCTCTGACTAACCTGTCTAACTGTAAAAATGGGCAGGAAGGTGGTTTATATAAGATAACCGACATTCGTAACAATCGTCAGCGATTACGGATTGCCGTCGATTTATTCGAAGATGTTAAAAAAACTAAGGGAAAGATGAAAAATGGTTAAAACCCACTTTTCATCTGAGGATTAAGGTTGTTTGATGAATGGTGGGAGTTTAAGAATATAGGTAGGAAGAGGTTAGGGGGATAAGATGGGTAAGATAAATTAAGATAGGTTGGTTTTAGTTGGTTAGAGGAGGGTAAATAAGATTCTAGGTGGGTAAACTTGGTTTTACAACAGTAAATTCGATTATAAGGATGATGGAATTAGGATAGTGATAATAATGTGAATAATGATAGTGTATTTAATATGTGTTGGGTCACCTAGGGGTGAAAAAGTGGTGTCCGCAACAATTTTTTTCTTTGTTCCACATACTCTATTTGTCCGCGACTTTTTTCCTTTGTTCCGCAGACTCTATTTGTAATGCATCTTTTTTCCTTTGTTCCGCAGAATCTATTTGTTCCGTGGATTTTTCCTTTCTTATGTGGAATTTATTTGTCACATGGAGTTTTCCTTGGTTCAATGACTTTTGCCTTAGTATTCCACGAAACTCAGTTTCTTGGTTTCGCAACTTCGAAATTTAATCTTGCTATAACTTCTTGGTGGCATCTTATGGCTCCTCGCAACATATTTTTCATGCTTGGTGACTTCTCCTTAGTTTCTCCATATCATTTTAAAGAATTTTTATTAAGTTGTAAAAACTTCCTTCCTTAAGTCTGCGTTTATTTGTTTTCTTTGTTTTGCGGCTTGCATTTTCTTGTTGCACGGATTCATTTTTTCCACAACTTGCATTCCCTTGTTGTGTGTATTCATTTGTTACGTGGCTTGCATTCCCTTGTTATGTGGATTTCTTTTCGTGGCTTTTACCTTAGCATTCTATGGAACACTAAAAGTTCAAAAACCCATGAAAGACTATGTCTTTGTTCCATGGATTTTGAACTTGGATAAGCTATATCTTCTTGTGTGTTGGCTTACAACTCTTTGCAGCTAGTTTTTAATGCATCACGACTTCTCCTAAGTTGCCCCATATCTTTTTAAACGGATTTATATCAAACTTGTTGAAATATTCATTCTTTGTAATTCTGCAGAACATTATTTCTTTGTTCCGTGGCTTTTCAAAATTTCAAAATTCTATAATTCTCTATTGCTTTGTGACCCCACACAGCTAGTCCATTGTGTTTTGTAGACTTCCTCCTTTGTTTAAATACATTTTTAGTAGTTTTAATAAGTTGCAAGCGTGGTTATTGTATTTAAAAGTTTGCATAAATTAATTTCTTCTAACCGCAAATATCTTGTAACTAATTAAACCCGCATAACACCAAATTTTTCAATTTTTGCTAAGTTTGATAATTACAACTAGTTCATCTAATTTTCCTATGGATAAATCTCAGATTTTAAACGGTTCTAATTACATTATTTGGAGAATAAGGCTTACATCCATATTTATGGCCAGAAAGCTATGGGATTTGGTTAGTGGTGTTTGAAAGAAACCCACTAGGTGATAAACTACCCTAGATAATTTGAGCATCTTCTCCCAAAATCCCAAGAGGCCATGCCAATCTTATTAAAAAGTATCAAAGATGGATTCTTGTTGCATATTGGACATATGGAGTCTCTAGCTGATGTATAGGAACAATTGCGAACAATGCATGAGCATAGCCGTTTCTCTAAGATAATCAAACTAATAATGGAACTCTTTACAACTCCAATGAAAGGAGATGAAAATATAGTTAATTATCTAGAAAAAATTAAGAACATCAAGGCTTAGTTAGATGGTTGTGATTGTCAATTATTTCAAGATAAATTGTTATACTTTATTATACAAATTAAAATTCATGAAAAGTTTAGAAATTACATTTCTATTTTGAACTCTAAATATCAAAATGAATTTGATTTACTTGTTTTAGATATTTTGTATTCTTTACTCATTCAAGAAGAAAGACTTATGGATAATTTTAACTCATAAGAGAATGCCTATCAGGCTCTGTTCTCCCAAAATAAGAAAATGTTAGGAAATAAGGGATAAAATATGCGGAATAATCCCTCGCAGAATCGCAACAGTAGAAAATAATATGCAGAAATTATTACAGATCTCAAATAAAATTGCAGAATAAAATAACACAACACAGAGAGACAATATTTAACGCGGTTCACCCAATTTGGGCTACGTCCACCAAGAATCACTTGCTCAGATTTTATTTCAAGCCATCGCTCTCTCAATACAATACCCAGATCCGTTTGGAGCTATGCTCAACAAACTCTACAGAATTCACACCCGAATTCAAAACACATCTGCAATACATTTGCTTGTACATCTATCATATGCATAAGACCATATAAATAGACAACTGCTTAAGCAGTTTTACAAAACCATGGGTATCAAAACCATGGGCAAAACCCGTCTGATAAACCTATGGGTCAGAAAACTCACCCGTATGAGAAGAGCATGTTTCTCGATATGTCGGATACATGAAAAGTGTACAGTACTCTTAGTGTACAGTCTTCAACACTTTCACACATGAAAACAGGCTCCACAACCTAACAGAAAACTATTAAAAATAAGAACACTAACAATGCTAAATCAAACTTTAAATCTAAAATTAATCCTAAAAACAATATGAATAAGAAAAATTTTAAAGTTAAGTTTGATGGAACTTGTACTAAATGTGGAAAATTTGGCCATAAAGTAATTGATTGTTATTCTAAAACAAATAAGGCTCATAATCATGCTAAAAATAAGAACTTCAACAATAAAAACAAGAAGAATAGAAATCAAAATCAATCTAAGAACAAAGCTAATAAGTTTGAGCAAACTATTGTTCTCTATACTACCCTTTTAGCCTCTAATGACAAACAACAAATTCTAGATAGTGGTGCATGTAGTCACGTGACATATATTCATGAATCTCTCTCTAATGTTGTTAAATGTCATGAGATTATATATCTAGGAGATAATTTTGTTATTTGGTTTGAAAGTTGTGGTAATGTTAAGTTAGCAAATGAAACCATTGGTAATGTTTTATTTGTTCCCGACTTAAAGAAAAACATGTAATTTTATTCTCAATTAGTTAGAGAAAATTGTAAAGTTGTGTTCTTTAAAGATAAAATATAAAGAATGAGTTTGGTAAAATTATTTCTATTGGTTTTCAAAATAACGGATTGTATATTTTTGAAGGATTTATTGTTGAATCTTATCTTACTTCTTCTTGTAATAATGTTCAATTGCGGCATGAAAGCCTTGAGCATGTGAACTTTAAAAGTCTGTTTGAAATGTCTTGCCTTAACCTTGTTACAGGTCTTTCTAAGTTTAAACCTGACCATGATTCTTGTGAAAGTTACTTGCATGATAAGCAACATACTGAACCATTTCATAAACATCACAAGTCTAATTCCTATAACTTGTTTAAGTTCATCCATTGTGATGTAAGAGGTCCTTGGAAGTTCCTTCTCTTGGTGGAGCCTTGTATGATGTTACTTTTATTAATGACTTTTCAAGAATGACTTGGTCTTATTACATTAAGAAAAATTCTGATGTTCTATCCAAGTTTTAAGAATTTAAAGCCTTGGTTGAAAACATGGCTAATATGAAAATAACAAAAAGCAGAATTGATAATGGAGGAGAACATGTCAATAAGAAGTTTGATGAGTTTTGTGTATCTTATGGAATTCAAAGGGAATTGACAACTCCCTATTCTTCTTAGCAAAATGTCATAGCTAAAAGAAAAAATATAATAGTCATATAAATGACTAGGACCATTCTTAATACTTTTAACATGCTTAAATTTCTATGGGATGAAGCTATAAACATTGTTGTTCATATTCTAAATAGAATTCCTATCAAAACTTTTCTTCAAACTACACCTAATGAAGTTTAGACTAAAAAAAAACTCGATATTTCTCATTTTAAGATATTTAGTAGTCATGTTTCCCTTTTCATTCCTAAAGTCAAAAGACAACAACTTGATCCTACCTTTTACTCTTGCATCTTTATTGGATATGGTATTCACACAAAAGTATTAAAAATGTGTGATCCACTCAAACATGTCATTGTAAAAAATAGGAATGTTCATGTTCTTGAGAAACCATTTTTTGCATCCTTTTATCTTCCCTCTTTTGTGTTACCTAAGTCTGAATCTCATCAAGTTGATAACCCTTCTTGAGACAATATGGAAATTTATTTCCAAGAGGTTGACCATATTTCTTCTAATATGATGGATGTTGATATTGAGGGGGAGTCTTCTCAATTCGTGTCTCAAACTAGAGTTCCTAAATGGGCTGAAAATTTGGTTTACAATACTTAACCTGCTAATCTAAGAAATATGACCGGCAATCAACATTTTGATTAAACTAAAATGAAATATAATAGCCTAATGTGATGATATAGGAGCAATGCATAAAAAAAATAAATGCAATACTGAAATTACCCAAGCAAACTAAACAAATAGACTTTGAAACCCTATTGTGCAAAGAGGGTTAAGAAGGCCTTGGTTGATTTGTAGGTGTCACGAGACTGTGTTGCAGTGGAGACCGACTGAATAGGAGGAGGAAACCGTTGCACAAGAGCTTAAGAAAGTGTAGATCCGAGTTGTCTAGATGTATTGGGGCTCCTGGAAAAGGGATTGTGGCGCCTAAGGTGCCCGGGTTTGCAAAATGACCAGGGAACCTCCTCTAAGGTGTCATTGAATGTTCACATGTGTTTTGCCTTTAGTCACTTGTATGTTGCTGAACTTCCTTGGATGTTGTTATAGACCTAGGATGGAAGAATCACCTGCAAAACCCCAAGTAAAGCATCAAAACCCTAAAAAATGAAAGATGCATATGAAGTGGTTGAACTGTCCTCAACTGCCAAATGGATGGACTTATCACTGAACGTTGCACTACATCTCAGACCCAATGTAGTTCTAGGTGTGTGTGTGGAAATAACGCCCTAGGTGCTCTTGTGCCAGTCACACTTTGTGAGTAGCGAGCAAAAACTAGATGTAGAATGTAAGTAAATGGTGCATGGAATAGAATAAACTCCCCTCCTATGAAGTGCGATGAAGATGAACCAACCTTTGTCCCTTGTGATGAAGCTAGATGGATGTTAATGGAATAGTAGAAGCATTTAATGAATGTAACTTTAGGTGGTGATACTAGTGCTTAGTGCTTGGTCCCTCATTATGGTCACATAATTTTATATTTATACGGGTCTATTGCTTTAATTTTGTAATTAACCTCAAAAAGGCAGACCGCCAAAAAGATAGAAAGCTCAAATGACTAGAAAGTACCCAAAAAGTGAGAGGAAAGTGCAAAGAGGATTAGGGCGCCCAAAGGGGATCATAGCGCCTGGGACGCCCCAGTCCTTGCTGGGTGCCCCAGTCATAAATAGGAAAAACACAGTATAAAAATATAGACTGGGCAAGTGTGGGTGCAAGATCAAAAGTAGTAACCGAAAACAAAGCAAGATGGCCAAATACATGGGTTGATTAATACTCTTTTTCACTCAAGAACCATATAAATAGTAGTATGAAACCGAGACAAAATAATTACCCAAAGTGCGTGATTTTGTGTCTACATTTGCCCCAACTTTATATTAGTGAGCGAAAAGCTCAGTAACATAAAGTAGATAGAGATGTGTACCTGATATCCATGTAGATTGATGTATAAAGTGTGCTGAGGGACTAGAAAAAGCATGGAGTGACACAAAAAGGTGGAGTGTGAACACTAAAGATGCAAAAGTGTAAAAAGTGATGAGAGTGGACCTAGAGCAAAAGCGCGCGTGTAGATGCCAATGTGTGTGATGTAGCTATATGTTAGTATGTTGTGTGTGATGTTGAGTGATGTTGTTGTTGATGGTTGACTATTTTCTTCCCATACGGACGAACCTGCAAAAGAGAAGATGATCAAGTAGTCAAATATGCATGTATATATGTAAAACTGTGTGTAAAAATGCATGTATATATGTAAAAATGTGTGTAAAAATGTATGTATATATGTAAAAAAAAATATAATGAAAGTATTAAAATGAAAAAGGAACATGTGTACCTGATTTGTGATGAGAAAAAGGGTGTATAAAGGATCCTGTAAATGTCGACGAACTGTGAGTTTTTGGGTGATCTCATGCCACTAGCTGAAGAAGTATAGGGAGGAAAGTCTTATGTATCCTCTAACATGTAACTACTTCCCAAGAGTGAAGAGATGTTTTGTACTTTCTGGTTTTTTGGGTGATCCGACGCCACTAGCTGAAGTAGTGTAGAGAGGAATGTCTGATTTATCCTTTAACTTGTAACTGCTCCCCAAAATGCTAAAGACAATCTGCCCTGTAAAATCCACCGTGTATGGAGTTTTGTAGACTAGTTTGAACCCATTCGCTATATAACCCACTATCTCATGGACATAAACTGAAAACTGAACTATACCAATATTGTGTGTAAACCCAAATGATGCCCCCCTCTTTGGGGGCGTATGCGACGTCGCGGATAAGAGAATGTAGCCCAAAAGAAGACCGACTGTGGAAATTGTACCCTGCAGGGGGAAGGGAATGTGTTTGGTAGAAACTAAGGCACACACAAACAAGTGGCTAGGAAACAAGTGTTAGTATGAACAAACATGCATGTAGAAGACAAAATATAAGCTACATAGACAATGTGTAAGCTAGAGTGCAAGTAAACACGTAAGGAGCCAATCATAAACCGTGAAAAGTGGGTTATAAACATGTGACATCACTCACGATATCGCAAGACACTCAAGGCCATAGTGGCTGGAAACAAACAAACAAGTGTGCACACAAAACAAAGGGCAATGCCCACATACAATGGAAAACAAAAACAAACAAGTACACATAAACATATATTCATGGTGGCAAGTAATCTTGCAAAACAAATGCAACACATGAAGCACCCATTAGTATGTTAGAAAGATTAAATGTATGTTAAAATCGTGTATAATCGATAAAATAGTGTGATATGAAACAAAATGAAACAATAACACATGTAGTGTAGAAAGTGGATGCCCCTAGGAGCCATTGTGGGATTGGTAGGGTGCCAAGCATTCATGTTGCGTGTAATGGACCTGTATAATATGTGATCAAAACTAGAAAGCAAGTGAACACACATGTGTGTATGATAAATATAATGACATACAAGAGATCTATCTAACATGTGTAATAAGACAAAAATGTACAAGTAAATGTGAGCAAAAGTAAATGCAACCAAGATATGTAACATGCTGTGGATGGAAGGAATGGAATGCGGAGTGAATGATAGGATCCACATGCCACCGAGTGAATGAAAGTGTTTGTAGTGAGGTTCATTTATTTATGCCCCCTCAACACTCAAGAATGAACCGTAAACAAGAGTGCATCATCGAGAAATGGTCGAACTATGTGTTGTGTGTAGTGCACTATGGTGAATGTGTGGTGATGACATGTGACATAGAGATGAGATGTGCGTGACGTTGTAGCCTAAGTGTATATCATGACAAGATGATCAAAGGAGTGATGATGGAGCCTAAAACATATGTCACTAAAAGATGATCATGATTGGTGATGATGATGCTAGAGTAAGTTGTGAGATAGCCTACGACGTATATCATTACAAAATGAGTAGGAGTGGTGCTGTAGCCTAAAACGTATACCACTAAGTGATATAAAGCGGAAGTGACTATATAGGCTATGGCGTATGTCACTAAACTAGGAATGTCACATAAGGGATAGGATTGAATGATGAACGCGTAAGTGTGATGAGGTTCATTGGTGATGTATACCCTCAACAGTCCAGTATGGACTGTGAGACTCAAGTGTGTAATTGGGTAGTGAGTGCAACGCGTAGAAGGAGATGTGTGTAGTATGTATGATGATGAGAGACTATTATGTGATGTGTAGAGTGTGTAGTGTGTGATGTATAGTATGCAATGCAAGATGTGTAGACAAGATGAATGTGGCATATGTGTGATGGACACTAGTATGGTGTGTAGAATATGTATATGTGCAAAGGTTAAAATACACATGATGTAAACTAAATGTAAGATGTATAATGCGATATGTACTGTAAGTGTGTGAAGATACATGATGTGTGGTGTTGAATGTGCAATGTGTGGGGTTCATGTGTATAGGAAGCCCTCACCAGTCAAGTGTGAACTGAAGCACAAAAGTGTGTCATCGGGTAATGACAATGCTAGAGTGTAGGTGAATATGTGTATGGCAGGGTCTAAACTGTGAGAGTAGGGGGGAAGAGATAAGAGTAATGCCCCCCCCCAAGTGTGTGAGGAAGGATCAAGTGATGTCATCAAGAAGATCGTCAATGTCTAGATTGAATCCATAAGGTGTTGCATCGGAAACCTGATAAGTTATAGTGTCGAGTTGGTCATGCAATAAGCCATTGAGGCATAAACGATACATTCCCATAGCATATTCCTCATTAGTGAATGGAGGAAGTGGACAACCGTTTCCATACCACCGAGTAATATTTTGTGTATAGTCGAGGAAAGAGCTATTGTAAATGAATATACGACCAAAGGGCATAGGGAATGACGTATCAATATGATCATGGTCCAAGGTACCTATACGTCAGAAAAGCGATAGGTGAGCGTGAGAATCAACAAGTAACTCTTCCGCGTACCCGACCTCCCGAGGTCGTGCCGAGACAGCCGGTGGGGATGGAATATGCAGACAAACTAGTTAGGCAGTCTAATGTCTTCGACACGCACTAGTGGAATTTGTGAATCTAAGGCAAAGAAGGCCCTTCTAACTTGGACTGGTGTGATAGATCGATCAGCGAGGATGACTGCTAGAAGGCTCCAATCAATATCGAGCTCTGGCGTGATTCGATCTATGGGTTGCGGAATACGTGGAAAATGACCTGGGATTGTTTCGTGTATATCTCCTGATAAGGTCATATAGTGGATGATGAATATAACTGACTCTACGGAGTGATTTTCTGGCCTAGTCCAGAATTCCCTAGCTTCGTTAGCCGCTATATCTAGTAAGGACAGTTGTTCGATGATGATAGGTGGAAGTGGGGTGGACTGAAACACTAGTGTGCGTAGGCCAGTGTCTATATCTAACTGACTTGTGGATTCGTTGGGCTGTGGGATCTGTGGATCACAACCATAGACTCTTGGTTGTTGCGGTCCTGTTATGGTCATACGCGAGATCAAGTTCTAATCCCTAGTATCCAGTAATCGTATGCTTTCTCAGCTTCTATGTTTAGAACCAATAGTTGTGCAATCTTCTCAGAATACCTTACAGACGTTCTCGCAACCTGGATTCTTAAGCTGGTATCTATATCTACGAGGGTGTCTCCAGCGTCTGGCTGTGGAACTAGAGGATCGCACCCGAATGTTTGTTCTCTTTCGAGCCCTTCTACAGTCATGTGGATGTTTTCTAGGGTAATCTGTAGTTTGGCTGACTTGACCAAAACGTATGTGCTTGGTCGTCTTCTATGTTTAATCCTCTTAACTGTGAACTGATCAGTTGTAAATCTGTGGTTGTTCGGAATACTTGTATCCTGAGATTTTGGTCTATGTCAACTATTGCTGTGACTAGGTTTGGTTGAGGCACGATTGGCTCAAATATATATTCCCTGGGCTCTTGAGGTCCCGTGATTGTCATACGAAACAAAATGCAAATCTAACTGTAATGAAGCAAATTCTAACTACGTGAAATAAATCTAACTGCATATAACTTTTATTTTTCTAAGAAATATTTTAACAATTTTAAGGAAAGCAAACTATTTTAAGCGTATCTAGAAATAATAACTAAACAATAATTTAAAACAGACAAGATAACCGAGTGTGGTTATTTGCCTGTGCGATTTTGTAGAATTATTCTAAATAAATAAAACAGCTTGTCTAATCTACCTGCAAGATTCTCGATCCTACCTCAGAAGTGAGGAGTGAATCATAGTTTCTCAGAAACTATCAATCCCCACAGCTTCCCTGGCAATATCGAGAATAGAATGAAATGAAATAAAGTGATTAACTACTCTATTTGATATGAGTCTGACTAGAACTTTGAAATTTAAAACCTGGATTCTGCAGAACAGTGGCGAATCCGATGGTGTATGTGATCTCGTCCCCTCAGTATGATCTTCTCGTTCTTTCGTGTTCACTTGGATCCAGAAAAGCGTGTAATGCTAGCACCGATAGGAGTAGATTTTGGGACAAGGATAGCTCAGAATGCAGACCGAGAATGCGAGTAGGAGAGGGATAGCACAAGAGTACAGAGCTTGGCTTATGCGATTCCTAGCGGGATTTTACTGCGAGTCATGCAACATGAAGCGACCAGAACCTTGTAACTATCCTATACGAAGAGAAAAACCTGCAACTTTAATGGCTTCCTAAGCTATTCGTTCCAATGGATTGGATAAAATAAAGACACTGCTTGCACAAGTTGGATATGTGGCTTACCAACAATTGAATAAAGCTAACCAGGTATATAATGAATTGAACTAAGAACTCTAAGATCACGATGAAAATAAATCTACAGCAAAGAGGAACTCAGAGGCAAGCTTCTAACTGGATTGGATGGAACAACAGCACTGCCTGCACAAGATGGGTCTGTGGCTTACCAACAGCTGAACAATACTAACCAAGTATGAAATGGAAGCTATGCTATCAATCCTAAGCAAGCTGACAGACCAAAACACTAAAATGAGAAGAATCTGAGAGCAAATATGACCAAAAGCTTCAGAGCAAATTCAGCCAAACTTCAGACCAAAAACTCCAGACCATTTGCATGTGCACAAACCATGCATTTATAGGAATTCAAACATCCAAGAACCAAAACCAAATTGAACTCCTAAACAATAAACAAAGGAAAAACACTATTCCAGGGGACCAAAAACATTAATGCATGCTCAAGTCGGCAAAGAAAAGCTGGTGAAACGTGATATTTCACGCGAGTCACGTCAAAAGAGCGTTCTGGAAAACGCGCACAGGACCGCCGCTCTGAGCAGTGGTGGCGGTTACAGGACCGCCGCCCTGCAGGGCGGCGGTTTCGTCACTGAAGGTCAAGAGGCCAAGGAAAGAGGGAAAAAGGGGGAAAACAAAGGGCGCGGGGGGCTAAGCGGGGCATGCGAGGATGTTAACGCATACTCCGAGGGCTTTTCCGGATCCCGAACACCTTGCGAGGAGACCTGTATCATCATCGGGGCACTTGTTACACTATTCTGGCAGTACAGTACCTTACAGATTTTGGGTACGTACAGTATTTCCCACTTAACTCACGTAGAACAGTGACTCGTTACCCGTGCATTCCACAGGTGAGTGCCCAGCATCCGTTGGGTCTGAGTATGGTCGGTGAACATGGGGTACCTTTCTTTTGTGATAATGGGTAAAAGTTACTACATCATGGTTCCGTTGCTGAGACCCCCTTACGACGTTTTAGTGTGTTGAAATGACATACATCATGATCTAAATAGTCCCGTAATGACAGAGCGGTGCAAAATGATGTAGAGTGTTGAACTCTAGTTGCAAGAGCCATGGAAGATGAATTTTCTCAGAGATTTAGCATTGGAAAACAAGTTTGATGCTAACGTATAATAGGGTAGAAGAGAACCTGTACCATGATCTGTGCGGGAATAGAAATTTGCTTACCTCCAATAGCGCTCTGAACTGTGTGAATGACTCTCAGCCTATTTTAAAACTTTTTTTTTTTTTTATTTTTATATACGTGAAAGTGGGCCCAATTTGTGAAGAATTTTCCATATTCATTTTTTTTTCTATCTATTTTTTTTTTCTTTTTTTTTTTTTTTCATTGGTCTTTTTTTTTTTTTGGCTTGCTATTTTTTGAATATCCCATTTCCCAAGACAAGGTTCGTTGTTTACAGAGTTTCTGAGTTTGAGATTTTGAACGAAGCCCAGAGGTGGCCACATCTTGTTGGTTTTCTAGCTATAAAGATTTTGCATTTTTCCCCATTCAAATTTAGAACCCATGGCTAAAATTCTTTTCAATGTTTTTTTTTTTTTTTTTTTTTTTTTTTTTTTTTTTTTTTCCACCTCGGGGGGGCGCATACTATTTCTATCTTTTTTTTAGTAAGGAAAGGGAGGAGAGACGGGCTCAAGTATAGTTTTTTGAAAGGGCTTTTGTTAGGATTTCTTTTTTTTTTTTTTTTTTTTTGAGGCTGTAAGGTTTGAACAACCCATGCGAGGTTTTCGTTGTGGGAATGAGTCAAGGTTCACGCGAAGGACGTGGAACCTAAGTAGTGAGAGTTTGTCATGCGGAGAAAGAAGAGTCGGTTGGCACGTATCTGATCCCGCCCTAGTAACCAAAATCGTGGCACTTGGTTTTCATGAAGAATGCCCTCAAGGTGGCGGTTATGGTGACCAAAAGCCTCCCTGCTCAGGGTGGAAGTTCTTGCACCTGCAAAGCTAAGAGGTAGCAATTGCTTTAGACATTCCCACTTGCTATGTGCTACAATATTCCAATATTTTTAGGATTCTCTCGGATCCAAGGAATTAGTATACTAACTTGCCCTCTGTCTCACATCTAGGAGTAAACGCGAGGTATAATGGGTGTAGTGCAGGGGACTATCACAGACCATTGGTGCACATTCAATGCAATGCTGGGGAGTCGTAGCACAACTACTACAGGAGCTGGTGGTTGCCCGGGGTATTTGACTGCGAGTCACGACCAAAAGAGGTTCTGGGTATTTAGTTTCACAGCGCACAGGACCGGCATACTGACGTAGTGGATCCAGGCGGCAGAGGAAACCTCATGCTCGCACCTCAGGAGGACAAGGGCCCCAGCCACCCCCTTAAGTTTTCCTCTTGAGATGTCATTGTAGTTACCAAGGATTATAGAGGTATTGAGGATGTTGTGGAAACACTTTTCGCAAGTGCCAGGGGCTTATATGGCGGTGCAAAGGGTTAACGCATTACTTCCAAGAGGAATTTTCCAGTTCCCAACCACCTTGCAAGGGTCGCACCATAGATCATCATTGGAGGAGACTATGACACTGGATCACAACAGTGGTGGACGATAACAGTACTTTACACAATGAATTCTGGGTAGTACATATTGCCCCACATACGGAGAAACGTTTTGAGCCATGAAGAGGCATATATCCACTTTGGGTCCGAGTATGGCCAACAAGGAATGGAAGAGAGTTAGGAGTCCATGATGTACTTCTTTAAAACATCTCCGTGTTGAAATCGACAGGCCATCATCCAAAATTCACCCTTGCCTGCGATGATTAATTGGGGAACTCAAGTGGAGGATTGATCACTTTACTATTTAGAAAGGGCCTTATCCCATAAAATTTACACAGACCCCTCTGATAGAGGAAGCTACGCATCTGTGCGAGGGATAGGTAGTGTTACCTACTGGCACTAGCTCCGATTCCTGGAGGCTTAGATCATTGTTAAAACCAAGCATAGAACAATTTATATATGAACTCAGTGAGGACTCACTGTTTCGTATGGTGACATCATTGCTGCGAAGTAGCGATGTTGATAGATCATTGACCCTCTGGGATAGTACGTGTCATTTCTATGTGACTTATACGTGTCTGATTACAACGTCCGGAGTCCGAGATAGCGTATCATGCCCCCACGGGCTGTGAGGATCTACACCTCTACAACCGATGATCAGACAGGTTGGTGCTCATTGCACCTCACCATCCAGTTTCAACCCTTGACCATGGGTGGTGCGCAAGACTAGTAAATTAGCCAGTAGTTGCAAGGGTGATGATCGCCGTTATGAGGAGTGCATTATTGAGCCATGCATATGGGATTTTCGAGAAGGATTCCACCTAGGTACATGGTGACTACTGAGGGAGGCTTTGATTTTTAGCCAAAATGGTCTTGATTTTTGACCTTGTTTGGGATTTTTAAGGTTTAAAAACCCGCGCGGGTTTTCAGACCGCGACCGCCTGCCCTGGCCAGGGCGGCGGTTACATGACCGCCGCCCTCAGGGCCAGTTACACGACCGGCAGGGCGGCGGTTACAAAACAGCCTCCTCTGCTCAGAGGCGGCGGTTCTGACACAGAAGGCAAAAGTGGACTTGATTTTTTGAGTTTGCACTTGTATTTTCTTCACTTCTGTAGCCAGGTTTTTATGACCTTCTTGCCATTGATTCAGATACTAACTTGCTCTGTTTTGTGTGTTTTTGGGTGTATGCAGGCGAGGGAGGAGTACATTAGATGGAGACCGAGAGAGGGAGTGTGATTGGTTGCCCGGGGTGTTGGATGCCCTCTCATCAGATGAGGAGGACACATTGCAGAGGGCCGGCATATTGCGTATATCGCGCGTGCCTCATGTCACACCATCTAGTCACATCCTTTGTGACTTGTTTTCTTATTGGGATGCAGATCGGAACACTTTCCGACTGCCAGGGGTCCGCGGTGAGTGGACGATTACTTTGGAGGATGTTTACCGTATCCTGGGGGTCCCGATCATCGGGAGGAGACTCACACTGGAGACAGCAGGGTCCCGAGCACAGATTGCACAGTGGGCAGGTTACATGGGAGATGCAGCCATCTCCACGGGGCCGAAGAAGGGAGTGAGAGTTAGATCCATTCCTTCTTTGCCCATCCCCGTATTTCGACAGGCTATCATGGGGATCCTTGCCTCGAGGCTGATCGGGGACAAGGGAGGGGATACTTTACTATACTGCTGGGCCCCCATCATTGCACAGATAGAGGGGCATGGCCGGATATACGCCTGGGGCGCAGATATTTTGGGGACCACCTACCATGACTTATACAGGGTGGTCCGTCTACAGGGACAGTCTTTGAGCCACCCTACTCTAGTTATGAGTTGGGTGTATGAGCGCTTCATTCCCTTATGGCAGAGGCGTGGAGGTGGCAGATCCAGGGGCTGTGAGGGCAGCCAGATGGTCAGATATGTCGGTGCTTAGAGCACCTCACCAGCCAGTTGCCTCCCTTACCACAGCAGATATGGAGGCCACACCGTACCAGCTTATGGCCGGCATATGGGGAGAGGAGACTCTTACATTGATCTCTTGCTCCACCACAGGGCAGCTTATTGACCGTGTGGGACGGGTGGAGGTACATCCTTTCGGCAGGGTTCCTCAGTAGTTCGGCCTCCCATATGTGGGCATGCTTCCTCCAGTGGCACCAGTCTATAGATCAGTCCGCGAGGCTAGAGGGGGGCCTAGAGGCCGTGGTTGGACAGTGGTCACTCCTGGTATTCCTATTGTAGCCAGGGGGATTGTTCGGGCCAGAGGGAGAGCTGGTGCGCCTCGGGCACCTTTGCTTCAGATTGCCGCGGGTCCTGCTCATAGCAGCGATGACCCTATAGATATCGACTCCGATTCTGAGGAGCTTACAGAGGGAGGGTCGGAGGAGCAGACGGATGATAGCGATCCTGAGTGGCATGACACTCAGGATATTTTGCAGGCAGAGAGGGCCGAGCAGAGTGCAGAGAGAGAGACTCTAGTTTCAGAGGAGCCACTCTCTCAGGGCCATGGTGGAGAGGATGAGTCTGTTGCGGGGCGTCATGTTGCTCCTACTACAGGAGCAGCCCCTCAGTCGGCAGCGGCATCTGCAGCGGGTGCTGGCCCCAGTGACCCATCTTGGAGGCCCGGTGACCCGAGTAAGTTATCCTCTCATCTTTTCAATGTTTGTTTAATTTAGGATTTTTAATTGCTATCTCTCCTTATGTTTTGATATTGTATCTTTTAGTCTCTTGCCTAGCTTCTAATTCGTTTTTCTTCTTTGTTTTGCAGAGACTGTTGACGAGTGGCGGGATCTAATCCGTAGGGTATGCACTGATTCTCTGATGATCCCTATGGATAAGACCCGTGCGGAGCTATCTGTAGATGTCGGGGAGCCTTCAGCAGCCGGTAGGCATACTGACGTCTTCGCTCCTGTTTGGCATGTGGCCAGGATGGTGTCGACTCTCCGTACAGAGTTGGCAGGCTATAGGACAGCCGAGCGTCTTATGAGGAGCCATTCTCGTGGTGAGACCGCGGCTGCTCCTCGAGACCCTGAGCCCTCCGTGCATTCAGAGCGCCGGCGTAGCCGGAGTCCTAGGCGAGGGCGCGCACCCTCGGAGGGGTCGCGTAGGGGTTGAGAGGCGACTTGGCCCTTGTATTTTGTATTATAGATTCTTTTGTATATCACGGGCTCTTTGAGTGTTTTGACCATGCCTAATGCATGATGGCATTGTATATAAACATTGATTATTTATATATATGCATTGTTTTTGGATCAAAACTTTGTCACTCATGTTTTCCCTTTCTGTTTCCAGCTGCTTTGTGTATACTACGATGTATGTTTTATATGCTTTCTAGAATGTATGCAATGGAGAACAGATGATGCAAATGCTTGCTTTCTTTTTGTGTTTCATGATGCTGATACATGATATTGTAGATATATTGTGATCTTAAATCTTAGCTTCTGTGAGCAATTTGGATACCTCATGTTTGTTTTGGCAAAGTGATGAAAATAACCAGTATGATGAACAGATTAACTTGCCCCACTCCTAACTCCACGCAACTAGTAGGATGCGAGGGCTCATCACCAAGAGCCAAGAAGGGCGCAAGTGTATGAAATATGGTGAAACGATAGTGATGAAAGACAGACGAAGCTTTGGTGGAACCAAATTGAAAACTACAAGCTTACTCCACCCGAATGACTTCATAGTTTTGGGTGCAACTTGCTTTGCGGTTTATCCAGACTTAGACCCGTAGATGGCCACATAGTAGACAAAATCTGGTTTTTAGGATTTTTAACTCTCTTGGAATTTTGAGCATCTGATTCATTCGTTTTTGACTCAAAGTTTGAATAGTTTGTTTATGACCTTTTAATGTTTGCATTGTCTAGAGGACCCCCTACACTTTGCCCCATGCTACTAGTAAGAAGCGTGGGTTTATCACCGTGGGCAAGGCATAGGCGAGTAAGGGCATTTCCATCCTTTCCCAACCCTACGTCACTAGTAAGAGACGCAAGCTCATCACCGAAGGTTGGTAGGGCAAGGAAATGTGTAAAAATAAAATTTTCTGTTTAATCACTTTTTGACTTGTCTTTTTGAGTAAAATGTCAGTATATGCTTGTTTCCAAAGAGATGTATATATGGGATAGATGTGACACCATGAAGCTTCTAGAACAGACCATAGGCAAGACACCAATCCTAAGAAGAAATCAAAGCGAGAACAAACTTGCAGATCTTGGTATGGTTACCGTTAAGACTTCGTCATGTTTGATTTTATTTGATAAAAGATTCTGAAGTGATTGATGATATCGCGAAAATGGAGAGATATGATTAGAAAGTTTTGTGCCAACAACATCATGAGTTTGTAATGAATTACTTTGAGAATAGATTCCTTGATCACAATTTGTGTAAGAACAAGTGGACAAAATGATCTAAATCTATATGAAGATGCAATGTAGATAGTTATATAGGTAGTGCTAGCTGCTTATGCGTAGAAACGCTTGAGGTGCAGGGAATTGACTGTTTCGCCAAATTCCTCACCTTCTAGCGTGCATAAGAGGTATGCACCATTTCCATAGTCCTTCGTGACTCGGTATGGGCCCAACCATTTGGGCCGGAATTTCCTTCCTTCGCCGGTCTTCTTGTCGATCCGGCTGTCTAGTCTTAGAACTAGATCACCTTCGTATATATCGCGTTCATAAACCTTCTTGTTATACTGCCGGCACATTCGGTCAGCATAAGCTCTATGCCGTTGTTCAGCATCTAACCTAATTTCATCTAGGCTTTCTAATTGGGAAAGACGTACTTCTCTGTAAGCGTCTTCATCCAGAATCCCTTGTAGTGAAATGCGGAGACTGGGTATTTCGACCTCAAGCGGGAGAACTGCTTCTGCCCCAAATACTAGCGAGAAAGGAGTTGCTCCTGTTGGTGTTCTTATTGAGGTTCGGTGGGCCCACAAGGCCGGATATAACTTCAAATGCCAATCTCGCTTGTTTTCTTTCACCGTTTTAAGGAGAATGGCTTTCAGCGTTTTGTTTGTTGCTTCAGCCTGCCCATTGGCTTGGGGATAATACAAGGAAGCCGTATGATGGCTTATTTTAAATTTGTTGCATAGTTCACGAACTTCTTCATTCTTGAAAGAAGTTCCATTATCTGAGATAATGATTTGTGGGATACCGTACCTACAAATGATTTGATTTAAAATGAACTTAGCGATTACAGAACCAGGTACGGTAGTAAGAGGCATGGCCTCCACCCATTTGGTAAAATATTCAGTGGCCGTAATTATAAAATTGTGGCCGTCTGTGGATGAGGGAGAGAATTTCCCTATTAAGTCTAGGCCCCATGTAGAAAAGGGCCATGGAGTAGCGATTGGTTGCAGAGCTTGTGCTGGCATGTGGATCTCGTGAGAGAATTCTTGGCACTTATGACACCTGCGTGCAAACTCTATCGCGTCATGTTCTAGAGTGGGCCAGAAATAGCCCATTCGATGTATTTTTCGAGCAGTGGCATGGCCACCGAAGTGGCCTCCACATATACCGCTGTGGGATTCATGGAGAATCCTCTTGGACTCTTCTGTGTCGACACACCTTAAGAGCATTCCATCGAATGCTTTTCGATAGAGCACCTGCTCTATAATGACATATTTGGCTACGATTATGCGTAATCACCTTCTTTGTTGCGGTGTCACTGCATCCGGGTACGTATGGTCCATGATATAATTAATGATATCAGTGTACCAAGGGCACTCAGAAATAGCAGGTCGAGTTTCGATGTAGTATACGCATTCATCTGGAAAATCCAAATCTACTAGATCGCCTCCGTCTAATGGGTTGTCAGCTAACCAATCCGCGATGATTTGTCCTTTAACTGACTTCTGATTTACAAATGTTAATTCGAACTCTCCCATTAAGGTTATAAAACGTCCAGCCTTTTTGGATAAGGAACCTTGTGTGAGAAAAGTCCGTAAATGGTCCGTCTTTACCATGACCTTTGTTTCTTGATTCAGCATGTAATGTCTTAGACGTTTAGTAGCAAAGACTATGGCAAGACATTCTCGCTCTGCTTGTGTATAGCGTGTTTCATAGTCGAGCAGTGTTCGGCTAATGAAATAAATCACACGTTCTCTCTTGTCATCGTCTTCTTGGGCCAACATACAGGCCAGCGAGACATTGGTAGCTCGCGAATATAGGATTAACGGGCGATCCAGCTTAGGTGGCATTAGCGTAGGTGGTGACAGCAAGAAACGTTTAACTGCGTTGAAAGCTTCGTTGCAGTCTTCGGTCCAATCAATGCTATAGTCTTTCTTGAGTAAATTGTTGATTGGATGAATAGCGAAGCTTAAGTCCGGGATGAATCTCCGGATTGCACCCAGCTTCCCGAGAAATGATCTGATTCCAGATTCACTCGAAGGTGGGACCATTTCGAGGACAGCCCGAATTTTGGTTGGATCAACGTCGATCCCTCGTGACGATATGATGTAACCTAGGAGCTTTCCTCCTGTTACACCAAAGACGCATTTCTCTGGGTTTAGCGTGACTCCGTATTCTATTAGGCGTGAAAGAATGATGCGGAGTACTTCGGGATGGTCACAACGCTTTTTGGCCTTAGCCAATAAGTCGTCTACGTAAGATTCCATGATTTTATGAATTAGATCGTGAAATATGTATGTCATGGCCCGCTGGTACGTAGCACCGGCGTTCTTGAGACCGAATGGCATGACAGCGTAGCAATAGGTTCCCCAAGGAGTTATAAACGTGGTTTTAGCTTGATCTTGCTCGGATATTCTGATTTGATTGTATCCCGAGAATCCATCCATGAGAGACAAAAGTTCAAAACCAGCTGTTGCATCAACAATAACGTCTATGGATGGTAATGGGAAATCGTCTTTAGGACACGCTTTGTTGATGTCTCAGAAATCTATGCAAATGCGTATCTTTCCGTTCTTCTTGAGAACGGGAACGATATTAGATACCCATTGGGAGTAGTCAACTGGCTTGATAAATCCTACCTGAAGGAGTTTTATTACTTCCTCTTTTACCATGAGAGCTACTTTGGGTTTCATGGGCCTTGATTTTTGTTTAATTGGCTTTGCATCTGATCTAGTGACGAGGTTGTGTACCGCAATGTGGGGTGCGACTCCCGTCATCTCCTTGTAATTAAATGCAAACGCCTTCTGATGTTCTTTGAGAACCTGAGTATGTATTTCCACTTCTTCTGGTGTCAACGAAGAACCTAGTTTCAATATTCTTGGTTCATCTTCTGTCCCAATGTTGACATCGATTGTTTCTTCGATTAAAGAGGCGTTACCCTCTTCGAACTCAGGTGGTGCTGGAGGTAAATCTAAATCATCCCCATTTTCTATTGCGTATATGTTAGGTTCCCTTTGTGACGGAAGATCCGTTACGGGATTTCCGAAGTAGGAGGACGAATGTGGGATCAGGGATAAATCTAGCATGTGATAGGAGAGATGTAATGCTGCATAGGCATTTAAATAATCCAAAGTAGCCGCATCATTTCCAACATGGTCTAGGACGGTAGATTCACTTCCGCTTAAAAGAGGATTTGTCATTGTTTTTATTAATGGCTCGTCACGAATGGATACTGTGAAGTGAGTATCTTCTAGCTCATTGCTTGGAGTAAAACGTGATGCCGAGGTTGCTATTGAATCGGCGAGAAGATTTTTCTCTCGCGGGATCGCTTCAATGGATATGAAGTTAAACGCCTTGCTTAAATCTAATACAGCGTTTTTGTAGAGTTGTAAATGTTCGGCTTTAGTTTCATATACTTCAGAAACTTGGTTTGTTACTAATTGCGAGTCTCCCAAGACTCTGATGTTATTAATACCAATTCTTCTGGCTAAGGTGAGGCCAAGGAGGAGGGCTTCGTACTCAGCGCCATTGTTTGTGCATTCAAAGTTTAACTTAAATGAGAATGGGAGGACCTTCTCCTCGGGCGAAGTAAGAATTATACCTGCCCCCGCTCCATAACGACATTTAGCTCCATCGAAATGGAGAGTCCAATACTTAGCCGGGAGTGTAGATGTTGGGGCATCTGCCGCGTTTGCACACTCTACTTCTATCATACAGAGATCCTCTGCCGGTAAGGAACCAACACCTAGGGAAAATCCTATGCCTACTGAATCGAATGGTAAGAACATTGGTGAATCTTGTTCTATCAATTCAACGATTTTCGCAGTAGTCCCTAATGATACTGTTTCTTTAGTTTTACCTTTAGGGGTTGGAGTTGTTTTGGCTATGCTGGTAGTTTCAAGATCCGTTGTAGGTATCAACTTTTCCTCTGGCTTTGGGTCAGAGGGTTTATTAAGTTGGTTTGTTGGCAGCTCAAATTCTGAGTGCACCCCTGGTCTTTTCTTTAAATCAGCTAGGTGCAAATCGAAAGGTTTTGGATCGCCTTTGGCTACAAATACCTTTCCCAGATGCAAGAATCTTACTTCTTGAAATAGCGTGGAAGGGATTGCCTTCATTCGATGTATCCAAGGTCGGCCGAGGATCATATTATAGTTAGTTTCCCGATCTATAATGTAAAACTCAGTCAAGATGGTTTTGGGCCCTAAGGTGACTGGCAGTATTATAGTTCCTATCGAAGTGGCTTTAAGGCTATCATAGCCTCTCAAGGTATTTCGTGTAGTGGAACAGTTTGTTTCTCCATATCCAAGTTTTTGGAGGAAAGAGAAAGGGACTATGTTAACTGCAGCCCCATCGTCAACCATTGCCCGTTTTACATAGTTATTATAAACCCACACTTGCAAGTGTAAGGCTGGGTCACCTCGGCGTGCGATCTCAGCATCTGTGGGCATTTTACTTATTTCGAAGATGAATTCGACATCCTTGTCCGGCTGCCCCGGAGGGTGGATATCAAAATCTACGTGATTTACTTGTGTTTCGGGAGGTGGAGTGATGTTAATTAGATGGCCTAGACCTAATGCTTCTAAAAGAGCAGCTCTGTGAGGGGGAGAGTTCTTTAGTAAGTCCAAAAATGAAATGTGTGAGAAGGTCTTTGTTAGGTCACTAATTAAATCATACGCACCGATGGGTTTTTCAACTATTTGCTGACTCTTATCTGCCTCTGGCAGATGACTTGGGCTTGGTTGAGAGAAATACTCTCGTGTTCTTGTTATAGCTTCGATAGGTAGTTCAGCGTCTAATTCTACCAAACTGACTATCTTAGGTCTCGGTTGAGCTCCCAACTGTGGCGCGACTGACGGATTTAATGAAGTCGAGGCTTCATGGTCATTGTTTCCCGTCACTGCACCTTTGTTTGTTCCGGTTGGATTCAGCCTATTGCTGTCATGATTTGGGAGTGGATCATTAAAGATCTTGAGGGGAGCATTCTGAGGAGAAACTGCCCCTGCGAGAGTATTTGGTGATGATGAGACGGGATCTGCCAAAAACAAGTCTGTGAAGAACTGTCTTTGTTCTTCTGGCAAACGTTGCATAAATTTATTGTAGTCACGGCACGTTCTAGTGTCGTGACCATGAATTTTATGGAAACCACAATAAGAATTGGGATTATAATTCCCGTTTTGTTGGTTTGGTGTGTATTGTGGCCTAAAATTCTGATCAAACTGTTGCCTATTAGGACCAAAGTTTTGGAATTGTTGTTTTTGGTTTTGACTTTGGTTTTGGTAACCAAATGAGTTTTGGCTTGGCCCTTGTATGGGATTTCACCGTTGTTGTTGTTGTTGTTGTGGATGGTTAAAATCCACTGTATTGACCGTTGGGGTAAAGTTGTTGTTTCGCTGGTTGTTTGTTTGTGACGGAGTATTAACAACATTTACCCTCTTGGGCTGGTCGGTTACCCCATCCGTTGTTACCCCACGATTTTTGTTAAGGATTTTGGGTCCTTGATTGACGTTTGTGGTAGTTGTAGTATTTTGAGTGGAGGTGATTAACCTCCCGTTTGCTCCATACGTCTTACGACCACTATCTATTGCTGCCTGGTCTATTCGTAGAGCGCTCTCAAGTACTTCATCATAAGTCCTCAGTGGGAACTTCTGGACTTCTTCCTTCACTTCTCTGCTGAGAGAATGAAGGAATAAATCGCATAGTTCCATCTGATCCATGTTTGGAGCACTTGCTGATGAATAAAGAACTGTACGCCACCTCTGGATGAAATGAGCGACAGATTCATTGTGTTCTTGTTTGATATGCAAGAATTCCCTGATTCCTGTTCTCAGTAGTTTGTTCATGTCGAAGGCTTTGATGAACTCTGACACGAGTTGTTTAAATGAATGTATGGAAGCCTCAGGTATTCTATAATACCAATCGAGAGCAATGCCCTCCAGTGTTTTGGGGAATATTTTAGCAACAACCCCATCCCAAGGGAGTAATTCTCGTATGGCTGTAGCGTAAGCTTTGATATGTGCATTTGGATCTCCTTCACCCTTGAACTTGGGAAAATCAGGGAGAGGTCTTGGAAGCATGACGCTTCGTATGGTGAAATCTAAGGGTTCCTTTAGATATTCTGAATACGTCCCTATCGCATAGCTTTCGACCATTGATGGTGTTTGCTGAGGGAGTGGTGGTGGGATGGGTTGTTGATACGGTGCAGCGTACGCGTTGGCAGGGGCATAGGGAGGTCCCTGCGTTTGAGCAAACATGCCGGGAGAGGAGAACATATCTCCTTGTGGTGATTTAGAGTACATGTTTAAATAGGACGGGGTATTGTCGAGGAACGGACTGTTCGACACTAGACCGGGAGGAGTAGTGTTAGAGATGATAGGCCTTGTTGGCGTTTGCTGTGGATATTGAGGAGGCATGCCTAACGTGCCTACTCCCGTAAGGAGATCTACCTGACCAGAGTGGTATGGAGGATTGGAACTTCCTGTTTGTATGAACGGAGAATTTTGACTTGCTTGAGCCAGTTCTAACCCTCTCACTCTTTCTACTAACGTTGAAATGACTTCATTTGGTGAAGCCACGGTACTTTGCCTGAGCGGCGTTTGTTGTATACCTTGGTGTTGTAAAGGTACGTGATATCCTGTCATAAACTGATCGCTATTTTGCCAAGTTTCTCCCAGAATATTTCCTGTATGCAGTGGCATAGAGGTATTTTCTTGAAAAGAGATTTCGGGTTGTATTTGTAAACCTCCTATAGATGGGTACATTCCCCGGGAGTGTTGTTCACTCCTAGGATAACGTGTTGACTGTCCATCATCTAAGACCAGGTATGGATCTGATTGCCTACTAATTTGTGGTCTGAGTAACATTTGAGGAGATGAACCAGATTCTCCTGTAAACGTCATATTGTTGGAACCTGAAGGTTCTGTTTGTTGGGTTCGAGGGGGTTGATCTAACTCCTCAGTTTGAAAAGACGAACTATATCTGATTCTTGGGGTTTGTGTTGACAACTGATTAGTTGAATAGTTGTCACCCCATACTGAGAGCGAGGGTGATGATTCCCTATTCTGTTGGGCGTAGTATGCCTCAAGACCCAGGAGGGGTCTGCCATATGCGTCGAATCCCGACATATTCGGGGGGTATATGAATACCCGCAGAATAATGGGAAGGAGCGAAGGTGGATGAGAGAAGATGAAACTTCTCAAAGAGAAGGTGAAACAGTTGTTTGTTTCACGTCGGGTTCACCAATTTTGTACGTCGGAAAAGCGACAGGCGAGCGTGAGAATCTACAAGTGACTCTTCCGCGTACCCGACCTCCCGAGGTCGTGCCGAGACAGCCGGTGGGGATGGAATATGCAGACAAACTAGTTAGGCAGTCTAATGTCTTCGACACGCACTAGTGGAATTTGCGAATCTAAGGCAAAGAAGGCCCTTCTAACTTGGACTGGTGTGATAGATCGATCAGCGAGGATGACTGCTCGAAGGCTCCAATCAATATCGAGCTCTGGCGTGATTCGATCTATGGGTTGCGGAATACGTGGAAAATGACCTGGGATTGTTTCGTGTATATCTCCTGATAAGGTCATATAGTGGATGATGAATACAATCGATTCTATGGACGATTTTCTGGCCTAGTCCAGAATTCCCTAGCTTCGTTAGCCGCTATATCTAGTAAGGACAGTTGTTCGATGATGATAGGTGGAAGTGGAGTGGACTGAAATACTAGTGTGCGTAGGCCAGTGTCTATATCTAACTGACTTGTGGATTCGTTGGGCTGTGGGATCTGTGGATCACAACCGTAGACTCTTGGTTGTTGCGGTCCTGTTATGGTCATACGCGAGATCAAGTTCTAATCCCTAGTATCCAGTAATCGTATGCTTTCTCAGCTTCTATGTTTAGAACCAATAGTTGTGCAATCTTCTCAGAATACCTTACAGACGTTCTCGCAACCTGGATTCTTAAGCTGGTATCTATATCTACGAGGGTGTCTCCAGCGTCTGGCTGTGGAACTAGAGGATCGCACCCGAATGTTTGTTCTCTTTCGAGCCCTTCTACAGTCATGTGGATGTTTTCTAGAGTAATCTGTAGTTTGGCTGACTTGACCAAAACGCATGTGCTTGGTCGTCTTCTATGTTTAATCCTCTTAACTGTGAACTGATCAGTTGTAAATCTGTGGTTGTTCGGAATACTTGTATCCTGAGATTTTGGTCTATGTCAACTATTGCTGTGACTAGGTTTGGTTGAGGCACGATTGGCTCAAATATATATTCCCTGGGCTCTTGAGGTCCCGTGATTGTCATACGAAACAAAATGCAATCTAACTGTGATGAAACAAATTCTAACTAAGTGAAATAAATCTAACTACATATAACTTTTATTTTTCTATGAAATATTCTAACAATTTTAAGGAAAGCAAACTATTTTAAGCGTATCTAGAAATAATAGCTAAGCAATAATTTAAAACAGACAAGATAACCGAGTGTGGTTATTTGCCTGTGCGATTTATAGAATTATTCTAAATAAAACAGTTTGTCTAATCTACCGGCAAGATTCTCGATCCTACCTCAGAAGTGAGGAGTGAATCATAGTTTCTCAGAAACTATCAATCCCCACAGCTTCCTTGGCAATGTCGAGAATAGAATGAAATGAAATAAAGCGATTAACTACTCTATTTGATATGAATCTGACTAGAACTTTGAAATGTAAAACCTGGATTCCGCAGAACAGTGGCGAATCCGATGGTGTATGTGATCTCGTCCCCTCAGTATGATCTTCTCGTTCTTTCGTGTTCACTTGGATCCAGAAAAGCGTGTAATGCTAGCACCGATAGGAGTAGATTTTGGGACAAGGACAGCTCAGAATGCAGACCGAGAATGCGAGTAGGAGAGGGATAGCGCAAGAGTACAGAGCTTGGCTTATGCGATTCCTAGCGGGATTTTACTGCGAGTCATGCAACGTGAAGCGACCAGAACCTTTGACTATCCTATACGAAGAGCAAAACCTGCAACTTTAATGGCTTCCTAAGCTATTCCGTTCCAAAATAAAGACACTGCTTGCACAAGTTGGATATGTGGCTTACCAACAGCTGAATAATACTAACCAGGTATATAATGAATTGAACTAAGAACTCTAAGTCACAGTAAAACAAATCTACAGCAAAGAGGAATTCAGAGGCAAGCTTCTAACCGGATTGGGTGGAACAACAGCACTGCCTGCACAAGATGGGTCTGTGGCTTACCAACAGCTGAGCAATACTAACCAAGTATGAAATAAACTATGCTATCAGTCCTAAGCAAGCTAACCAAAACACTAAAAATCAGAAGACTCTAACAAGAAAAAATGGTGACCAAAGCTCCAGCTCAAATTCTTCAGCCAAACTTCAGACCAAAAACTCCAGACCATTTGCATGTGCACAAACCATGCATTTATAGGAATTCAAGCATCCAAGAACCAAAACCAAATTGAACTCCTAAACAATAAACAAAGGAAAAACACTGTTCCAGGGGACCAAAAACATTAATGCATGCTCAAGTCGGCAAAGAAAAGCTGGTGAAACGTGATATTTCACGCGAGTCGCGTCAAAAGAGCGTTCTGGAAAATGCGCACAGGACCGCCGCTCTGAGCAGGGCGGCGGTTACAGGACCGCCGCCCTGTTCAGGGTGGCGGTCACGAGACCGCCGCCCTGCAGGGCGGCGGTTTCGTCACTGAAGGTCAAGAGGCCAAGGAAAGAGGGAAAAAGGGGAAAACAAAGGGCGCGGGGGCTAAGCGGGGCATGCGGGATGTTAACGCATACTCCGAGGGATTTTCCGGATCCCGAACACCTTGCGAGGAGACCTGTATCATCATTGGGGCACTTGTTACACTGTTCTGGCGGTACAATGAAGGTGGTGCATGGGAAGGTGTAGGAGATAGAGCGACGTTCGTAGACTACACAGGGCCCTGACAAAGAATCATAGCAATAGTAGTTGCAGTTGGAGGCGGTGGAGTAGAGGAGGCACTATCACACAAATAACACCTTTAACCGATGGAATATGAGGTGGTTTCTCCATAGGCTGAGGATCAACGGTAGTATCAGTGTGTAGAGTAGTGAGAGTAGTATTAGGATCTCAGTCACAAAAAATAGTATATTCGACGCCTTCATGTATGAATTTGACACAATGATGTACAATAGAAGCAGTGGCTTGTATGGCACGAAGCCATGGTATACCAAACAAATAGTTATATGAGACTGGAAAATTAATGACAAAGAACACAATGTTGACAGTTTCGGGCCCTATAGTGATAGGTAATTTAATGTGGCCAACGCATGGATGTATAAAACCATCTTATGTATGCAATGAAAGACAAGATGGATTAACATCACAAGCATAAAGACCTAAATTTTCAATGATTGACATGGGACATAAATTGAGTTTAGATCCATCATCAATTAAAGTGTGTTTGACACCCACATTTTAAATACAAATCATTATATGCAAGGGTGGGTCATTGTCAAAATTTTTAAGATTAGCACGAGGATTAGATTTAAATACCATGTGTTGAGAAAATGCTTCAACAAATGAATGATAGACTAAGTATGGATGCCTTTCTATAGGAATGCGAGTATTACCAAGAAGATGTTGGACTCTACGCCTTAAATCAGGATTTGCAAGCAAGTCATCATTGATTGAGATACTCATGATGAATATACTCTAGGACGATAAGCAAAGAATGAGGATCCTAAAAGCACGAAGATCGAGTACGGGTTCGCCAAAATGATTAAACTAAAATGGAATATAATAGCCTAATTTGATGATATAGGAGCCGTAAATAAATCAATAAATGTAATACTGAAATTACCCAAGCAAACTAAATAAGTAGAATATAAAACCCTAATGTGCAAAGAGGGTTAAAAAGGCCTTAGTTGATTCGTAGGTGTCATAGAATTGTGTTGCAGTGGAGACCAAATGAACAAGAGGAGGAAACCAACACACAAGACCTTGAGAAAGTGTAGGTCCGAGCTGTTTAGCTGAACTGGGGCGCCTGGAAAAGGGATTAGGGCGCACGAGGCACCCTGCCTGAAATATGGGTGCCCTAGTATGTGAAAATGACTAGGGAACCTCCCCTAAGGTGTCATTGAATGTTCACCTATGTTTCACCTTTAGTTGCGTGTATGTCGTTGAACTTCGCTGGATGTCGTTGTAGACCTAGGATGGAAGAATCACTTGCAAAACCCCAAGAAAAGAATCAAAACCCTAAAAAAAAGATGCATATGAAGGGGTCAAACTATCCTCAGCTGCCAAATGAGTGAACTTATCACTAAGCGCTGCACTGCATCTCAGACCCAATGTAGTTCTAGGTGTGTGTATGGAAATCATGCCCTGGGTGCTCTTGTGCCAGTCGCAATAAAATAAACTCCCCTCCTATGAAGTGTGATGTAGATGAACCAACATTTGTCCCTTGCGATGGAGCTAGATGGATGAAAATGGAGTAGTAGAAGCCTTTGGTGGATGTAACCTTAGGTGGTGATACTAGTGCTTAGTGATTGGTCCCTCGTTACGGTCACATAATTTTATAATTATATGGTTCTCTTGCTTTAATTTCATAATTAACCCAGAAAAGGCTGACCACAAAAAATATAAGAAGCTCAAACGACTAGAAAGTGCCCAAAAAGTGAGAGGAAAGTGCAAAGAGGATTAGGGTGCCCAGAGGGGGCCAACGCACCTGGGGCGCCCTAGTCTGAAATCGAGAAACTGCAGTTTGAAAATATAGACTGGGTAAGTACTTGTGCAAGATTGAAAGTAGCAACAGAAAATAATACAAGATGGAAAAGACATGGTTTGATTAGTACTCTTTTTCACTTAAGAACCATATGAATAGTAGCATGAGACTAGGACTAAATAATTACCCAAAGCGTGTGATTTTGTGTCTACACCTGCTCATGAGCAATGAATAAAAGAAGATCTAAATCTTGCAGATGTTCAATGATGTGAGCGTTGAGATCATGAAGGTCCTCATTAGTAAAAGGTGCATAGGTTTCAGCCGTAGTAAAAAGTTGAGAAATCCCTAAAATAAAGTTTAGTTTTGAGCTATGGGTTCACCAATTGATTTAATTTAATTTTAATTAAATATAAAATTTCAGAGTCACTACTGAACCAAATGAATATTATAAATTCTGAAATATATAAATGGAACAAACAAGCTAAGATGTAATATTTGAAACACTAAGCAAAGAAGAAAGAGTGAGGACTTAGCTGATGCTTGACTTGGAATCGATTTAGACTGGTAAAAGTGCTAAACAGGTTGGGTAGAGTGTTGTAACTACTCGCAATAAATTATGGAATGTAGGAATGTAGGTCAAACATTAGCACCCAAGATAGGACAAGGGTTCCTGGGCGCTGAAGACCACTTCTGGGCACCTGCGACTGCGCAAATGGTCAGAATCTAGTTTTTATTACATCACATGATCTTCGCTATTGCTTCCTATTGATCACCTGAGATTCACACAATGAATGCCAAAGGTACATATAACCTACAAAATAGAATTTCACCTACACAAGCTCACAAACTCCATCAAACCTAAAAAATAAAGATGCAATATGGGGAGTCAGAATGACCTCGGTGCTCACCAATAAATGAAAAATATGCCCAAAATATAAAAGAGACCCAAAAGAATCGAGTAAGGTGAGAAATATTTAGGGTGCCCAGAGGGACAGGGGTGCCTGGGCACTTCTATGTTGGCTGGGCACTGGTGTTTGGAGCCATGAAAGATAAATAAGTAATATTCCGACTAGGCTGTAGGGTGCGCAAGACCAAAGAGGAAACAATAAAGAAAGAAAAGATGTCAAAGATAGTCATCAATTACTAATTTCCTTTCTTAGGAATCATATGAATGCTAGTATGTGTTTAGGACCTAGAAACATACCCAAGTGCGTGATTTTGTGTCTATAACTCTTATCGAATAAAATGTCTTAATTATCTATTGTACTAGTATATATGTGTATGAATTTTTATATATAATTTGAAAGTGTATCATTTCTAGATTATAATCTTTTTATTAGACTAATCAGGGTTTCATCCCTTTTATTCTAATTTTTAGGCTAAAATCATTGGTTGAACCGTCTTATTGATCCTAGGTATTCTTCATTCTTAGGGTTGGGAATTTTATAATTTTTATAGTTGGCATATTCTTTATTGTCATACTTCTATCCTTTTATGGGATTAAGTTCATTCTTATGCCTCTAAGGTTTGAGAATTTTACAAGCATGTCTCATTTGAATATACTTATTATCAAGCACCCTCTTTACAATGTCATCATGGTGGTCTTCACCAAAAGCTTCTCAAGGAAAAGTTAGTTAAGTTGATACCATTTTCGTTACTACATCATGGGAGTTTGATATTGTTGATGATCAACAATTTGTAAAATACCTTAATATTAATCCTGATCATGTTGATGTATTACTATTAATAGCTAAGGATAAAAATAAAAATGATGGAATCTAGTATGGGGGTACCCAATATCCCCTACAAGTTTCAATGCCTATTCCTACACATAATACAACTAAACCACCTCTTATTCACACACATAGGCCCTTAATTACTCTATCTTCTACGCGTTCCGCAGAGCAAACCATTCTTGACTTGAAAACTAAGGTGTTGCATCTATAACAGTGTGTGTCTAGAGATTCTCATGCCATGGTGTCGACATGTAAAATGTTCAAGAATTTTACTTGATAACCGTATTGAAACTTATATCCCTCTTCGGTCATTTTGTCAAAATTGTTAAAATTTCCCCTTTTCAAAGTTAAACTTCCAGGAAAGGTTTCGGGATCCTCAGAGTGTTTCAGGCCCCCATACTACAATCAATGGAAAGGTATCAAATTTTTGTTCATGATAGTATGGTTTAGAAGATATTTTGCGGGCTTTGGAATTCTATTGGGAAATATTTTTCACCAGGCACTTTTTGGGGAAAAGAAGTGTGTGTGCACTATTAAAGATCCAAATTATGAGAAAGGTTTCATGAACCTTGGGTAGTGTTGATGGTTCATATATTAGTCATCATGAAGCTTAAAGAGTCTACTTCACAGTGGAATGGGCGAGAATTTTTTTTGAGATCATAACAAGATGAAACCTTTTTGACACTGAAGAAGGGTAGAATTTCTAGATAAATATTTTACATTGAAGGTTTCAGGCACCTCGAGTGGATTTGGAAGTATAAAAAAGTTCAAATAAAACTACATTAAACCCCATTCATGACCCAAGTGATGGTTTGGTTCAATTGTTTTCCAAACTCTCCTGGAAACTCGGCTCACTCACGCCTTCCTAGGCAAAAATGGAGACTATAGAAAAAAAATCATTGAAGGAATCATTTTCAGACTTTCTAAATATTCCCATTTAATTTTTTTTCCCATTTCTAGATTTTTCCTGCATTCATGTGTTTTGAAAGTTGTTTGTAACTTGAGGTAGTGGTTCTTATCTATAAAATATTTTCTTTCTTATTGTAAAAGGTAGTTAATAAGTTGATAGTTAGGTTATCTAGTTAATTTTTTATTAAGAATACATTAAGATGGTAAAATATATTACTGTGAGATGCCCTCGTTAGAGATTGAAGGATACAAGATCCTATTGCATGCTATTATATCTTCATATATATGATGGATGAAATGATAAATCTAGTTTCAAATATTATATTATTGTGAATGATAATTCATGCATATGTTTATTGTTTATGCTACAAAGGATATATGGTTAAATATACTATTGTTCCTGAGATTGAAAAAAATCATTAATGACTAGCATGGTTATGTTTTTGTATCCTAACCAAGCAAGGCTTTTATTCTAGGAGCTCTAGGTGTACAAAGTTTAATATCCATACACCATGTTTTCTTTTCTACTTTGATATGTATACAGGCACACACGCGTCAAAGTAGAGGGGATGTAGAAAAATAAAATATTTGAATATTTTATTAGCTATTAAATTGTATGTTTTTAGGAAGTTTGTATACATATTCATAATTGGTCCAAATTAAGGCTTATTTTCAATTTTTTAACTTTTTAAAGGCTTATTCATTTGTTTCCTCTATCACCCTTCATCCTTAAAGCATTGTGTCACGAATGTTTGTAACGCTATTGAGCATGTCAAAAATATCGGTAACATTCCTCAATTTGTTAGGAATTTTAATAACATTATGAGGTCATCTTGAGTGGCTCATTATGGCTGGATTGCACTCACTTTTTTGTCCTATTATATTTGCTTTGAGACACATTGATGTCAATTTGTTCTTCAATAGAGTCCTTATACTTTGAAATTAGTTTCTCTATAAATAAACAAACATTGTAGTTAATTTAGGCACAAAGTATGTAGCTATCATTTACAAGAATCTATTGAGAATTTACAAGCATTCTAGATAGAACAAACAATCATTCTAAGCATTTCATATTAAAGCAAATATGTTTATGCCTTAAAATCATTGAAGGACAACTAAGTGCCACATGCATACATATTTTGAGGTACTATCTAAAAATAATCCAATAAGTTAATCTTTTATGTTTTTGATATCATTATTGTCTAGGGCGTCAACATTATAGGACTATATAGTCAATGTATTATTATTTGGTTTATTGTAGGTCCTAAAACATATATTGTTTTCCTTAATTTTTTTGCATATATTATATTCCTTATAATTTTCATATCTTGTCTTCCTTTTAGGACAAAGAGAGATAATTGCTTGCTTGTAAGGAAATGGAAAACATAAGCTACTAACAATAGAATAGATAGGCCATAAGTAGATGGAGACCTTATTTAAGGGCGTGAAGGATGTTACCAAGACTTGTAGATCTGACATATTTATTGACGATACATCCAAGCTTCTCTAGAAGCTAAAAAGTTACAACGATAACATTGAGGTATTGTGATTGCTAACATGATGTTGATCGATAATTTCCCCGGTCCAGTATCTGTTTTCGGCCTAATGTGAAGAAGAATAAGTTGAAAAACTTTACAAGCAATATTTTTTTTAACATTGTTCCATGGAGGATGATGAAGTAAACCAAAGTTAGATCCACCCTACTATTATGTAGGTTTGAATGCGTTAAGAGCTCACTAATTAGGATGTTGAGATGGAAAAATATTCGAAGCTAGGAGAACATGAAGATCCCATTTAAGAGTTATGTTTCCTAAAGAAAAATTGAAAGGTCACACATCTTTACTGGTAGGAACATGTACATCGACAAAATATCTGTCAAAAAGAAACGTGAAATTTGTTACTCTGCGATTTCGCCTCTTACTGATTCATTGCAAAACGCGGAGTTATTTGTTAGCTTAGGTTTTTTTTTGCGTATACAAGTTTTCTGTTCAATGAAACAGCCGTGATTTAACGTAAAATGCCATTGCAAACCTAATTTATTATAGAGACAAAAGGCGGCTAAATTAAGTCGAACTTGATCGGCAAGTAAATTCAGAATTAATTTTGTTAATTTTGAATAGGCGTTTTTTTTTTGGGGAATTTTTTTGCTTTTGCATATTTTGAAGAGAGTTAAAAGCTCTAAAATTTGGGGATAAATTTCAGGCATTTTTTTATGCTTGATGATCTAAGGTGCAGTGCATATCTTTTGTGTAAAACTCTTCCCGATAAAGTTGTGTATTGTTTGCAATGACATGACACCATTGCTGTTTCTGACAGGAGGCCTCTAAGCTCTATGGCCTTGTCAGTTATTTTTTGGGTTTAATTTGCAGTACTTGTGAACTGATTTCCTTATTGTTCTGTACACTTTTGCCCCATTTCCCCATTTCCCCATTGTGGGGTTTCTTTAATTAACGAGCACTTATTTTTATTATCTGAATATTGGTGTAGGGTAGATAGGACCAGTAGCAAAGTGGCTATTTAGGTGCAGCTGTATAGAACATATTTGTTTCTATGTGTTTGGAGCAAACCTCTATTGTTTATTGTGTTCATTTCAAAATAATATCCATGTCCACATATCCTGTGTCTCATGGTGATTATATTTAAATGGATTACAGCCATACCCTAAAACTCTCACATTCTATTTCAAGATGACGTCCTTGTCCCTGTAAACCATGTGTCATGGCGACTACAGTTATGCATCATTGAGCCTGCAGTGTGTGTTGACATGTGATAGAAATCTATAGCTGGAAACATATTTAGATTCATCACTGTGGTCATTCCTTTTGACGTCCCTGTACCCACAGCCCATGTGTCACGGTAACTACGATTATACATCATTGAGCCTGCATTGTGTGTTGCCATCTGAAAGAATTCTATAGTTGAAAAACATACTTAAATTCAACATTGCAGTCTTGCTTTTGTGCTTGCGTATTTACTAGGCCTGAAAAGTTTTGTAGGTTTGGTAGCAGGGCTCCCAGATTAGGGGTCTTAATCAAGAAGTTCAGAAATTAGTGAAAATATAAACATTTACTTGTCTCCAAGAAGAACTACAAATTAAATAATACGAAAAGAAGACAATGATATGAAAGCACTACAAGTGGATATTTTTCATTCTTCATAATTTTATAAATCGTATTTCAAATTTTGATTACAATGTTTTGCCATTTGGAAGCTGTACTAGCCTTATGTAGTCTAAAATTCTGCAAATTCAAAACCTACCACAGTGCCTCAGGCTAATCAATCACTGTCAGCAGCAGAAGTCGTCAAACTTCAAACATATGTGTGTATCCCTTTTTTCAGTTTTCTTTTTTACACACACAATGTTCAGTTTGGACTGGTTTGGCCGATCTAAAAATCTGGCTTTGGCTTGAAGTAAGAACCTGGTCCAGGTTCCCCCAATCTTGGTGAATATGCCTGCTTAAGTATATGATGAATTCTTATGCTGGATTGTGCTTCCATAATATAATTATAGATGAGCTTGCATTTGATTTTAACCAGTGTGGTTTATTATTGATATCTAAATCGTATTCATGCCATCTGAATATCAGCATCATTGGGTGCAGGAATGGATCAGTAGAATGTTTGCAAATGACAGCTTGTTTTCAGGCGTAGAGAACTTTTTTGGTGTTAAGTTTGATTGTATGCAAGGAGTCTTTGTCAGAGAATCAAAGATATGAGTGGCCTTTCTAAAAGATTGCATGAAGAGGGTACCCACCAATCGGGTGCTCCAACGGCGAAACTGCAGCATGAGGAGCCCTTGAGCTTCTCAAATTCTGCAGGGAAAACAAATCCATCTAGTTCCGATTATTACAGTTTAATTGAAGCCAACCAGGATGGAAGGCTGTCTAAAATTCAGCGCACAGAGGCTCGTGATATTGTTAGGAGGATACATACTTTTAACCCCGCATACCGGTATTCATCTGTTGATGATCCTTATTCAGAAATCACAGTTGGTGCTGAGAGCCGTGGAGAAGCAAGAGATATCAGAGAAACCAGAGATGTCAAAGTTGAACCCAGAGATTCAAGGGATGTAAGAAATGATTCTAGGTTGGACTCTCGAGATATAAAAGTTGAGAGGGAAATGCAATCAGAAGCTAGAGGCGATCTTAGAGATTTTAAAATTGAAAGGGACTATCATTTAGATGTGAAAGGGGAAAATAAGATTGAAATGAATTATGGCGAAAGAGGAGATGTAATCTGGAAAAGGCTTACAGATCGCTATTCTGGTGGAGATCATGAAGGTTTTTTTCAACACTCAAGGTACTCTGAAGATATTGAGTGGCATACTTCTAGTGGAAAAGAAGCAGGAAAGGAAATTTCGATGGAAGAAGATGGGGAATTTTATGAAGCAAAAGAAGCTGTTGGAGAAAATAAAGTTGAATGGAAACGTGAAGAGAAAGAAAAGGAAAGGGACAGGAAAAGAAAAGATGAAAAAAGGGAATGGGGGGAACGAAACAGAGAGAGGGATGATTGGCACAGCGGTTTTCAGCTGACCGGCAATGTGCATGAACGGAAAGAAAGCACTAGAGAGGACAGAGACCAAGACAGATGGGAGAGAGATAGAGAGAGAAAAGATAGAGGAAAAGACAAGGAAAGGCAGAAAGATAAGGAAAGAGACCATGCTAAAAAGGACAGATCAGAAAGAGATGATAAGGAAAATATGCTTGCTGACAAAGAAGAATTGGAAGCATCTCGGAAGGTTCCTGACCAGGAAAATCCAGAACTTGAACAAAAGGCCATCAAAGAGTCTGATGGTTGGAAGAATCTAGATAGAGATGACAAGGACAGAAAGAAAGAACGAGACAAAGACACAGAAGTTGATAGGCATGAGAAGAGAATGCGATATCATGAAAAGGATACAGAGGAAGCAAGTGTTGAGGGGGAAGGAGTTGTTGAGAGGGAAAGGGAGGTATTTGGCTATGGTGTTCAACAACGCAAGAGAATGTTACGACCTAGGGGCCATTCACAAGCCACCACACGAGAGCCTCGGTCCCGTTTTCGTCCAAAGGATGTTGATGGGTATGCATGCTCTCACCCTTAAGTTGGCATTTTTCTGAAAACTTAGAGTGAACTAAATAAAGCTATCCTAAAGTATACTTTCTATGTTCGTTAAGAATCATAATATTCATAGCAGTCTTGCTTGTGGCGAGTTTCTATTCAAGTCACATGTTATCTGCATAATTCTGAATTAGTATCACACTTTACTTAAATTTATTTTTCTTTTCTCAGTTCTTATTTTATGTCTTCAAACCCTACGCTTTCATTGGAAAAGTAGTTTTTTGGTCAAGTGCAAGGCATTTTGAATGTTGAACTGTATGTACATATGACTGGGGAATTAACCGAGGTATTTGTAAATGATTATGTACAAAACCATAATATGTTGCCTTATAATGGATTATGCAGCAGATTTATCAAAGGCACACTTGAAAGGAAAATATGCTGCCAAACCGGGGAGTATGTAGTGTTAATGATCTAAAAAAGAGAAGTACCTTTAAACATATAGAGAGGTACTATTAAGAACAAGCAACAAAAAATCATCTGTGAATCAAACAAATATTTGTAGCTTCCAGCTACTCGTGGAATATACCATAGAAGTATGATATAAGTCTTACCCAGTTGCCTGAAAAACTATTGTTCAACAATGGCCGAGATTATCATAGCTCCATTATAAATCCATAGAGAACAACCAATAGAAGAGGGAAGAATTATAATTCCTTTGAAATCTAGGGCATATGCTATTTAGCATTTCTCTGAAGGAGGCGGAGGAGTGATTTCCATTGATTTGGTAACACACTTCAGAAATTCTTCATGGGACTGAACTGCCTGGTTCCTGTTCTATATTTTGAATTTGCCATTGTTCCCTGCAGCTCAAAAGCTTTCCCTCTTATAAGGTCAACACATGAGCAGCAAAGTCCTCAACGAGCTTCTAAATTCTGCCTATATAGAATGTTCCTAGTATCAAATATCATGTTATCAACGTTTTTTGAAGCCTTTGCCTTTGGCCCCTTTCTTATTGTCATCTTTCTTCATTTGAACAGAAATGATATTCAAGAACCAGTCATGAATTATTGGGTTCTTAAAATTGCCATGTAGAGAAACACTGATTTCTTCATCCGGTGCTGCAATAGACTGCCTCTTTTTCTGAGGGCTCACCACAGCTTCCTTCTCCGGATTCTCCTTATTCAGATGACAAGTTTCTCTTCAGACTCAACCCTCAATTTTTGATCCAGCCATTTGAAATTGGTTTTGCAGTTTTCAGGAATTTCCTTGTCAAGCGTATTACCAACTCACTCTTCTGCAACTTTCTCCTTACCTTTAACAGAGCTTGCAGCTACATTAGAACGTATTATACAAGGGATTTAGCTAAGATCCTCTTGATTTCCATGTTACGATAGGATGACCTTTCCTGCCCTTCTTAGTTTCAGAGTGATATGATGTAAGGCCAATGTTGGGAAAAGGCACCTAGTTCTTCTGTTGTTTTCTGGAAGTCTATCCTTCAAACTACTAGGAGCTCCCTCCATGGATTTAAAGAGACAGCAAACACAGAAAAAAGACACAAAAGCTGAAACCAGATAGAGGAATAATTAAGGAACCTACCCTGTAAAGAATAGACCAGAATCCTTTAAGTATATAAGTATCTTTTCTTGTGAGCTTCCTATTAGAACTATTATGCTTGAACGGCTACCATTGATGGCACAAAGATAAAGATCTGAAAGTATCTGAGCTCTTCTCATCATTGATTTGAATCTTTCCATGACCCCAATAAAAAAGGGAGTTCCAATGAAGAATAATGCCAAATGAGTTAGGGCATTTGAAACCCTTTACATGACTATTTTATCCCACATAGGGAACTGCAAGATTTTATTGATCTTAAACTTTCATTTTTCCTGTGATTACATCCTTAGTACTATTGGTGTGGTGCCACTGGAAATAAAAAAATTATAACTAAAACTGGGGATTCCCTGTCTCCATGATAATCACCCTTGAATTTATGATCAAGTTTCTTTTCTTGTGGTAGGAATCCAAAACGTAAATAGCTACTATTACGAAAGAAAAAGCCCATATAAACTATCCTTTCAGCTGGGGTGAACTATTTTGTGTTGTCTGAACAACTCTCTTTTATCATCAAAATCCAAAATCTGAATACATGTATCATAATCTAATCATGGATTGCTGGGAGGTTGTTTGAAATCTCATTCCAGTTATCTTCAGCTAAACCTTAAGATAATGTAAAAAAGCAGTTCTGTGAATGTGGAACCATTTGTATATCGATGAGAATTTATGGGTTAGTTTAATGAATAGTTGCAAACTTTTTGCTTCCAGTAATGTCGAAGGAATTACTCAGTGCTCAGTAGAATGCTCTGTGAGTGGAGCTGGTGTTGAAAAACATGATATCATGACTGCAAAAAAAGATCCCTAGTTAGGAGCAAACGCATTTGGATGTCTGTTCGATGTTCCTAGTCTTTGAGTGACCGTACATGCTGTCTATGTGCATTTCATCTATAAGTATCGATAGACATCTATGTTGGTACATTGTCCTATTGATAATCAGTTTTCTTTTCTTCTGTGATGTGACCAATGTCCATAAGATTCCTTGGGCTGCAATTATGAGATGTGGCTGAGAGATGGATGTATCAGTTCTTGTAACGGTGCTGATGATTTCGTGTATGCCAGCCTGGCTTCTAAAGTACAAGGTTGTGAACTTTGATGATGCAGAGTGGGTGGCCATCCATTCCCAGAATTTGTGCCACTGTCATCCATTTTTCCCGGTGTAAAAATAGAAAAAGATAAGAACAAAAGGTGGTCGTAGTGTTAAACCCAGCCAATTGCTACCTCAAACTTGATTGTAGTCGTTGGTTCCCACCTTTTTTATTTCTCAAAGTTTTGAATATACCAATCTATCTGTATTTATGCTCTTTCTAGACTGTAGATTGATTAGCACAAGGGCATTCCAGGCCTTTATTTATCAACTCCTAAATTTAAGTTCTCAAATTACTTCTGTACACTACGTTTTAATCTGAAAGTTCTGTTTATGGCGCCTTTAATTTGTTCAATACACAGCTTGCTCCTTGACTTCCTTGGTATACTTCCTTAACATACTGATGTCACCCTCAACTTCATATGAAGCTGGCAACAAATCCCAGAATAAGTTTTGAAATACTTCGTCATTTGCACCAGTTTGATTATGGAGGTATATGATAATAGTAAACAGAGATAATGCAGACAGTTGGGTCTGTACACTTTACCAATAGAATATTGAATGGGATTGTGGGTTTAGCTTTAACATTTATATTCATCTGGGTCTAAATTGTACCCTCATGGTTAGATAAGATGAGTGCTAGATGAACTATTTGGAGAATTCCGTGAATCTATGGAGCCAATTTTATAAATGGAAAGGGAAAAAGGAAAACCAACCTGGCAGTTTGGCGCACATCAATAATACCATTCCAGACGCCAATGCCAACTCTAAAAGCAAAAATCAGACAATCATAAGCAAAGAGGAAACAATAGGCACACTTGCTAGCAGTAATATATATTCTGTCTCTAATTTCATCCTATAACAAGTCTTGACAAACTAATCAAAATTTTTATCTGCTATACTCCTTAGGCTTTTTTTAATTTTAGTTGTTATTATACTCAATGTATTTTGTATTTATAGTCATACATCCATGAGTTTTATGTCCATGCTCAACCCATGAATCCAAATTTCAAAAATGCTGAGTATGAAGCCACACTTGCATCCCCTTCTCTTGTCACTTTTCTAAAGCCTAAAACCATATGCAAAACAACATGTGAAAAGAAATAGCATGGTATAAGTGGAGTGAATGAATATTGTCTATCTTATCAATGCAAACTAGCACACCATTGCATAGGGTCTGGGAGGAGATTCTTTCCCATGATCTGTACCCGAGCCAGTGCTGATACTCATACCCTTGCATACTTCCACAACTTTGGAACTAATTTGTAGTTACAAAGTACCTAATTTACCATTTAATTAATTGCTAATTTATGCTAAATCTTTTATCATTTACATAATGTCATAATGCATTAGATTTAGCCTCTATATATTCAAATCCAAGTAAAATCATTTTTACTTTGACCAGGATAGCTCATTACTGAATAACAATGCCCTCATCCTTGTCAAAATAAGGGATTTTTTTCAAAATGATTGATCTCATCGGTGGCTATTTGGAGAGCATATTGTGGTTTGAGATCTGTGAATATGTACTAGAAGAAATCTCACTTGTTCTAGGATGAGAAGCGTTAGCAGGAGTTTCTTGGAATATCCTTACGATAAAATGTTCTAGACTGAAGCAAAATGAAATGGAAATTCAAGAGTCTTAAACAACTGTTAAAAGGTATTGTTGAGTCACTTGGACCCTTTTTTATGTATCTCAGAATTATTGTATTCCTTATTTAGTGTTTGTAGTTGGATTGTTTGAATTTCAATAATTTGAGTCTTATAGATGAAAAGTACTGTTTCTTGAATGGCATTGTCCACCTTACCACCATTGATGTATTCTAGACTTCATAAGTAACACATTTTAATGTTCAACGATAAAACTTAACGTTCCATAAAAATACAGATGTAGTTAGATATTTGTCTCCTATTGTTTAATGATTGCAACTTTTGTTTCGTTGTATGTATTCAAAATATTGTATGTTTTATCATGGCAACGAGTATTTTTTCATGAGATTGAATATGTATGTTTATTCCACCTATGCTGATCTACTGGTTGCTTCTTCCTTCTGCAGATCTCAAGGTTGGCTCAGATTCTTCATTCTGTTGCATAAGAGTTATTTGTAGCATTGAAAAGAGAAGGGCAGAGCCGTTGAATATAAGAAGGGATGTGGAGGGTCATATAATTAGGCATATGAACAAAAAGTAGCCTTTTAATGATACACGATCATAATTGCTAAGGACTTCATATAACTTGGATGAAAGTAAATCTTTAAGGTTCACAGGTTTACATGGGACATAATACTGTAGTCTTTTGATGTATTTGTGCAGGGCAATCTGAGGCATCAGCAGTTGTTTACAGAGTTGGTGAATGCATGCAGGAGATTATAAAGCTGTGGAAGGAATTTGAAGCATCACATTCTACAAGTAATGGCGAGAGTTCCTCAGTAGCTGGTCCAACATTAGAGATCAGGATACCAGCTGAACATGTTACTACCACCAATCGTCAGGTATTTCCAAAAACGGCATTTATTTTCAATTTGACATTTTTCTGGATTGGCTGCACAAATGGACACTTATATTTATATCCATGGCTGTGACATAGACTATTCAACCAAACTGTTCACTCTACTTTGTCTGTGATGATTTGATTATAACTGTACATTTAGTTTGGGATTCAAGTTAGAGCTTTGTTAGTGCCTTTGCTATACATTCTAACCTGAATTGCCTCGTGAAGTTGCTTATAAATTTTCATATACTGTTTGGAGGCTAGGTCCTGCTGAGTCACATGGCTTCTAAAAACATTGAGTTTGTAATCGCTACAGGTCAAAGGAAGCCAATTATGGGGAACAGATATTTACACTGACGACTCAGATCTTGTTGCAGGTAATCACTGGTACTGATCCTCTTTGCTTCATTTCTCATCAAATTTCAGTGCAAGTTTTGTGTTATGTGTCTTTGTGATTTGGGATATTATCATTTATGTCAATGTAATTATAAGGAAGGTTGCAACCAAGTTCTGGTTGCTGCAAGTAGGTCATATGTTTTTCTTTGCGTTTTGTTGTCGCCATAATGCAGTTTAGAACTCGTGCACTAGCTAATGTCACTTTTGATGAAATTAAAGCACACCATTTTCTTTCTTATGAACATTCCAATTAGAATTATTTACGTTGTGATTCCAGTCTGGGTCAATTTTTTTTTGTATTCTATCTTTTGCTTCTAGCAGATTGAAGATCTGTAGCAACTTGTTTCAGGAATGTTAGAACTTTTTTACTCCTATATTTGGCATTTTTACGTTTCTCTTATCAAATCATTTGCAGTTCTTATGCATACCGGATACTACCGACCAACAAGTTCGCCCCCTCCACCGGCTATCCATGAGCTTCGTGCAACAATTCGTGTGCTTCCACCTCAGGATAGTAAGTTTGAAATTCAATTTTCTCTATATTGAAAACTTTTATTTTTTGCAATTTTCATGTTGGATTTTCTAATATACTAGAGTTTGAGCAAATGTTATTTCCTCCAAGTTAAGTCATTGGAATTTAAAGAAATCCAACTAAAGAAAAATCACTGTACTTTTACAGCACTTATGAATATTATAAATATTGATTCACTATTGGTAGCATGCTGCATCTTCTTTAGGGGAGTATTATACCTTTTAGTTGACCATAGTTCACTTTGAAGGGAATTATGGGATATTATGAATACTGATATTTTTGTAGATAATTTTTCAAATCCCAGTTTCAATGGCACTCTAATAATATTTACGTTATTAACTTTATTTACGTCACTCTAATCTATTTAAGAATTTTTTGAAGACAAGGGATGTGAGATTATCGTCAGAAAAAAAAACTTGATTTTGCATGTACAAGATCATTTTAAGGTCTTGCAGAGGTGACATCACATACAAGTCCGTTATGGGTTAGTGGTTGTATTGGTGACCATATGGTGGCCGTGTTATGGTGCCATTGGGGACATGCTATATTGTCATGTTATGGTGTCATGGTAGACACCATATTATACTTGATGTGATGTTGTGAGAGAGGCACCATGCTATAATTGATACGGTGCTGGTATAGAGACACCATGTAACTTTATGAGGTGTCATGGTTGGGACTACATGTTATACTTTGGTCGGATTTGTTATAGAGATACTTAGTGTGGTGTTGTGAAAAAAACCACGTTAGAGTTGATCTGCAGCAAAGGCACTGTGTTATAGGTGATGTGTTGCTGTTGGAAAGACATTGTGTTACACTTGATGCGGTGTCACGGTAGAGACACCACCAATATCACCAAGATGCGGTATTATGGCGGAAATACCATGAGACAACATGAAGTGCTATCAAAGAAGAGATGTGTCGGATGCCTAAGTTTGAGAAGTCAGTACATGTCATGGTGGTAATCGTGCCATGTATCATCCACCATCGACCCATTCTCAAGAGTTGTTTTATGCCATAGTTACGCGGGGATGCGTCCCCCCCATTTTTGACACGTCTGGGACATCCCGGACGTCCTGGGGATGTGGGGGAAACGTTTCCCCCACGTTTCCCACAGTGCATACTTGATGGGAAACGTCCTGGGGACGTCTAAAGAGGCTGGGGAACGTCCTGGGGACGGGGAAACGTGGGAAATGTGGGGGGGACGTCCAGACATCACCCATGTGGTCTGCCGCATTTTTCAATAAAAAAAAATGGTTTCTTCTTATTTTGTGAGGACATGCTGATATCTGAGGACATACTGCCACCCAAGTGTGGATATTTTGAAAATGTTGCGGATGTTTATTCCACAGGTTCTAATATTTAAAGAAGTACCTTTGCATTGAGTTACAGTAAGGATATTGAGCTGAGTGGGGTAGTGGTCTGATAAGGGTGAATGATGGACCAATGCTGAGATTTGCAGCTGTGTTTCTGCAATATACCAAGGTTCTTTCCCCTGGTGACACAAAGTAAACTGGTCTTGTGCAAAATCCACATCAATAAGACTGCAGTCATTAAGAATGTTTTGAAAAAGATAGGCAAGATGCATATTAAGAGGCTTCCCTCCTTTCTTTTATGCAGCCATTGCAACAACATTTAAATTTCCCCCAATGATTAGATTTCTTCAACATGTTCTCTGAATTTTCAGATTGTGAATATGAACCAAATTTTTTTTAATGATTTTGCATGATCATAGGAATAGAGTTCAGCAGCCAATCCCCAAGAATGGATACTGGAAGCTTGCAAAATCAAAAAATCAGCATTAGAATACGAGTTTATTAAAAACATAATCTGCAAAACATATGGAGTGGTTGAATAAAATGATTGTAGTCAATAGTAGTGATAGAATCATAGAAGGGTAAGATCAGTGTTAGTAGAAACTGAATAACTTCTCGATATTAGGGTGGCAACTGTCCAACCATTATCGATTAAATCAATACGATAATTATAATTTATCTATTATTAGCTATTTGAGAATTTATGGCATTATATAGATGATCTATTGTACTTAAAACATTAACCCATCAGGAGTAAAGCAACCTGTTTCTTCTTATTTGATGTTTATGAGTTCAAGTTTCACCTTTTTTAAATCTCAAATGGTTTTATTTCAGCTTATTTATATAATTTAGTCACGATATCTTTATATTTTAAATATTTATATATTTTTTAATTAGCTGCCCCCCTGCCGTCCCCCAAATTTAGATTTTTTTGCCATCCCGGAAACCCCGTCCCGCTGTCCCCCCATCCCCCCCATCTCAGGTAACTATGTTTTATGCAGACTTCGGTAAGCTAATTTCCACTTGCAAAAAGCATACGTGTTATATGTGGTGCTTGGACACATGCTACGATGTTAAATTTGACATAGCAATTCGTCCTTTTGTAGTTATCTTTGTATTTCATTCAATGCTTGGGTTCTTGTAACCGATGACAGGTAAATTGTCTCATCTTCTCCATCTAGTGTTCTTCCTTTTGGTAGCAGACAAAAACAATGAAGATAAATATTCAGTCTGGAATTGGGATAGGATATTTTGCAAACTTAAGGGATTGGAACCCTCAGATAAAGCTTTTGGTGGCTTGGCTATTGGGATCAAAATTTTGTAGCCTTAATAGTTGGGATCCTTAGAGATGTACATGGAAGCTTTGGGCTGAATTGAGCGAAGCTTGCAAGGAAGCGAGTGGCTGCAACTTTCAAGATACATCACAATACGGACCATAATTAAAAAAAAAACAAAAAAAACCCATTTATATTATAGAGAATTCAAAGTATACATATTCTACTGTGCCAGGCATGAAAACTATCAGTCTAAGCCTGGGCAGTATACAGAAAAGGATACACATTAGCAGTCATTAATGCAAATCAGAATCTAAAATCTTTCTCAGATGCCCTTGAAGCTTAGTCGGCCACCACAGAGGAGGGGGACCATAACAAAGAAGGTTATGGTTGACTCGAGCCCAATTGGCTAACACATCCGCCACTTTATTAATTTCTCTAGGAACATGGATGAATTGGACCTCTTGGAACTGGTCCTGCAACCTGTGAATTTTCCTTAACTCTCTTGCTATTTGCCAATTTTTGCTGTGAATTTCATCAGGAGAGGATAACAATCTAACAATAAGCATAGAATCAGATTCAACCTGGAGTTTTTTCCATCCAATTTTCAATGCCTCTTGCATTTTTATAGATTGCTTTTATCTCAGCTAAGTTGTTCGTTGTATATCCCAATTTTTCAGAGAAGAAGAAGGCTACAGACCTATCAGAAGACCTACCAATGCCTCCCATACTAGCCTGACTCGGATTGCCCCTTGAAGCTCCATCAGTGTTCAACTTACCATACCCTTATTGGAGGAGCTGTCCACTGTCTATCCAGCTGAGTTTTCTTTTTTGGTCTGAAGGCAGCCATTGTTGAAGTCTTGGGTTGCAAGGAAAGCTTTTTACACAAGTGATCCCATTCCTGCGAAAGAATTTGAGGTATACAGATCTTATGCTTGATAGATTCTGCCACATTCATTTGTATCTTTTCCCAAACAAAAGTAATATCCTGCTGTCCTGTTGGAAAATTCTTCTGTTTCATTCCTTCCATGTGTTCCAAAGTAGAAGGGTGATAGCAGACCACATAGCTGGTAAAAGGTTTTGTCTTGATCCTTGGTCAAGTGGTTACTCCATTCTCTAATCAGCTGCTCTAATGATTGGAATCCAACCCAAGGGAGCTCAAACAATTTGGATAAATGCTGCCATAATTGGACCACAAAGGGGCATTGAAAAAGCATAGATGAGTTATGGATTCCTCATTATCCAGGCACATAGCACATCTAAAAGGACCATAAAATCTGCGTCTCATGAGTCTATTTCCTGTTAAGACTCTTCTCCTTAAAACCAACCACACAAAGAAGCTCACCTTGGGCCATAAAGCAGGCTGCCATACATGGCGAAAGATGTCCTTAAGAGGATGAGAAACCATCCGACATAGAGAACCATATCCTGAAGAGACTGTGTAAGTACCTATAGAGCTTTTCCCCCAAGCTAAAGAATTAGGCATTGGAGAAGTTGAAAGAGGACGGGCTAAAAGAATAGTGTTTATCCTGATTTTGCTACTCCTCCCCAAGTTGAATTGGCCAATCTATAGTGGGAATCCAACACTGCCCAATCTCCCAGGGATAAGTAGAATGCTTACGAATAGTTGGCAACCTTAATCCATCCTTTTTCATGCAATCACATCCATGGCTGTCTTTAATTTTGGGTGCTGAGTGATGAGAGGCAGATGCCCATCCCAAGAGTCAGTCCAGAAGTTGGCAATTTGACCATTATTAATTATCCAAAAAAATGCTTTTTTATAAGTTCTTCCCCCACTTTTAGAACAACAAGAATGGGGGATCCTTTGGAAGGAAGAGACAACCGAATGATTCTCTCAGGAGGATTATTCTCTGCATATTTCAGCTCTAATGTTAGCAGCCCACAGATCAATTGGAGCCATGAGCAGTCTCCAGTAAAGTTTGGATGCTAAGGCTCTGTTGTGCTTAGATGTGGATTTGAATCCTAGGCCACCATCCTTGCTTAGGTTGACAAAGAGTCTCCCACTTAACTAGAGACCATTTTTTTTTTCCTGTAAGCCACTCCACATGAATTTCTGGCACAGAGAGTCCACTTGTTTCAGAATTCCAACTGGAATGTTCAAAATAGAGGAGACATATATTGGCATGGTTTGGAGGATTGCCTTAACCAATGTCATTCTTCCTCTTTCTCGAGGATAGCCATTTATTAGTCCATTTCTGCAATTTCATATTTGCTTTGTTTGTGAGCCAGTGCCATTCTCTTATCTATTTAGCTGCTATATGACCCCCCAAATATTGGAGTGGAAGAGAGCCCCTTCTGAAGTGAAAGATGTTAAGAATTTGTTCCTCCTGTCTACTTGAAAAATGAAAGAAAATGATGCTAGATTTGTCACGATTGACCAATTGACCAATAGCTTTGGAAAATACCTAAAGAATTTTCTGCATTTGGTGGGCTTCCAAGCAAATTTGCTTTACCTAGAATTGTAGAGCCATCCACAACACTGAAGATGTGTGTCTGGACGAGCTCCTTTGGCCATTTTAATACCACTGATCTTTTTATCCTTAGAAGCTTTAGTTTCCAATTTGCCAAGACACTCCGCCAGAATGATGAATAAAAAGGGAGATAAAGGATCTCCCTGATGTGTCCCTCTAGATGATAAGAAAATCCGCGAGGGAGTGCCATTAACAAGGACAGAAAAGGAAACTAAAGATAAACATGTTTGAACCCATTCAATCCATTCCCCAAAGAAGCCAAACTGAGCCAAAACTTGACATAGAAATTCTTAGTCCACTCTATCATAGGCTTTGGATAGATCAATCCTGATAAACATAGTAGAAGATTTCTGGATATCCATGGAGTGTAAAGCTTCCTGTGCTAACACAATCTCATCATGGATTTGTCTGTCCTGGGACAAACCCTCCTTGTTCTGGAGATATGATCTTATGAAGAAGAGGTTTCATCCTTTCCACCATAACTTTGGTGATGATTTTGTACAAAACATTACACAAAGCTATAGGTCTGAATCCAGAAATATCTTCCACTTTTGTTCCTTTAGGAATAAGAGCTATGAAGGTTTTATTTATTTCCTTTAACATTGTTTTAGCTGTCCTCACCTCTTCCACCACTTGGAGGAGCTCCCCTTTAATAATATCCCAGAAAGTTTGGTATAATTCAATCGGGAATCCATCAGGTCCTGGAGTTTTTCCTTTCTTCATGCTAAACACCACTTTCTGCAGTTCAGCTTTCCATGATTGGAATGGTAAGCCTCTCATTATCCTGATCTGAGATGAGTCTAGGAATAGTATCCAACACTGTCTTCTGGGCCATCTCATCAAGAGGTTGAGCTGTAAATAACTGATAGAAATTTTGCTTTGCAATTTGCTGCATGCCTTCCAAAGAATACTCTTTCTTCCCATCTTCCGTAGTGAGGAATTGGTGTGGTTATGAGCTCGTCTGGCTAACAAGGATTTATGAAAGAAGGAAGAATTTTTATCACCTTCTTTTAACCATTGAATTCTGGATTTTTTCCACCACATAATCTCTTCTTTGGTCTCCCATTCATGAAGAGCAGCTTTTAAAGAGAGCTCCTGATGGATAAGATCAACATTACTTGCAGAAGTTTGAAGGTTAAAATTGAGCTCTTCCAGCTGTTCTAGGAGCTGTTTTTTTTTTCTTTTATGTCTCCAAACTCAGTCCAATTCCATATTTTTAATTTAGCCTTAAGGTAGTTCAAACGTTTGGCAAAAGAAATCATGTGTCCCATACCTGGGTTTTCCTTCCAGCCACCACTTATGAATAAGATTGCCTATATTTTCATGCTGAAGCCACATCAACTGGAACCGGAACGGAGCATGACAAGGAGCTGATTTTCCCATCTCCAAACACACTGGCCAATGATCAGACCCAATGTTGTTGAGAATCTGAGCCTTAGGGATATACTCCTTTAAACACCATTCTTTGGACACCAGAAAACGTTCCAGTCGTTCCAGGGATACAATCTGGACCTTGTCTTTTGTTGGATCAGGTCATCAACCCATTGCCAATTGGAACATTTAGCTAAGTGAAGAGATTGTATGTATCTAGCCATATTAGTTGAGCTGGAATCCAAGTTAGAAGTTTTTCCTTGTTTTTCTTGTACATAAAGGATTGTGTTAAAATCCCCTCCAAGAATCACAGGAACATCAAGATAAGCACCATGGATCATTAAGATCAATATGCCGCCATTGCAACAACTTATCTTCCGTAGCAGTGGGAGTAGATGTATTAATAAACAGAAACTACTGGGCACTCACCCGAGAATAAGCATGTAAGAGCAATACACCTTTGCTACCACAAGAACTTAACACTGTAATCATTTTCGGATCCCAGATACACATAACCCCTCCAGAAGCTCCTTGAGAAGTAAGAGATAAAGTCTGGCCCTTAGACCATATCCTTTCAGGTAGAACATTCATAAGCTCCATCGAGGCTTTAGTTTCTTGAATAAACACCATTAGAGGATGATGTGTTTGAATCAATCTTTTAATTTCCATTATCTTCGAAGGACTACCTTTCAGACCTCTTATATTCCACCTGATCACCTTCATTAGGGGGATTGATTAAAGATTTGGGACAAATCCCTAATTGTTCATGTATTACTCAACTTTTGACCTTCTTTCTGGAGGTTGATCCGATTAGGTTTACAGCTGATCTTTATATTCATATCCATCTTCATTTTTTTAGTTTTTTCCTTGGATATTCCTGAAGGTTTAGCTGTTCATTGTGGCTTTTCAAGATTAGCTATCAGTAGCAAAGGCTGTTCCTTCCTCTCAGCCCCTCCTGCCTGATGATGCCGATGATCAAATTGTTCTTGAAACTTGGTTTTATGGTGATAACTTTTCATTGTATTACAGGCTTCATCCTGCCTATTTGGGGCTTGAATCACAACTAGCTGATTATTTTCTGCCATCACTGGCTGAGCAACTTCTATGTCCTAATTGTTCGTCCGGGTCTCTGGTATTTGGGAATCCATGATATCCTCAGTATTTTAGTCTTCATTATCAGGTTGGAGGCTAGCAAATTTGTTACTGTTGCTGCCATCTGGATTCTCCTGAACATTTTTCCTTGCTGTTTTCTTTTTTTTAGGAATGCTAAAATCATCTCAAGACTTTTCTTCCACAGGAGGTTTTGGAACTTTAAGTGGGCAATCTTTCACCAAATGGTCGAACTCATGGCAAATATGACATCTGAAAGGGACATTTTTGTAATTCACCACTTGATCCCATTGATCCTCGTCCACAGCCAAAGAGATTTTAGTTGGTAGTGATTTGAGGTCCATCAACACACATATTCGGGCATAGATCATTTTCTCCAGCTGAATTGAAGAATCAACCGTCATCATATAGGTACCCAAAGTGTTACCGATCCCAGTGAAAACATTGTTATTCCAGTATTCAGTGGTAAGCCCAAACAACCTCACCCAAACAGGAGCTACAGAAGGAAGTTCTTCATCCGCCTTAAACATCGGATGCTAGAGTTTCATAAAAAAAGCCACGCAACCAAAAAACCATGCCCCTGTAAGATGAATTCTCTATCTCCAGCTGTTCCAAAAAAGATAAAAAAGTAACCATTAGGGTAGACAGAGATTGTAAACTCACCTTTAGTATGCCAAAATTTTCTGGTCCATTCTTTAAAAGCGGGCAAAGGAGGATGAAATCCAAGAAATTGAACAATCATTCCCCTACTCTCTAGTTCATCTATTCCACCTTGCACATCAGTTTTCTGAAGTCTCACAACTGGCGAAACGTTTGCTGCTTTCATACAACCGTTTTCATTTTTCTTGAGATCAATTTTAGGCATCCTCAGGGGACGCTTTTGGAAATTACCACCTGGCATCTAGAGCTTAAAATCTCCACGAAGAAAGGCTTTGAAGAATAGTCTTGAAGAATCCCCTTTAGGCATTTTCATTTTTCTTGAGATCAATTTTAGGCATCCTCAGGGGACGCTTCTGGAAATTACGACCTGGCATCTAGAGCTTAAAATTTCCACGAAGAACGACTTTGAAGAATAGTCTTGAAGAATCCCCTTTACCCGTCTAGGGGTCAAAACGAGACCCTTCCCTTTCATTATTCAAATGCATTGTGGATCCCACACGTCTGCCCCAAAGGGCAAACGTGGAGAGCTGCTAAGGGTCGAAAGCAAACCAAAGACACAACAATAGAGACAAAAAAACCCAGAAGAATCGTGATAGAGAAAGGACAAGAATCTAATGTGATTCCTCAGAGAAACGACAACATGATGCTAAGGCAGAGACGGAAATACATGCATGCTAGGACAAAACGATCTGGCATAGGACGACAAAGTTCGCAGATCGTGGTCTTGAGTTTATATTTCTTTTCACCTTCGAGGATGACCCATAATTCATGTTAGATGTAGAATATCGATTGAGTGGTTGATGGTTGTTTGCTTGACCCTCAATCATTACATCATGTGGTATTAGATCAGAATTTTTTGAGTTGATTTACATCTAGAAGTTCTAGGAATTTGATGTTGAAATGGAAGTAGAGGGAATTAGCAAAGTCAATTGAAGTTTAACCAAAAATTTGTAGTTTGACTCAAAAAGAGATAGAAGTTGGCCGAAGGGGACCGGGTCCAACATGAGTTGCTGATATTGTGGAGATGTCAAAAAAAATCTGCAAAAAAGTTTGGATGCCATAGAGTTCGCCCAACGAAGGGGAGTTGTAGAAATAAAAGGTGAAAATTTTGTACCATGTTGAGAGTTGTTGAAGCCAAAGATGAAAGGTCTATGGCAGATGGGAGTTACCAAGATGTAGGAGTGTATGTTACCTATGGATGTGTGCCATGTGTTGTTGGTGGTATGACAAAAGTGCATTATATGATGAGATAAAGAATTGATACAATATCGTCAAGGACATGGAGAAGTTTGAGTTGCTACTCATTGCTAAAGAAATAAATTATATTAATGTCCTCAAATGACCAAAAGTTAGTGAATAGGACTTGCAGAGTAAATTCAATTACAATGGAGAGGTATTAGGGTAAACGAGACTCTAGTTTATGAAAAGTAAAGAGGTAGGAAACACTGATGAAACATATATAAACAAATGGGTCAACCCTAATGTGGTTAGTCTCGAGCCATAAGAAATGGTTGTGAGGACTCCTCAATGAAGCATTGAGTTGAAGAAGATGAAAGTGGGTGACCATGGCAAGAGAGGCTTGTGAAGTCACATGCTTGTATCAAGTCTAAGTCTCGAAGAACCAATGACATTGTTTATCATTATGAAAAAGGTCAATGCAAGATGTAAGATTGCTCTTAGGGGAATGTCCAGGCAGTAGTATCGAGCCGAACAATCCAAGGTGGAAGTTGGGGACCCCCCTTAGGACCTCTCTTAACATCCATGGTTGTGAACATCTAGCAGTAGAGAAAAACACTACTAATCTATGTCAGCCTTTGCGATCTTGTTTGTGGACAAGGAGAAAGGCCTCGATGCCGAATCAAAGTAAATTTACCCTATCTAGGTGAGATCGAGTGGGATGGGACAAATTGTTAGTAACACGTTGAGACAAAGCCATCTCATTGATTTGTCTTCATTTGAGTGTGAATTGGATGTATCCAATGAGCATTTATTTCCTCCAGTGTCTATAGATGGTGAAAGAAAGAAGTAACCAGCTTGACAACACTAGGGTTCCCTTACAAAAGTATCTATGTTTTAGAATTATAGCCTTTTAGAGAAAGACCAAACACCTTTGATCATGTTATTGGAAGAGAATGGATAGAAAATTGCTTTAGTCTCGCTAGATCTCGTAGTAGTCAAGATGTGAAATACAATGTTCCTTATCTCCATGCCCTAGGGTGACAAATATGACTGATCTGGTTGCCACATAGATGCTATTGAGGAGTCTAAACTGCAGATTGAGAGACCAATGTTAGTGAAGGCTTTATTGGAGACGAAGACTTTGGTGCTAGCGTTATACTTAGGATTTTCCAAGCCTTGAGCATGAAATATGACTAATTATGGATCCTCTAGGGATTAGGAGTCCCTCCTTGTTTTTGGTTGCCAATTAATAACAATTTTCTCGATACTAATTAGAGCCTATTTATCCCGCTAGCTACTCTTGAAGGCAAGGGAATGTTTGCACCAATTTTGGGGCTATGACCATCATCGCATGTTTGGAAACTTGTCCTTCTATTCAAACCTTGAACAACTTGATCTTTCCATTGTGTGGGGCTTTGGTCTTCGATTGTAAAATAGCATCCTAGTGTAACAATTGTTGGGTATTGGCTTCTAAGTCCTCAACCGGTGGACAAATTCGTGTTGGTTTGCCATCATTGAACATTGATGTCCCCAACAACTTCAAGTTGTCTGGTTTCTGATTGTGTAGATTCCTATGCATCTAGGCAAGTCCAGCATAAAAGAAATCTCACCAACCTGAATGTACCATATCGGATTAATGTTTCTTCAGCCGTGAACCCCTCCTTACCAAGAATAGCCACACCATTTCACTGATAGATGGATTAGATAAAGGATTTAATAATTACACCAACAAGACGTTGTAGAGTTTGTTTTGTAATATAGGCATGAATTTGTTTTCTATCACCGGCGTGTAGATTTGTCCATTGTGAAGTTGTTACACGAATATAGGTTATTGTTTTCACTTCTCTGTGGCTCATATATTGATGCCACTTTGAAATGTAATATTCACGGCTCATCTTTAAATGATTATATGGTATCATATCCATTAGCAGAGCCAGCATGGGAGAGTTTTGCTGTGAAGAGGAGTTCTGTTTGTGTTGATATTTCTGCTGCGAGGGTGATGTCTCTGCTGTGAAAGGCGTGAAAATTGGCATTGCTGCTGTTTGAAACTTTTCTGTGACTGAAGTTCTCTCATATAGTTTGGAACAATAAAGTGTGGAAGCATGACACACAGAGGCAAAGGAAATTTACCGTTTGGCATGAAGCTTGAGTGAGGCATTGGAACATCAGCAGAAGAAAGGCATGAGTGGCATATCAGCACGAGTCTGGCTGTAAAAAAGCAAACAAAAGTGCATGGGCGTGAGGGAGTTGTGAGGACTGAGCTTTTGCAAAGCGGTTGATCCTTGGCAGCAACAACTGTGCCCGGAGCAAAGCATTTACCTTTGCAGAAGCACCTGCGCACAGCAAATAAATTTAATTATGTATTTGTTTAACATGTAGTTTTATTCCTATGAAAATCTAGGACAACATGGTTGCTGTGTAATATTTTAAGTTGGAGGGTTCTAAAAATATTTTTATAAAGCTTTCAAACTTCAAATTTTATAAAATTTTAAATATTTCCCTAGATGGGCCTGGGGAGCGATTTAATTTTATATCCTGTGATTGTGGAGGGGGGAAGGTGGAGGGTATTTTTCTGTAAAACTTTTCCTATTGTCTACATTAGTGTGCCAAAGTGATTAGTGGTGGTAATTTGGTCTTTGCATTTGCAGTTTGGGGGATTTAATTGTTTTGCTTATGGGTTAAGCGGTCTTGTTCTGTGATTAAGATGACTGGTATAAAACATCTGTTTTTGCCTGTGTCTCAAAATTGACTGGGAAAAATTATAGTTTGCATAATCATAAAATACTATCTGCAAGTATAGAGTTGTTGACCAGATTGTGTTAAACAAAGAACAGAGACTTGCTGCTGATTACCAAGATTATGATATAAGGCATAATGAATACCTAAATGCTTCCAAAGTTGTCAGTTGCATGTCCATCAGTAGCAGAAGTAGGAAATACCACCATAGCATCAACACTATGCACAAGCCTAAGAAAAAGTACCAGACATCAGAAGTCAAGTGGTCATTGTATCTTAAAATCTCTCATTTTCTACTAAATTGCAGGAAGGAGGCTCAATCTCTAAATATATGTTGCGACTGAAGTATCTTGGTGACCAGTTGATGACGAAGATATAGTAACTTTGGTCTTACAAAGCTTTCCATCATCATTTGATTCATTTTTTGAATCTCTACATCTGATTGCAAAGGCCCAGGAATTTGATTTAAGAAGTTATCAACACTTCTTTTTCAAAAAGAGCACAGGCCTGACCAGGCAGAAGCATCAACTTCAAACACTATGCTGTAAGAGCATCTGGGTTCACGAGCAATCCAAAAATAGTCTGTAGGATTGTGTTTGTTTTGTTTTGCAGCAATTCGAGAAGAGTTGAAAGGCTCGTGGTATCTTGTAGATAGCAGAAATAGCCATTAGAAGGTGGTGCAAGCATTCATACGGTAGCGCAATGTAGAAATGGAGCTTAAGCTCTTGAAATGCCATGTGCTGGAGAGTGCAATTCAGATTGCATGGCAACATCTCCATGTAATGCATACACATTGAGAAGGATGGTGCAATGCCTTAAAAGCTTGGTGCAAGACTAGGAAACTCCAGACAATTAGCCTTGCACCGTCATTGTCTTGTCTGCGTTGCATGGTTCACATCCAAAGGCTTGCGTTATCACCAGAGGTTCATCTTGATGGTGTATATCTACCATTGAAATCGCACAGCCATTGGAGGTCAATTAAGTTTCCACGCAAGGATTTACGTGGAAGTCTTATGTGAAGTTTTTGTGCACGAGAGTGTAATGTGTGTGCATGATCTTCAGGAAACGCAAGAGTTTGAATTCAAATTGTTTGCTGCATAGAAGAAAGAGCCGCTAAAGATTCACCGAAACCAATAATGTTTTTGTTGAGCCGACTCAAGTTTCCTCGAGTTATGTTATGCTTCTGCTGTGGTAAGGGACATTTGGGATTTATCTTGCATAGTGGACTACGACACATAATTTTGTTGGAAGCTTCAATAAATGTCATATGGGTAGGATGCTGCTGGAACAAAATTATAAGTAGGTGGTGCTTGGTTCTATAAGAACTCGTCCTTACACTTGAGCATGGTAGTTGGTATTTATTACAGTGAGTTAGAATTAGTTCTACTTCAGGATAGTTCATGGAAGACTTGGGTTGTACGTAAGCCTTAGTTGCTATAGAGTTGTTGTATCTCCTATGAGATTGTGTAAATATTGTATTTGTTTGTGAACAGACTCATATTTATGTAGGTTATTTACTCTTGAAATCAAATAGAGTTGTTTTAACAAATTGTTTTTATGTGCATAAGGTTGAGAGTCAATCAAGAGTCATGTTGGTTCATAATAATGCAAGGTTTGAGGTTGTTTTTGATTCGGCTCCCTCACCGCAGCTGCATCTTTTGGTATTAGAACAAAGTTCTTCATTGTGAGTAGCATAGATCATATGTTGTACACATTTGCAACTATGGGTATAAAACGGTAAAGACATCTTCTAGCGAGAGTGTTGGGTAGAAGACGTGGAGGTTGCATGGACTTGCAATCACTTGATTTCAAGGACAAAGATATGGCACAAAGAGGGAGGTTTCACTGCAAAAGCAGTAAGAGCAGCTAGAGCCCCAAGAGTTGACAAATTGGGGGAGTTGATGAGAGGAATGCTAGCCCATTTGGGGGCTATGGAAGCCACCAAACGCAGATGTGTTGCGGTGGATGAAGATCTGAGCAATGAAGAGGTCACCATACAAGCACTTGAAAATCGAGCTACAAACGAACATATAGATGAGTAAGAAGATAGATTCTTGCACGCTATCATGGAAATGTAGTAGGCCTAAGTTGGACACTCCAAATTATTCCAGAAATTTTAATCTTGAAGAGCTCATTGATTTGACCATTAAGTTAGAAAAATACTTTTGAATATGAAGGCGTGAAAAATCCCAAGAAGTCAAGTTTGCATGCACTAAGTTGAAAGGTCACACATCCTTATGGTGGGAGCATGTTCAAACCAAACGAGTGCGTAGAGGCAAAGACATGATAAACAATTGGGATACGTTGGTTGTTAAGTTGACAACTAAGTTCATGCCTACGGATTATCAGTTAGATTTCTTTAAAAGGTTGAAATTGTTGAGATAGGAGTTGAGAGTAAAAGACTACACTAAGAAATTCTATAGACTCGCTATCAGAGCAAATCAAGTTGAGGATGACATCGAGAAGATCTCACATTATGTGAATAGAGTGCACATATCCATCAAAGATGAATCTAGTATGATCTCAGTGCATTCCATCAAAGAAGCCTATCAGTGTGCACCAAAGGCAGAAGAGAAGTTGTCATGAGGACAAGGAGCGGCGCAAGGTAAAGGAAGGTTCATGCGTGGTTGTGGACAAGGTAATAGCAGCAAAGGACATTTTGCGCAAGAAGGTGAAGCAAGCACATATTAATGCAACGATGGTGCACAAAAAAAAACAAAGAAAACTCTATATAGGATCCTATTGACGAGGCCATATACGCAAATTCACAGGCACATGTTTTAGGTGTGAAAAGAATGGGCATAGAGCATTTGAGTACCCGCACGCACAGAGCGATGGTGATAGAAGAAATGATGCCAACGCACATGTTACATAATCAGATGATGAGAGTATTGTGTCAGTTCATCTTAGTGATGAGCTGGAAACTAGAGAAGTTCTAATGATGAAGCAAGTTTTGTTGAAGCCAACAAAGGATGAAAATATTCCCAAACAACATAAGAGTTTGTTCAAAACTTCATGTAATCCTAAAGGAAACCTCTGCAAGGTGATTGTAGATAGCAGTAGTACGGGCAATCTTGTTTCACAAGAAATGGTAGATAAATTAGGTTTGAAGAAAATAATGCTTCCAAATCCCTACAAGGTATCTTGGTTGCTCAAGGGACATCAAATCTTGGTGAATGAGAAATGACTAGAAAGTTTCCAAATCATGACATATAAGGACAAGGTAATATGTGATGTAATGCCTATGGATGTTTCACATTTTGCTTGGTAGATCTTCGTAGTATGATAGGAGAGTGTATCATGACGATCATGCTAACACGTACACATTGGTGAAGGATGGGGGAAGACGTACTATGAGACCCTTGATAGAAAGAGTGTAGGTGTACAAGAGTTCGAGATCTTGATGATTTTGGAAAAGCAATTCCCAAGCAAAGCCAATAAGAGTGTTTGTTTTGTGTTCGTGGCTAATCCTATGCAAGTTGCACAACAGCAACATGGGTGAATAGACACATCATAGAGTGAAGTGAAATATTTGTTGAATGACTTTGCACTGGATATTTGAGAAGATCTACCAAATGGCCACCCATGAGGAGTAACATTTACACATAGACTTGAATCCAAGTTCAAGTTTTCCAAACAAAAAGTCACAGAAGTTCACACCCAAGGAGAATGTCGAAGTGTAAAAGCAAGTTCAAGAGCTATTGGATAAAGGGTTGGTTAGAGAAAGTTTGAGTCCATGCACAATACCAACAATTTTGGCACCAAAGAAGAATGGAGAATGTGCACTAACATCAGAGCACTAACCAAAATAACAGAGTACAAATTTCCACTGCCACATATGGATGACAAAATGGTAGTCTTAGTGGAGCACAATATTTCACAAAGATGGATTTCAAGAGTAGATAACACCATATCCGCATAAGGGAAGGAGATGCATGGAAGACTACATTCAAAACACAAGAAGGATTGTATAGTGAGCTATGCCATTCAAATTGACTAACGTGCCAAGTAACTTTGTGAGACTCATGAATGAGATCCTAAAACCATTTTTCCAACAAGTTTGTCATAGTTTATCTTGATTACATCCTTATATATAATAGGACAAGGGAGGAGCATTTGATGCACTTGTTAGAAGTGTTGCAATAGTTGCAAGAGAAGTTGTTGATAAATTTGAAGAAATGTAGTTTTATGAAGAGCTTGCGCATTTGGGTTTTTTTATTTCCCAAGAAGGTTTGAAGATGTATTCAGAAAAGGTGAAAGCAATATTGGATTGGCCAACACCTAGAAGTACTTTTGAAATGTGAAGCTTTTATGGTTTGGTGAGTTTTTGTAGGAAGTTCATTTGGAATTCCAATGGTATGTGTGAAGCTATCACAAAGGGCCATACAAGGAGTCAAAAACGAGTTTGCTTGTACAACCAACGCAGAAGGATGTTTTCAACAGTTGAAGCAAGGGTTGATTGAGCAGCTAGTGTTGGCATTGCATTGCTAGTGTTTGAGATGCGAGGGGTATAGCAATTGGCACAATGTTATGTCAAGAAGAAATATTGATAACATACTTCAATGAGAAACTAAATGATGCAAACTACAAATATTCACTGTATGATCGAGAGTTCAATGCAATAATGCACGCACTCAAGAACTGGAGATATTATCCGTTGCCTACAGAATTTGTTTTGTATACAAATCATTAGGCACTACAATTTATAAATAATCAGGAAAAATTGAATCACTCATTTGTGTTGAAGCACAGAAGTGGCAAGTCTAACAAAGTTGTCGATGCATTGAGTTAGAGAAATATCTTGTTGGCTGAGATGAATGAAGACGTCATAGGATTTGATTCTATGAAGGAGCTTTATAAAGCTGATGAAGATTTTAGGGAAGCATGGGACAAAATGCTGTGCAGATGGAATAAGATAAGACTGTGCAGAGTGTTGAGAAAGTTTGCATCTAATGCATACGAAATTGAATTGTCAGAAAGTATATACATTTCAAGCATTTTCAATGTGGCAGATTTGTATCCATAATTTGAAGGATAGGGCAGTGAAGAAAGTGCAATTGTAGATACATGTTTAGTTGACTGGAGAACACAAATACTGGAAAAGGTGTGCAAGAAAACAAAAAGAATGATTGAGATAAGATTCAAGACAACATTTAATAGAGAGTACCAAGAATATTTGATTAAATGGAAAGGCTATGAAATTGAAGATGCAACAAGGATTAGTGCAACTAAAGCAACAAGACGTGGAATTCCAATCATAGACCTCGCATGAGCAGTTTTGCTCATGATTTTTTTCTTACTTGAGGTGTATGATGCAGGAACATCTAGGTCCTGCATTTCCAGAAGAGTTTAGAAAGTTTACGGTATCTTCTAGATAGTAGAAATAGCTATTAGAAGTTGCCGCAAGTATTCATTTAGTAACGTAGCGCAAAAATTTAGCTTAAGCACTTGAAAGGCCGTCCGCATGAAAAATAGTGTTAGATTGCCTTGTAGTATCTCTGTGTTATGCATACACATTGAGAAAGATGGTGCAATGCCTTAGCCTTAGATGCTTGGTGCAAGACTTGAGCACTTCAGATAGTTAACCTTACGTCACCATTGTCTTGTGTGTGTGGTATCGCAGTACACATTCAGAGGTTCACATTATCACCAAAGGTTCATCTTGATGGCACACATCTATCATTGAAACCATGAAGCCATTAGAGGTCAATTGTGATTTGATGCAAGGATTTACTTGGAAGTCTTATGCGTAGTCTTCGTGCATGTGAGTATACCTTGTGTATGTGATCTTTAGGAGCACAAGAGTTTGAAATCAAATTGTTTGTTGTATAGAAGAAAGAGTCGACGAAGATTCAGCTAATCCAATAATGTGTTTGTTGAGATGACTCAAGTTTCTTTGAGTTGTGTTATGCTCATGATGCATTAAGAAACATTTGGGCCTTATCTTGCGTAGTGGACTGTGACACATTTAATTTTGTTGGAAGCTTCAATAAATGTCATATGGGTAGGATGTAGCTGGAACAATATTGTAAGTAGGTGGTGCTTGGTTCTATAAGAAATCACCCTTACACTTGAGCAAGTTAGTTTAGGGGACGGTCTTCTCTTCTAGAAGTTCTTTATAGTTGTGTACTAATAGATTGTTATTTGTGGTTGTAAGTCTATCTAGTCTGATTGAATGGTGTTGTTGTCATTGTATCTCTTAAGAGATTAAGGCATATATCTGTTTTCGATAGGTCTCATGCTTATCTAACCTGTTGTTTCCTCATTGAAAATTGAAATCAAATAAAGTGCTGTTTATCTCAATTACTTTCATGTGTTAGACTACGAGTCAGTCGTAAATTATGTTGGGTCAAAACGTTGCATGGTCTAAGCCTGTCCTTAATTGGATTCCCTAACCGTGGCTGCATCACATTACATAGAGTGCATTCAGTGCATGATTCAAAGGTAAAGGAAGGCAAAACACCAACAATGACTTTTCCATAGGCAGTGATACATCAAATAGATCAAAATTGAAATGTTTTTATTGTAAAGAGTCCGGACATTTTAGGAAAGATTGTTGGAAAAAATAGACTGACTTGGATAATGGTCAAAAGAGATCAAAGTATGTAAATGTTGTTGAGGGTGATGAACAAGAGGTTACTTGTGAATTTTCATCTGTTTCATCCCGAACCAATCAACTGAGTCTACAACTTGGTATTTTGACATGAGTGCATCCTGATACCATGCATGTTGTAGTGATAAGTATTTAAATTTTACTGAAGATAAGAGTAGAGACAAATCTGTTTATTTAGATGATGGTTGGTCTCACTATGTTAAAGGATGCAAAGATGTTTGTATCACATTGAACAATTCTGCTAGTTATACTTTCAAGAATCTTCAATATGTTCCCAATATGAACAAAAATGTTGTGTATTATTGAAATAACAAAGAATCAATATTGGACGTGACTAGAAGTTGGTACATTGATTATTTTATACTCACTTGTAACTGATACTCCATATTATTTCTACACAAGCTCCAAATTACACACTGACCTGCAGCAATTTGTGTACTGTGATGTACCTGCTATTTGGGCGTTGGATGTCTATTACACTGTTTTCTGGACCAACCCTTGTACTATTCCACCACCTACTCATGTGAAATCTGATATATTTTAGGCACATTAACAGATATTGCTTTATCTGTGACAAGGTTGTGTTTTTCGATAAGGAAAGTGCTCTTGTTAATGCAGGTGTGTGTTAGTTTTCTAATGTGCTCTGTAATTTATTAATAATTGTAATTTTGTCCTAAGAGATAAGGTTTGTTGCTATTTGTCTAGGTTATACATCAACTTTGAGAAACAGTGTTCGGTCCCGTGCTTGGGGAGCTGCTAGTGGTTGCAGTTATCAGGTTGACCGATGCCGTATTATGAAGGTAGGTCCTAATTCATAAGATCATTCGTTTTAACACCTCGAGGACAACCTTTAGTATTTGGTATTGAAAATGCAAGTGTTAGTAAGAACAGAAATCATTTCATGGATGGTTATTTCACTGTAAATAGCAAGATGTTTATTTTAGTTCGAAGAATTTTATGTTCTACTCCATTCTGCAGTTCAGCTGTCCTCTATATATGGTTTTTGTTCACATACTTTTATTATTCAGATTGCTCTTCACTTTTGATCTAAGAAAACCCTGATTTGCAGAAAGGAGGTGGAAGTATTGAACTTGAACCTTGCTTGATGCGGTTTTCTGCTGTTGCACCCACACTTGCACCAGCTGCAATGGAGCGGTCGATGACAACAAGAGCTGCAGCTTCAGTATTCTCCTAATTACTATAGTTTATAAAAGTTACACAGTGCAGTAGTAATTGACAAAATCTGTTTTCCATAGTATATCTAAAATTCCATCAGCTTCAGTATTCTCTTAATTACTATAGTTTATAAAAGTTACACAGTGCAGTAGTAATTGACAAAATCTGTTTTCCATAGTATATCTAAAATTCTATCATTAGCAATATAACTGGGATTGGTCATGTAATTTTTTTAGTTTTGTTCACCTCTCCTAATGTTTGCTATATGTGTGTGTGTGTGTTTGCGCACACACAAGTGTTTATATTCTATGTTATATATATATAGATTTCCTGGTGATTCAGTTGTGATCATTCAGTAAAAGTTGGAATTTTAATAAACATCCTAGACCGTATGCTTCTGTCTTTATGCTCTTGATCTTGGTCATGTATTTTTTGATGGGAAGATATAGCACAATAAAATGCACAACTGTTTCTTTTATTTGCATATTTCGGCTATACTTTTCCTAGCTTATCTTAATAAATCATTTCTTAGGCTTTTATTACAGTAATATGCTTGCTTTGTTCTACATATTTTTTCCTATTTCTTGAGATTGGCATTAACTATTATATTTGACATAAAGGTCACAAGTTCGAATCCTGTAGGGGGTACTGTATTTTTGCCTCGTATTTGAAGCACAGTTAGAACTTAGGTGCCTCCTGTGTACTGGGAGTACGAGGTAGTCCCATATGCTGAAAGCGGCCTGTAGACCCAAAAACAGGTTGCCCAGCATCGTGGACGCTAAAAACAATTATTATTATTATTATTAATAAAACTGTATTCTGTTTGTTGTTTAATTGTTTTCTAACAGAAATGTTCTTTGGTAAAGCAGCGAATTTCATTGCAACATTACAGAGCTTGTTCTCTGTCAGAAAATTGAAATGTTCAAGCAGCGAGTGTAATCCAATCATGTGTATGTTTGACGTTATTCGTGGATACAAAACATTTGGTATCATCTTACTTTGGTGTCTAGTATTCACATATGTATTTTTCCTAGGAAAAGTCTCTCATAAGCGGTTATGATTTTCCAGCATACACTGCTTGATAAACAGTAATCTCACAGTGAACATAAAGTCCTTGTGAACATAAAATGCTCGTTATTTCTAGGGACTATGTACTTACTAGATGATGTTATAAGGGACGTTATGTTCTTATAGCTAGCGATAGAGGGTCTTATGTGCATGCATTGTCAGCAATCTCCATATCGCAATCCTTGATTTTGTAAACACCCACAACTTCACCAACAAGAATTTAGTAGAGAGGCTCAATTATTTTTCATACCACTTAAAAAATTTCTAGCAATGATAGTCAATGTAGGATCTATCAATTAAGATAGGAAATATCATAACACATGACTATCCCTGATGGATTATAAGCTCTCCATACCAACCTATGCAGCTCCTGTAGAGGTAGTTGCTGTTGTATTATGAGTTCAATAGCTCAAGGTGGTGGACACCTTTGCAATGAATCTAGAAAAATTCTAAATTACGTTTGAATCATAAGGGAAGCGGTGCCAACTAAACAGTCTAATTCCATCTCCATGAAAAGTTATTAGCTCCCATTGGATGGAGATACTGATAAAGAAGGGTGCTAGCAGAATCATTGTCAGGTGTCATACTCTCAACTTGGCATAAGCATTTAACATTGAAGCACCTAAATTACAAAAAGTCATCGAGTGGCGCAATATGGTATCTGATGATATTCCCCTACATGAGCTTCCTTCTTAACGAGAAATAGATTATGCCATTGAATTCACATCAGGTGGCAACTCCTCGAATATTAATCATTATATATGCCCGTACTGTCAAAGAAAAAGATAGAACTGTTGGTCAGGGAATTCATGGAAGCAAGTGACAGCCTGGAGAGCTGAGGTCTTATTCAAAACCAGTAATATTATTTAGGAAAAAGGGGAGATATTTTATACCATGTATGATTTTTTGGGTGGTCAACAAATCTCCACTAAACATAAGTTTCATTTTCCTTTTATTGTTAAAATGTTGGAGGAGTTGAATGGAGCATCATTCTCTAGTTGCCTGAATCTATGGTCTGGGAATCATCATGTCAGAATAATGCAAAAAACCTGTCACAAGGTACATCGAATTTGATTGAAAAAGCTCAAATTTTACTGAACTTTATTCCCATCAAACATGAACTTGAACTTTATCCATTAATTTTGCATAGGAAGTTTTTGACATGATTTTGCATTATTTTATAAATGTGTACATGTACGCATACCGACTGAAAGCGGAGGACAGAAAGCTGTCCCTCTGACATATTTATGCATCTTTTCAAAAAATAAAACTGAGATTTTTTTTTTTGAACTTAAAGACGTTTTTTTCCCTTGAACTTTATCCCTTGGCAAACTGAACTCAAACTCGAACCTTGTCTTGGCAAAAAACTCTATGTAAGACACCTTCCAGTGCACAACAAGCGCACTTTGAAATAGTTTAGTACAGTCACACCTTTTGGGCTGACCAATGCTTGAACAACCTTCTAGGCCCTTGTAAACAATCCAAGATGGCCCTGATAAGTGATGACTACTCCAATTTAACTCCCGACTTCTCAAAATTCTTTGTAATATAATGTGACGCATCAGGCCTAGGCCTTGGATCTGTGCTTATGCAAGATATTACACCAATTCTCTTTAACAATTTGAAGTTAAATGTAAAAAGTTACATGCATATATGAAAAGTGGATGATAACATCCTACACGGTTCAAAAATGATTACTATATTTGATTGGCAGTAAATATAAGGCTAGGACTATTCATAGTAGTGTCAAATTTCTCCTAGACCAGAGGACTGCATATGAAGAAGAAGAAAAGTGAGTTGCTAAGATCCTATGCTTTGATTTCAAAATCTCTACCAGAAGGGAAATGAAAACATTGCGGCATATACTCTATTGCTGAAAGACAATGTTGCATCTCCCTATGGTATAAGTTGTAATACCAGCTTGGGTTGATTAGGTCAGAGCAGCATAGAAACAACATTCGCTGAACTTGCAAAATTGAAATGTTATAACACATTATTAGGTCAAAACACTGTTATAAGGACCGGATGTACTTTGGGCTCGATACCCAAACTGAAGTTAAGAATCTTACAGGAAATACTTTCTGTCTGTACAGTTGGTTACTCAGGGTTTCATACAACATAGCATCAAGTGAAACAACACTTTTAGAAAGGATTAAAGAAGGCCACTCCGAAATTTGTGGCTTAATGTCAAGTATGTCAATGCAGTAAAGCGAGGAGCTAATTTTCTGAGATTTCCACGGTTTGACATGGTACTAATATATCTGGAGAACTGTGCTGAATTTGTTTGAACTCCAAAGGAGGAACCGTCTGGACTTGAGGACTATTACAACTGTTGCTTATACCCATCCAGAGAGGGGAAGAGATCTGTATGGACTTTAAGATGGCTATCCAAGATCAGAAGGAAGGGATGCCATCTCAAGTTCCTGAAAGATATTGTATTTATGTTTTCTGGCTTTCATATGGGAGCTAAGGTCCATTGGATTGCAGATATTTTCATTAAGGAGGTACAAAATTTGCAAAGGCAACTGTCTATGATCACGGTCCTAAATTGACAAGTCATTGCTGAATGGAACTTCGTAGAAAAAGGGTGCCAAGATCCCCATGTGAACTTATCATCTGCAAACACATGGAAAAACAAATATTGTTAATAAATGTCTATAGGAGTACTTATGTGATTCTGCCACAGATAAACATGAGCAACGGAACAAGTGGCTTCCTTTGGTACAAATATGGTATTATTCAACTCACCTTTCAACTTTTATTTTGACTCTATTGCAAGCTCTATATGGGTACAAGACTTCCCACATCAGAAACTATTGTCCTTGCAGTTCTAGAGTACAGGAAGTTACAGATCACATACAACTGTTTGGCGAGCTTCTTATAATCCTCAGAAAATATGCACTCAATTAGAATGGGATGAAGCAAAAAAACGACAAGGGAAGGTCAGAGCAGTAATTTTTAACCATGTAATTGAGTGAACTCAGACTTACAACCGCCGAGCAAACATCCTTCAAGAGCAAAGAAAGTTGCCACCTTAATTCTATGTGCCCTCGTGGTGCTTAAACGGTTGGGGGAGCGGCCTATGAACTTGAGCTGCCTATCACTTCAAGATAATTACTGTTTGTCTTGAAGAAGGCAGTCGGAAAGAACATAATTATAAAAGCAAAATGCTAGAATTAGATGAAGCACGGATGAAACTGGAGCTAAAAGGAATTTTGGCACCTGAATTCTATGATCTATGATTCTTTGTGCTTCCCAAAATAATCAATTGCTCTAAAGAAATGTAGTCCATTTTTGCAGGAGACAATGATATTGTTAAGTGGCCGGTGTTTAATATTCATCACCCATCCATGATAATGCTGTATCCATATGACCCTCATCTCCTTCATTAATAAATTAAACCTGGGAATAGTTTCTATCCAAGATTGTTGTCCTGAGTTAGGTTTTTCCAGGGGGCACATACCTTGTACTTGTTTATGCTACCTTGGCCACAACCTCCATGTAATACGGAGTGCGAGCGGCATGAAATGGGATCCCAGTAGCATAATTGTTTTTCCCAATAACATCATCCACCTCTTCCCCTACCTTTGAATCAAACCTATCTACAACTAGATTGGGGGCAGCTCCCCTGGCCTTTCTCTTCCCTTTGCTTTTCACTTCTATCATTTCAAAACTAGAACTAGCCAAAGTATTTTTCCTTGTTCTAAGAGAGCTCAAAGGGGTGTTAATGTTAGTACTAGATTCCAAAACTAGAACTAGCCAAAGTATTTTTCCCTGTTCTAAGAGAGCTCAAAGGGATGTTAATGTTAGTGCTAGTAGCCTAGTACCACGAACTTCTTGAATGTCATTTGTGGTACTTCCATTATAAAGTCTCACCATCTCTATTCTTTGATCAAGTGAAAGAGCCTTACAAACACCGACCCCCCTTCCTATAAGGTGCAACAAGTGTGCATTGGTCTGGTGATGCTGCCATGTCAAGTCTCTGAACATATATCGCACTTCCATAGTTTACTCCCTCCCTCCAGACATGGGGTTCACAACTATGTGAGCAAATTGTTGCAATGGCTTCTTTTTATTGAATGATCCCATGGTGAATGCGGCCAACATTTGAGAGGGGCAATTGTTAGCACTATTAACTGAATTACTACTTGATGTTGCCAGTACATTTTGCCTCACTTCTTTGCCCGTCCCTCCCTCCCCGAAACAATGTGATCACCTACACCTCCACCTATCTCAATCCTCTCCTCTGATTCATAATCATATTTAGAAGAACTCATTGTGATGATTGTTGGGGCTGCAATGAATTAAAAAAACAGCTGGAACTATATGCAACGATTAAAAAAAATAAAACAACCATAACTATATGCAATGATTAAAAATAGTAAAATGGCCATTAAGTGTATGCAATGAATTAAATAAAAGCCCTAACTATATGCAATGGTAAAAAAAAACATTGATAACTATATGCAAAAAATATTAAAATACAATAATGAATCAAAGTATCAATCAATAATCAAGAGTTGTATATTTTAAAATTTATAAAATTTAAATTTTTAACCCTAACGACTAAACCCTATGCAATATGCATTTTGTAAAATCTTAAAAACTATAAACAAGATTACAATGTGAATGTAGATACAAAACCTTAAAAACAACAATTAAATAATACAAATACAAACTAACTTTTAAAAACTAGAGAGTATTATCAAGTATACAAACAAATAAAACTATAAATCCCTCTTGCTTGCTCTTGCTCTTGCTTTTTCTCTTGCAGTTGCCATTCCTCTTCCTCTTCCTCTTCCTCTTGTAGTTACTCGCCTCTTCTTCGCTTTGCTCACTTTGCTCAAGTGTGAATATTGAATGTGATATGGAATGAGGCCATAGAGTCATTTTATAACTTGGAGTGTCACTTTTAGGGGTAGGGTTGTGTTATTCTTTTTTTAATGTTATTTTAACTTTCCATAAATTAATTTTTTGGCAAAAAAGTGTTTTTAAAAAAAAAAGTAGATCCAAAGAAAATATGTCGTGCCATTGGGGACGTCCCTTGACCGTCGCAGGGATGTCCAACCGTCCATGGCGTTTCCAAAACAAGGGGATGCCCTTGAGACATCCCCTAATATTCAAGGATGTCCTAGGGACGTTCCCAAAATATTTCTCCTAGTTGGAACTGTTGGGGGGACGTTTCCCCCTATCCCGCCGTCTTGAGGACGTTTAGGACGTCTCGGACTTGGTGGTTAGGGAGGGACACGTCGCTGTGTATCACTGGTATATACAAATGTGGATGTGGAAACATTGGGAGTGGCATCTATGAGTAAGTTTTAGAGCTGGATTTGTAGGGCATATGTGGTGTTTTATTTAGTAAACGATATCGGTATAAAGGATATATTTGTGCAAGGATCATGTTGTCATGTCTACTGATATTGGTGCATACAAATGTGAATGTGAAAACATTGGGAATAATGCCTATGGGTAAGTGTTAGAGCTGGATTTTTAGGCATAGGTGGTGTTTTATTTAGTAAATGATATCGGTATAGGCAATATATTGGTTGCCGTGTCTAGCGATGGGGAGCTATATGTCATGGTTTTAATTGGAGGCTAGCTAGTGGTTTCAGTCTCTAAGTGTGAATATATCGATGAAATGTAATGTTGATTCTCATTCCGTGTGATTGAGTAGCATGATTTGGGAAATTGGTTCTTTGAATGGTTTTGCTTTCTATTGCCCTTGAATATTATCTTGCGAGCTATTGCCCTCTTATTTCATGTATCTTGCTTGAAGAAAATTACCATACAGACTAAATTGCTAGATTTAGATGGAGAATAACAGAATAGTTGGATCTTGAAGACATTCTTGGTATGCACCTGAAACATATCTGCTACCGATGGTATTGAATACCTCATCAAGTGGAAGGATGTACTTCTGGATGACAAGTGGGTTGAAGGGATCCGTACCCTGTTACAACAAGAAAAAAACAACCAGAAACAGAAAAACTAACGCTAGACAGGGGCTACTGTGAAACCTCGGTATTACAAAAAACTGGTATACAAAAACCACCTTCACGACTCAATCAACAGGACCAAAGCAATTTAACCAACTGAGTTTAGAATAACATTCAGCTCCTTTGGTTTCCCTTGAGCATTTGGGTCCAGATTTGAGTCAGAGTCAATTGAAATCAGGTTGGAGCGCATCCACTCCCGAAGCAGATAGTTGAAAGTTCCAGCAGCCAAATCTCGCAGATGCTCCCACCAAGGTGGAATAGGGGCCAAAGGTTGATACAAAGCTTTGAAATTGGGGAGAACAAACTGTGCCTGGGTAGAGATTTTATCCCTGGCAACGAAAGCCATACTCTCCTCGAACTTGAGTAGTTTATGATATCGATTTTCCAACTCAATAAAGGATCCCAATTGAAGATGCTACGATTCCTCCTTGCCAAAACAAGCTACCCAAGACAGAAAATTGAAATTAGATACCTCCTCGACAAGATTTCCGTAGAACACAGGCTTAAGCTAGAACACAGCTAATTTGATAACTTGGGCTTTCACAGGATGGAGGACCAAGATATTTTCAATGAAGACCGATGCCACACCACTGTTGACTCGGGGCCAACCCTCTATGACCAAAAAATATTCCCCCAACACCACTTTGATGGAAACCAGATTCTAATCACACGATATTTTGAAAATTTTCCATAGCCTACCATCGGTGACACCATTGTGGAAGGACATTTCGCGCATCTTACTGTTAAGGGCGATCCAGGGAGCACGAGGGGATGCCATATTTACAAGCAAAAAGATGTAGACAAGGGCTACCATCGACAGGAAATAAATAACAACGCTGGAGTGTGTGAGAGTTAATGAGAATCCGAGAGGTGAGAGGGGAGATCTAAAGAAACCATCATGTCCAAGGCATGTCAGGATTGCCCATTAAGAGAGATAATTTTGGTTTTTGTTTGCTCCACACTATGATTGGAAAGCCATTCCACACACTGATTTCCTTCTCGAAGAGTGTGACAAATATTCCAAGAGGAAAATTTGGATAATTGCCACAAGATCTTTTGAATGCCAATATCCAGTTTCCATGAGAGGGCCTTTCTTTTAATAATTACGTTGATAATAATTTGAGAATCTCCTTCAATCATGAGATTATCAATCCCCAACTTGAAGGCTAGATTGAGGCCATTACTTAAGGCGGAAAATTCAGCTTCGTTACAGGTCCCCTAAGGGAGATTATAGGATGCAGCCCCCAAAACTTGACCCAAGTCATTTCTAAGAACACACCCAACACCAGAAGCCCTCAGATTCCCTTGCGAAGCTCCATTGAAGTTGAGCTTCATCCAGTTAAGAGGGGGGGGATCCACCGAGTGGCTTTTCGGGATTTTGCAGAGGAGGGCTTCATTGCCCCATCATATGGCTTAACAATTTTAGGCCAGTTCTTATTCAACATACTATCGATAGAGGAGAAAGGATGAGATCTGGACCGATAAGATGCCACCGCTTCCGAGATGGCAATTTATAACATGGTTGTAAAAGATTCGACCAAATTATGCTCTCCTTTAAATATCCACTTATTCCTTTCCCACCAAAGGTGCCAGAGCCGTAGAACGAGGTTGCAGAGCCAAATGGAAGAGAGAGCACCCTCATGAAGAGAGTAGGGCCAAGCCAAAATGACCTTCGGCAAAGAGGCTGGTTGTACCCAGGGCAAGTTTAATTTGGCACAAAGCCAGTTCCAACATCTTACTGCATAGGGGAAAAGTAGAAGAAGGTGATCCTTGTCTTCACAAGCATTAAAACACAAGAAGTATATGGTAGGACCATTAAAACCATTTTTTTCCTTATTTCCTAAGTTAGAATTCTTCCCTAAAAAGCCAACCAGGAAAAAATGCCCGCTTTAGGGGGACAGTGAGGGAGCCAACAACCTTTCCAAATATGATCATCCGAGACACACTCAGAATGAAGAAGCTTGTAACCAAGATGAACCACATAGGAACTAGAGGAGGAAGCCATCCAAATGATCTCATCTGAAGCATTGGTGATAAGGATTTGTCTCTTGTTAATTTTAGACAGATACGCCTCTTTCCCCAAAACAGGGAGATTAAAGGGCTCCACAGATTTCCATTTAGCCAAAGTGGGAGAATTGGTGATAGGAATGAAATAGTCAGAAACAGACATTCCCCAAGTAATAGACAAGTGATCCTTAATCTCTTTAAGCACCGGGGGGAGCCCGATGACTTCGAAGTTATTCCATGGATCATCCCAAAAAAGGGCCCGATTCCCATTACCAATTTTCCAACCAAAATGATCCCAAATCAAATGCCTACAACATAGAATGAAATTCCATGTATGAGAACCTTTAGGGATGTTCTCGATACACAGAAGGGAATCAGGGAGAGGGGCTCCCAAATATTTCTTCTCTAGCATCTGACTAAGGAAGTAGGAGGGATTGGAAATAAGGTTCCAAACCAGCTTGGCCCCCAGTGCCTCGTTCTACAATTCCAGATTCAGGATACCAGCTCCTCCCAGGTCTTGCAGTTTAGAAAGGGATTCCCAATGAACCAAAGGGATTTTTCGATCATCGGAGACCCCATTCTAGAGAAAAATTCCTCATCAGAGAGGTTAGATTCCCTAGAACACTTTTAGGAATCTTTAGAATAGAATCCATGAAAAGAGGGGAGGCACTAAGCACACACTTGACCAGGATCATTCTCCCAACGAGAGAAATCCAATTTCCTTTCCAAGATTGTAATTTTGAAGCTATAGAGGAAAGAAGATCCCTCCAGAGTGAGGCCTTACCAGACCCTTTAAATAGCAGAATATTCAGATATTTCACCTGCAAGGATCCCTTTTTGAAATGGAAGATATTAAGAATGCAAAGATCCAGAACATGCAAAACATTAAAAAAGAAGATACTATATTTGAGAAGACTCACATCTTGTCTAGCCACGAGGGAGAAATATTTAAGAGAGGAAGTAAGAGCCCTGGCTTCATGAACGCTGGCTTTACCAAAGAGAAAAATATCATCGGCAAATTGTTGATGGGAGACAGGGGGAAACTATTAGAAACTTTCCAACCCCGGAGGATGCCCAAATTCATCTTCTGTTTAAGAGAGAGTCCCAAAACTTTGGCAGCCAAAATGTAAAGAAAAGAGGATAAAGTATCCCCTTGTCTAATTCCCCTATTGATTTTTAAAAAACCTTCTGCATTCCTGTTAATTAACACTAAAAAAGAGGGACCTGAAATGTAGGTAAAAATCCATTTGCACCATGCATGAGATAATCCAAATTTATTTAGGCATTGCATTAGAAATCTCCAATTCAATTTGTCAAAGGCTTTAATGATGTCAAGCTTCAGCATCATACCGGGGGCTTTACTGATAGAGAGGGAATGCACCAGCTCTTGAGCTAAAATAATTCCATAAAAAATAGAACAGCTCACCATAAAACTAGTTTGTTCTTAAGATATTAGAGGATCAAGAGTACCTTTAAGACGGGAGGAAATAGCTTTGGAAATGATTTTATAAGAAGAGTTACACAGAGAGACCGGATGAAAGTCCCCAAAAGAGCCATGTTGGTTAGATTTAGGGAAGAGACAAAGGAAGGTATTATTAAGGGGTTTAAAAACTGACCTCAATCTTCTAGAGTCCTCCACAGTGGCCCAAATATCAAGCCCCAATATATTCCAAAACTTCTGAAAGAAATCAATAGGAAAACCATTTGGACTAGGGGCTCTATTTTTTTCCATGGAGAAAATGGTCTTCCTAATTTCCTCAAGGGAGAAAGGTTTAAGGAGGGCAACATTTTGCTTGTCAGAGATGATATTAGGAATGATCTCCAAAAGGCAATTCTAGGTGGAAGCATAGGATGCTGCATCTCCATTCAAAAGGGAGGAAAAGAAAAGAACTCCTTTGAAAATATCTTTCTCAGAGACCAAAATCTTGCCACCCTCATTTTTAATCTCAGAAATGAAAGAGGAAGATCTTTTAGCCTTAATGGAGGCATGAAAAAAAGAAGAGTTTCTATCTCCATCCTTAAGCCATGATTCACAAGATTTTTGTTTCCAAAAAATTTCCTCCCTAAGGAGAAGCTCTCCCAATTCACTGAGAAGAGATTTTTCAGATCTGTATTCCTCCTGACCCATGCCATGGGAGAGAATATGTTGATTGAGATCCGACAGAGCTTTTTCGACTCTGGTTTTCTCAACAAAAATATTTTTGAAGACCTTCCTATTCCAAACCAGAAGATCCTTCTTCAAAAGATTCAATTTGTAGAACAACATCGCCATCCTAGAGCCCCGTGAAGGATAAGAGTGCCACTAGTTCTTAATTAAACCACTGAGGGAAGGGTCACGAAACCACATCAACTCAAATTTGAATGGGGATTTACGAGGAGCTTCGTATCTAAGCACGGAAAGAGAAACAAGGAAGTGATCCAATCTAGACAAGGGCAAGATCAAGCTTTCAAGGATGAAATTCTTAAGACCCCAGGAGGGGCACACTAGAAACTTGTCAAGTCTCTCTGCAATATTACTAAGGCCCTTTCTCCTATTGCTCTAGGTGAACCAACCAGATTTAGGCTCAAGATCAATCAAGGCACTATCTTGAATGAAGGAGTAGAAGCCCACCTTGGATTGCATGTTACAAATATTACCTCCTTTCTTATCCCTGTTAGAGGAAATGGCATTGAAATCACCCCTAGAAGGAAAAGGTTATCCCCTATATCTGAGATATCCTTTTGGAGCGATAGCCAGATAATTTTTTTACCTTGAATACTAAAAGGTGCATAAATGTTGAACAAGAAGAAAGATAGATGAGAATGACAAAGAGAGACACTAACTAATTGCCAATGAAAGTTTTGAGGTACAAGATCTACCTTCACATCTCTTTCTTTCCAAAGAAGACCTAAACCACCAGAAGCCCCCAACGAGCTTGAAAAAAATCCCTTCCAACCCTTGACACCACTGCCCCAAATAATTGCTGCCTCATCTGAAGATAATTTCATTTCCTAAAGGAGAACCAAACCAGCCTTTGAAGAAAATAAATATCTCTTCAATAGGCGTTGTTTGTCAGAGGTATTAATACCTCTAACATTCTAGGAGGGGAGATTAATGGATGAGTGGGAAGGATTTTCACCTTCCCAACTTCAGAATTTTCAAATTTCAAAATACTTTGCTTTCCTGCATCAATTTCCATAAGAGATTTTTCATGTTTTTACTTCTTGTCTTTTTTAAGAGAAGATCCGCAATCAGCAGACCCCAAACCCTCCATAGAAAAATCTAAAGTAGACTCAAACCGAGGAGAAAGAAGACACTCCAAACTAAATTCCCCATCCTCCAACACCCCTTGCTAAAGAGCCAGTGAACTGTTTGGAATGCTATCCTTTACGGTGAGCCAGCTGTTGAGGGAAGCCAAAGAGGCAGCCTGCCCATTATCCATACCATCTTTGATCAAAGAAATCAAAATACCAGAGTCCCTATGAAAAACTTCTGATTCCTTAAGCAAGGTACCAAGGGAAAGAGAAACTAGGAGAGGCACAACCACATCAGAAGAAAGCGGGATCTCACCCCCTGGCATCCCAAGAACAGAGCTCTTTTTGGTTTTCTCTGAGAAAAGTTTACTTAAATGACCCATTTTACCACAATAAAAATAGTTGATATTTAAACCTTCAAAATAAACCCGTTGTTTCCAGGGACCTTTAAGAGAGGGCAGCAAGATAATTATCAGGAGGGGGGAGGAGAGATCCATGTCGACGCAAACCCAGGCCGAAGATTTTTTCCAAGATGATAGGGTAGGATTCGAGATTGGAACAAAAGAACCTAGAGCATTAGCAATCTCTTTAAGCACAACAAGAGTTTGAAACTCAATCAGAAGATGAGGAAGATTAATCCCGAGGGGGGCCCTATTCACGATCTCTGTTAGAAGGACTAAAATCTTCATGCTAGGGGAGAACATAAAGACTGGAGGAATTTAAGAACTAGGAACCTTCTTTAAAGACCCAATCTATGTCCTCCATAGAAGGAAACAAGACTTGGAAGAAGCCTTTGGCTAAAAAGAAGACTTTGGGCCGGGATCTCCAACTCCAGAAACGGGAAATCCAATTTCAAATTTTAAATCTGGAGAATCTAGAACCCACAATTTATAGCAAACTACCCTACGGATCCTAACTTCCACAAAATTCTTTTCCAGTTATGAGAAATATTAATCTTAACTGGGTCATTAGAGATTTAAAAACCAATCCCTCTTACCTTAATCAATTCTTGAGAAGAAACTCCAGGCTCCACAGGTGACAAAGATGACGAGAAAACAAAGCCCTCAACAGGGGGAGAAGGGGGAACGAGAGACGACTGATCCTGCTATGGAAGAGCCAGACCTGCCACCAAGTTTTTCAAGGTCGAGGCCCTTAAGATTTTAGAAAGGGACTGAACCACTGGGCCCGCTACAGCTTGAAGAATCAGGGTTCTAAGATCCTGAGAAATGTGGAGTTTTCTTTTTAGTTTTTCAACCCAAAGGGACCCATAACCTCTCCCAAGCGGGACCCGATTCACATCTGAAGCCATCCTAGAAGAACCAGGAAACACATGCTAAACCTACAAATCCTCCTTGGGATTGCCATGAAAACTATCAGTCCAGACCTGGGCAGTATAAACAAAAGCACACATATTAGTAACAACTTCCTTTCATTAATGTTTATGCCCCCTCTTCTACGGAAGACAAATTATTACAACGGCAGCATATTGCTTTTATGATCAGGTCATTTCTTGAGGTTCCTGTGCTTTTAGGAGGGGATTTTAACACTATCCTAATTCTAGAGGAAAAACAGGGAGGATCTACTAACCTAGATGGCAGTTTGAATAATATGGCCAGATTTGTCCAATCTCTTTATTTAGTAGATCATATTGGTATCTAGTGGATGCGGTGCAATAAATCCAGGAATTGGGTGCATACAATTATGGATGTGAAAGCATTTGGAATGGTCCCCACGGGAAAATTTCAGACCTGAATTTGTAGGGCGCATGTGTTTTATTTAGTAAAAGATATTGGTATAAGGGTCATGCTGTCATGTCTAGTGGTGGGGAGCTGCATGGGTTATGTGTCTGTCCCATGGTTTTTATTGGAGGCTAGCTAGTTGTTTTAGTATCTAAGTGTAAATATATCTATGAAATGACACGTCGATTATCATTCCGTGTCAGTGTAATGTGGTTCAGCTATCTATTTTCCTCTCATATTCTGCATCTATTTATTGAGTTATATTGCCTATTGAGATAAATTGTCTTGTGAGCTATTGGCATCTTTGTTAAATGCGTGCATTGTGCGTCCATGTGTGTAGTTTGCAAAGAGTATTCTGCTGCTATATACATTTAAACTAATGCAGTTATAATTTTATTTTTTTGATTGTATAGAGTGCATACCGCCAGCAACGATATGCGCGAGAAGTCACCATACAATACAATCTTTGCAATGAGCCCTGGTATGTGGTATATTAAGAATTTGATTTTCTATGCCTTTTAATTTTTTGATTCTTTTGATTTATTCCACACTATGATATCTTTTTAAACAATAGTTTGTTACTTCAAAAAATTCCTGAAAGATAGTGATTGCAGGTTGCATGCTTGGATTGATAAAATTTAGAATATTTAGAATAGAATTGAATCGTCTTTCTTTATGAAATAAACTGACCCATGTATTCTACAACATTCCTCCATATACCAGCAAGCATTATAACGTCCTCATACTAGAAAGCATTTATAGGACCTTGAAGTTGCAATAAATAGGTTTAGAATGGTTTCCTAGGATGGATGCCAATCCGTAGATATCACCCTTTCATTTTCCATCAAGCAAACAATTGGAGAGATTTGCAGACATGATTGCAATTGGCATATTCTATTGCCGAGTAGAAACAATAGCTATAAATGCACAAGGTTGGCTAATCCTATTTAATTTGAAGGAATCTTTACAAATGGCTCTTTGAGATTACCACTCCTTGACTACAGAGGACAACTGACATTTATGATATTTTCTAAGTTATTTAAAGAGATAAATGAGATAATTGATTGTAGTGTACCCATAACGTACATTGCTTACCAACATTTTTTCTCTAATTTGAAAAATTAAAGTTTAATTTTTGGTTGTGTCAGACACTAAGGTTTTCGACACGTACAGTTTTTAAGAGACCCAGGTTGATTATAATTACGTGCTTCCTCTAGCACTGTAAACATGGAGCAGAGCCAAGTGAACCGAGAAGATTTTGCGATCACAATGGCTATGGAAAATGCAGATGCTCCAGAGATGCAGGATATCGCTCACTTGGTCGCCTGACAGTTCTTCAAATACTAGAAGCGCTTATCTCATTCTGGTTGTCTTTTAAGGAGCAATACATATGAGATTTCATTTTTGGGTTTGTGCAGCATAGGTTCTAGTTGGTATGTTGCTAGTTTTGAATTCTATAACACACATATATTCTACGAGCTGAAAACAATTGTCTGTGTGCTTAATAATGTTTGCGAACAACATAGTTACTCATCATCGGTTCTGTTTTTTGATTATCAGAAAAGCTGTTATATATTAAAGGAAATTAGATACCCATAATCAATACATCGTTGTGTCTGAGATCAGAATCTGATAAATTGCTGCATAAATCAACCTATCCATGTACTGAAGTTAACAAGCTTCCTTGAGCAATGAACTTCTCAATTTCGGTCTTGGAGAAAGAAAATGGAAAGCCTTAAAGTGACCACTAAAAACCTAGTAACTGATGCCTACTATTTGTTGTTCTGTCCTGTGCCCTGTTTCACTCATTTGTCAGACTGTCTTGAAAGATTCAAACTTGTGATTGTAAACAATCACTTTTCTGGACTGGTTGCCAGCAAGAGGAATTTCCCAGATTTATTTGGTGCCTCAATATTTTTATCTGTTTCTTATTTTTGTTCAGTTTTTCTTGGATGCCCATTAGAGCTGGGGAAGCATGGGTTGTCCCGCCATTTCCAGCACTGGAAGAAGTTTTCCAGGCATAGGAGCTTTACTTGTTCAAAGGAGCTTTCAAATATTGTCACCTCCAAATTGATAACTGGGCTTGGTGGAGGGGTGCCTGGCATCAGCATGCACGTGTGCCTGCTGTTCTCATTTAGCATTGTAAGCACTAAGCACTACCTCCTGTATAGATGAAATACCTTTACCAGGTTCAATGAGGATTCACTGATACCAGTGATCTGAGCAGATGTAGTCATCCATTGCATTTGAAGCTTGTTACTTCCTTTGAGTATTTGCATCAGTAGGTCTTTGGTGGGACTGTGAGCTTGGATGTGTTAGTGGTAATGGTTGCAAGAAGATGCATGTTGGAAGAGGACAACTTGTGCTGGTGGGAAAAAGCTGGCAGCTAAAGCTCGAATAGGAAGATGAAAGTCTTCTGCTGGTAGGTTGAGGTTACGCTGCTCCTGCTCCTGGATTTTGCATAGGGCAGGTGTTGCTGGATTTTGCATAGAGCAAGCTGGACAATAAAGGAGGACAGAGGGTCCTCAAAATGATCCATGCTGCAATTCCAGCATAATGGGCCTGTCGTCCAGCAGAGGAAGGATTCCACAACGAAAGGACTTGTAGTTATTTATCCCTCAGGAACATGCTTTGAGATTTAGGCAGACAGGAGGAGGGATTTAATTCTTTGGTCACAGTTAAATGTTTTGCAGAACCTGTTTTTACTTTGTGTGCGTGGGTATGTATATATGTATATATTAAAAGGAGACAATGATGCCGCTTTTAATTGAAACTTTAGATCTTTGTATAATACTATTTTCCATTGGGGCACTTCACCTATCGGTACGTTAGGGGATGTGTCCCATTGGCATCCTTATTCTTGTCAAAATTCTATTTTACTATTAAAATTCCTCACCTAAGATTTAGGAGGAACTTCCAGGTGTCTCCTTTTTGTATCCCTGCATATCCTTGCTCCCCCAAAAAAGGGTACTTAGTGGAACATTGCTATAATGTTACAAGCATGCTGATGGCGAGGGATCCATTTGGACTGAAATGTATCTATCCATGCAACCTTTCTACTTGAGAATTTTAGTTTGTTATCTAATGCTTAACCATATTTGTATAGAATGGAATTCATTGTACTCTTTAACCAATTGTCTTTGGATTTGTCAAAGGTGCTACCATTTGATTACATTTTGCTGAAGTAGCGAACATAGTATAAGTCTCTCAACAAAATCTCTTGAAGTTTGAACTCCCATGTCTCTTTGGGTTCTGGATTCTCTTCTCAATACCTGCATGCCAATTCTTGTAAAAACAGAGAATTTTAGGGAAAATCAATTTGAGCAAAGACATTTCTTTCTACATTGTCAATTGAATCGACAGAAAAATGGGACTCCTATTATCAGATCCAGTAATACAGCACTTCCATGTCAATTAAGCAGTTGACTGAAGGTTTTCTCACTTGACTTGGAACTTGAAGGGAGCGTTCCCTTGCATCAAACATGGGTGTTCTGGCCTAGGTAAGCTGTAGTTTATCCTATGAAGTAATATAATCTCTCATAATGGCCTTTATTTTGCTTCTATAATTTATTTTTGAATACTTGCTTTCATGTTTCAAATCAAAGTCTCGTCATCCTACTTTTATTTATCGGCTCCATTCCGTGACACACTCAATTGGTTTTTGCTTGTTGTTTAGCAAAAGATACAGTGGTCGGATGACCAGCATGACCCTTTCTTTCTGTATAAAGTTTTGTTGACAAGCACCTATACTTCAATCTTGTTGACAATGGATCTCTTCCAGTAATATCAAATTGATGTTTGATAAATTTACGGGGTATTGTTTAATAATAGACAAAGACAATAGAGATCTCAACTCATGATATACATAAATAATGCTTGATATTGCAACTTTAGAATATGGTCATATACATACATTGTTCAGGATCTAGATAGGTGTTCTTCTGTGGAGAGGAAGAGAGAGGACTGCATGTATGACATATGCAACACTTGAATTGCTTCCCAAACATTCTCTTTTTATTGACACAAGGCATTTTCAAAAACACACATTGGAAAAGTCATACTAGTTGCAAATTGTTTCCATATTTTCTGTGTTATATAGCAGATCCATTTTATTTTTCATGCATTTAGTTGTATATAACCAATCATTGTTGCCTTTTGTCGAGCTATGGCGAGTCTCCTGGCATTTGATCTCTCTAATGCCTCATTTTCTGTAGACATTCCATATTGTCAATGTTAAATGTCATTTCGGATTATATCTTGCCTTGCTGATCTTCTAGGTGGCGGAGTGTTATTTTGGATTTGCTTGCCCTTTTTCAGATTACAAGTTCATCTCTGTCATTCCTTGAAGTTGAGATCAAAATGCTTCAAATTTGTAACTGTGGATTTAGAGGTAGTTGATATTTGGCTGGTCGCAGTGTCTATACGTTTCTTTTTGTTGATCTATAGAATTCGAATCAAAATGTTTCCCAGCTTGTCAATGCCTTGGTTGAATCACTCTGTTACGAGGATAATTTTGATTGGCCCTTCCCTTTTTTGTTTTCTTATGATATTGCCAAAGGCATGGCTAGTTCTACAAGAATTCTAAAAAGCTCTAGCTTGTCTTATTTGTCTCTTAAATTTCAAGAAATCTACTAGTGCTCTACTCATCAGAACTTGAACTCTCACTGTAGAGTGAAGAGTAATCTACATGTCATAAGTTCTACATTTTCATCTAGCATGTCATAAGCCGTCTTTTCATCTAGAATGTCATAAGCTCTACCTATGTTGATTTCCCTGACACTTTGCTATCCTGTATGAAGCAGAAAAGTACTGCCTATAATTTACTGTGAATTTATAGAGGTACATCATTTCCAGACTTTTGGAATATAAAAACATTTGGAATTGTAAGGCATGCCTGGCTGAATCATATAACGTAAATTGTTGTTGCAAATAATTTATGAGCCCTCTTTTGATTCTAAAAATTAATAAAATATTGAGCATATATATCTTCCTCAATAAATTAGGTTTTAACTCGTCATCTTTGTCTTTGCAAAAGTTTTGGTTCCTTTATAATAACAATTCATATACTTGTAATTTAAATGAACACTATAATTATTGAAAAATCAAAATCACTACAAATAATCACTTTTAGTTGTAATTTCCTCGAGTATAAACAGACATCGTTCATTTATTGTCACATATTTAGTCAAAAATAGGTACTTTTTATATGTTATAGAGTTTAATTATATATCTCACATCTATTTGTTTTTCAGGATGAAGTACAGCATTAGCATAGTTGCAGATAGAGGGCTCAAGAAGTCCCAGTTCACATCAGCACGCTTGAAGAAAGGGGAAGTACTGTATGTAGAAACTCATACTAACAGGTAGGTATCATCAAATTGGGACTCCTCTTTTTGGGTTTCAGTAGTCGGATTCCTTCTTTCCTTTGTTGATGATGTGAGATATCCAACCAAGGCAAATCCCCTATTGTGTTTGTAGTTTTCGAAGACATATATGTGGGTATTAAAAAACTTATCATTCAAAGACAGCATGTTTCGTCTTAATGACAGCGGTGCAAAATAAGTTTGTGATGATGAATGATACTAATTTCTGGTTGTTTTGATTTTTTTGATTATGTCTCATGCGGTAGTCTGCAATTTGTAGAATTGAATAATATCAATGACCTGATATCTAGAGGTTCTCTCTTTATAGATATGAGCTTTCGTATGATGGTGAAAAGGCTCTTTGCAATGGTTCCTTTGGGTCCAGTACAGCCACATCAGCACCTTCACAGGCTGTGAACACTGCTGATCGAGGAATGGATAAGCCAACTATTAATGAGAATGAGAAACATCATGCACATGGTTCTCATTCTCAGAATGGAGATAAGAGTCAAAGCCGTGGAAACCATGATGTAGATAAAGCACAGGGTGTGCCAGAGAACTTTGAAAGGTATAAGTGGGCTCGTTGCAAGCAGCCATTACCCCAGAAAGTGATGCGTGCTATTGGAATTCCCCTGCCATCTGAGTATGTCGAGGTAATACTCCATCGAAGGCCCCACTTCTTTTAAATGGTAGAAGTGGCTATCAATGTTTCCATCAGGTGCCATAGTTCTATTTTCATCTTAAATGGAGGAGTTTGAATAATACTGTAAAGTTGCAGAATTCTCTTTTCCAGGTGTAAGATAGATGAATGAATGATTTCAAATTTGAATAGGCGCAATTATTCTATGCTCAGTGTTCGCAACTAATTTAAGTTCTAACAGCTCAAAATCTTTATCATGACAAATAATTCTTGTTCAAAGCAGGTCTCGGAAGAGAATTTAGATTGGGAAGAAACACAATGGTCACAGACAGGTGTTTGGGTTCGTGGTAAAGAATATCCTCTTGCACGGGCACATTTTTTATCTTCAATTTAATGCCATGAAGATGTGTATGGTTGTTTTTTTGAGGGCCATGTCTATATAATCCTCATCTGAAGTAGCAATGCTCTTGGATTAGTTTTTTAATATCTGTAACATGGAGAAGGCTGGCTGGACTGCTTTCATTCTACGGATGGCACATACATGGCATGAGATTGGATTATAGCAACTTGAACCCATATATATCTCAATAACACTGCTCAATCAATTATGACACTTGTCATTCTGCAACCAAACATAGTCTGAATTAGTCTGAATCAAGGAAAAATTTCATCTCACAAAAGAGAGTGTAAAAACTGTACCTAAGTGGTGGAACATAGAGTGGGGTAAATGAAATTTCGGAGCACAATGTTTAAAGGATTTTTTTCACAGTGACATGCATATGGAGTTGTTTACAATGGCATGTTAAGACCCATATGTAATGCCACATTGTGAATGTTGGTTAGTTGTGAACATATTGTGAATGTCTCAATCAAGGATAATAAGTTATTATGGCGGGGATGTGCCATAGACTACAAAGAACTATTGGCAAGAAGTTTACATTGCCAGGATGGAGGGAAGTTGCTATTATTTCAATCTTATGAAATGTATGATGTTTTTTCATTTGACGTCTAAGGCTATTTGGATTCCATAGGTATGCAGCTATTTGTAAATTCTAAAATTATTCTGTTTTTAGCTTTATCTCAACACAAGCTCCATAGTGGTTCCAGTGTTTTCCAATTAATTGTGCATCCCCAGTTGGATTATATTTATGCATAACATAATCCTTTTCTTGGGGAGGGATTAAAATATGCAGCCTGTGTTAAGGTCTGACAATGCAAACCTATTTGCATGTGTATAGAACCAGTCCCACCTTAATGCAGGATACACACCTCACTTCTTGGGAAAGTGGAATAATACTCTGCATTATCAATCAGAAATCCACAATGGTAGTTTCCTAGGCCATATAATCCATTATCTATTGGCATTTGCACACAGATCTGACATATCTCTAATTAGAGTAAAATTTTGGCTTACTAAAAAAATTTGTTGCTTGTGTGGGCTACTTGGTCCATTGATGTTTGCATGATTTTGTACCTCATGCCTAGATGGATTGGCAAGGCTTGATCCATCACAAACTTGAATAAATGGTCAAAATATAAAATGGAAAATGCAACTATGAATAATACATAAATTAATGGAAAATGTAAAATTTGATTAATATATAAAGTAATTGGAATAACAATCCCCTTGTAGGGATTTTACAAAGGTGGTCTCACACACCGATTTGGTGTCGGGCTTGTGGTGACCTAAACAATTACTTTTACCCATACCTTTATATTTGTTATTGAAAACAATATTTCTACCTTTATATTTGTCGTTGAAAATAATATTGCTAGATATTGTTTACTTCAACGCATATAGATTCTTTCTTAAAACATAAACCTTAAGTTTTAATTAATAGTTTTATTGGAATTCCAATAAAGATATATAGTAAGATTGTTTTCAACGGCAAATATAAAGGTATGGGTAAAAATAATTATTTAAATTGAAGGTTTTTTTCCTTCAAAAAAAATTATGTATTGGAAAATTATGTATTGGAGGCTATGTAATTTTATTTGTAAGACAATATGGTATTATCATGGCCCAACGGATTGAAACTATTTTAGCTCCGTGTCTCATTATCAAGAATTCATTCCAAATAAAATTATTTTTTAAAATTGAAGGTTTTTGTACTCGAATTGTTTTTATATGCATTGTAGTAATAATAAATTGAAGGTTTTTGTTCTGGAAAAGAATCGATATGTATACAAGGTTTTTGTTTTGGAAAATAATCTATATGTATTGAAGGTTTTTGTTTTATAATTTTGTTTGTAAGACATGACATTATGACGACCCTCAAATTGAAAACAACCTTAGCTCGACGCCCCATTATCAAAGAAATTAAGTAGTGGGCTTGTTTAACTGAAAGTGAGATTTGGACCTTGGACCTCTAATTGACAAGAGACACTAATTTCAATCACACCACTACTTGATGGATTGGAGTATACTCATATTAAATTTTAAAGAAGTTAGAAAATTAATTGGTAAATTTCAATACAATAATGATTATTTCATGCCAAGCATGATAGATTGGTAAAATATCATTCGAGGAATATTAGCCAAACCTACGATTTTATAAATATGTTATTCAAGGGGAAATTGTTGTTGTATTGTTATTCAATTATCATGAAAAAAACATGCTCGAGTGCTAAACACTACACATTGCTATGGATGTTTGTAGTAAACCAATTTATATGTATGGTATAACAAATACTAGTTTAGTACATGATGTTTTCGAAGTATGACAATATACCCACACGGTTCATTCTTGGGAGGGTTGTTTACTTGAAACAATATTAGTTTAATGCATGATATTTTGTAAGTGTGACAACATATACATCCATTTCATTATTGGGAAGGTTGTTTACTTGCATCACTCTAATTTGATACATGATGTTTTCCAATTATGACAATGAATGCCAATTTCATGGTTGCGAAGGTTGTTTATTTGCAACATCCTAGCAACACACTTTTTTTATGTTTACTTCTGAATGCACATTGTTTGTGTGCTCTTCATTTTTTTAATCAATTATACAACTATTCTATAATAAAAATGGTCTTATCTAACCTTACAAGAAAGTATATATAATACCTTTTTCTCTTAATTACTATGATTATAAAATGATACTAAACCCTTTACATGTGTCCTCTTGCAAGTTACTCATTAATATCAATGAGAAATTGTGAGTTGAAAACATTTAGATAAAGATCATCTATTAAAATATGTAAGAGATCATGATTACTTTGGTCATCTAATGAATCTTCCAAGCAAGTATTGAGTCCTAAGATTCTACTAATGGCAACTAGAGTGACGTTGAACTTGAAAATGAAGTAGAATATTATTGTAGGTTACATGATTGTTGGATAATATGTTTAGTTCTTATACTTCTATATGTTTAGTTCTTATACTTGCTTAATAAATAAGAGTTCTAATTTTGAAGAAACTAAAATTTATTTAGATCATTTTTCTAAACCAAATGTTATCTATTTAGTTGATGTTGGGTTTGGTTCCAATAAACTTTCATATTATGAAAACCATTCAAGTTCCAATTATAACTTGCACAAGCAGCCCACGGGCTGAGTCCTTGTTTGTCAGAATTATTGTTAGTTTTTGATTGAATTTGTTGTTTTGGTTGTCAGTATTATATTATCATGTTTGTAAATGGCATTCGTTGGTCCCTTATCTTTTGATATTTTCCCCATATGTAAGAGATCAAAAGTTGACATGGAACTCTAGTTGGAGGATAAGGGAGAACCGTGAACATGGATGGAGTGCCAAGGATGACATGGAACTCTAGTTGCAGGATAAGGGAGAACCGTGAACATGGATGGAGTGCCAATCCTCAAGGGATAGAGTGCAAATAGACAAGGAAGGCGAAGTGAGATGAACATCAAAATACACGATATCAAGAAAGATAGAGCACCAAGATGATGTATGTCGGATTGTTGACTCCATCTCTTTGTTGGATGTTGCAAATCATGGAGATTGAGACATTTGACAATTGATGTAAGAGAGTTCCAAGCTACATGAACTATAGGTGGATTTGAAGTTGAACTTCTAGAGATTTCCATATGGATGATAATCTCTATATGGAAGCATGTATGAACTTCATTAGAAGGCTAATTCTTCTCCATATCTTTCTTTTGATATTTAATTTGGTTTTGAATACACAATCTTAGGTTCATAGACCCTAGCTCTTGATGTACACTTGAAGATGTAGATATACTATACACATATATTCATCTATACGTGTTCACAAGTCTTTACTTGTTATACAAATAAAAATAAATAAATAAATAAATATAATATTAACAATAAGTCATGTATTGTCCATAGTTACATGTATACTTCTATTAACAATGCACATGCGTTTATGTTAGAGATAAGATTAATTTGTAAACATAATCATCATCTTGATTTCAATTTTTTTAGCAAGAGCGGTTGACTCCTTGATGCACTTTGGGTGAGCAAACTACAAAGTGTGATATGTCGGTGTGTCTGGGTAACTAATGTTAGGTTGTTTGTTGAAGTAGAACCTTGATATAACAATGATAAAAAAATTAAGATCGTATAGTAGGTTACCTAGGAAAACCTAGATGTTTGGTTCTATAAAGTAGCCTTTGATTTTGTAGCAAAGGAGTTGTCTAGGGAATACAATATTCACAACATTGGTTACAAAAACACATCTATAATTGTTAGTATGAAGGGTTCTTTGTAGAACTCCCCATTGAGTTGTATGAGTGGAAGGATGCGTATGTTACCGATAGAAATTGCACTTTTGAATGCTTGTTAAACTGGACCAAAGAGAATTTTGAGAGGTTGGTGACCATAAATGAAACATGGACATATGGTGGATGAATTTTGGCACAAAGCTTTAAATATTTATTGGAATTTGCTATAATAATATACTTGTGACTTAAAGAAGCAGAAACAACATTTTTAAGTGGAAAGCAAGGAGTGTATGGTGCAAATTGCTCATCAAACACCTAATGATAAATAAGGGTTTGTAGCATCCCCTACTCAATGGTATATATTGAGGAAATAATGAAAAAAAAAGCCACTTTTTCATTTTTCATGATTAGATTAACATAACCAAATCATTGACGTTCATTGCATTTGACAAAGATATTAACTAAAAATAGAGACGAAAAGACCTCTATATTTGGTGGTGGTGCTTACATTAACACAATTGCATCAATATGTGTGTCATGATGTGGTGCATAGGTTGTCCATTCATTCGTCTTGGTCTTTGACCTCTCAAACCTATGAAAAGTGTGTTTTTAATTACTATTATTGTATAGTTTATTGAATAACTGTAATTTTGGCATTTCAAATTATGTTGGGAAATATAGTTTGAGGGACCAAAGTCTAATTACAATTCTCACATTAAAATAAAATTACTATTTAATACCGTTTAAAATTTGTCACTCAATATAAAGTTTTAAATATGATGATAGATATTCTATAATGGTATTTCGGGGTGGAGTGTAATGTAGAGAGTTATTTAATACATATTTTTCTAGTCATTTTTACTTGTTATTTGAAATATATAGGCGATTTTTATGTGGGTCTTAAAATATGTGTAAGAATTTATTCTTTAACATACACATGTTTTTTATTTGTGTACTATTTTATTTTTGGTTTACCTTCCATGCTTACTTGATTAAAACACACAACTATGTGATTGTAGTAATCCCTAAAAGTTGTAGATCCAATACAATGTAGAGTTTTTCAAGTTGGCAGCAATTAAGACAAATTTAATATTCAACAAACACTGTATTAAGTAGACGATGTTGTGATGGTACGAAAAAGTGACACGTGGCCCATATGTGACTTGTCCAAAGTAAAAAAAGAATCCCTCCATTCCCTCCACTAGTTTCCCCAATCCCGAAATTCTCTTCCAACAATCGTCTTCATCATCACTCTTCGTCCCTCCAATGTAGTCTCACGGATTATGAACGATATAAATTTTCTCTTGTCTTACAAGAGAATCCCAAATCTCCTCCATTATTCTGGTCGAATTCAGAATGCATCTAACCCGACATTCATCCATCGTCATACACCACATTCGACTTATCCATTACACCCTTATGGAACAATTTATAGGAAAAAAATAGAATGGACTATTCCAATGGAGGCGAACTTTCCATAGGAAGAACCTTCACAAGTCGGGCCAGATGCAAAAGATAAAGTTCAAATGCTGCATGACCAAAGCTAATTACAGTTTTGAATGATGGCCTGCTGTATCGACATGTTGGGTGTCCGACGTATATTTAATTAAGGTGTCTTCCCATTAGTATATATGTTTACGGTAGTTGATTTTCCCATTTGTTTCATTGGCGATTCCTGTTTCAGTCTGTAATATGTGGTCACTGGTCTGTATGTAATTTTGTATTCTTTTCTCCCCTGAATTTTTGACAGTTTGTACGTAATTATTTTAAAAGCTTTCATTTACCAGTTTGGTCTTAAACTATGACCAAATAATATTGTAGTCAGCCATTGTTCCTTTTTCTTCATACCTTCCTTCAGGCAGCTGCTAAAATTTACTCTTTTAATTCATTTTGGAAAAAAACTACTTGCCCAATATTATAAGATGTTTTTTTAAGTTCGCTCCAATCTTCTCCATTAAGTAAATAAGCTTTTGGATACATTGCACCAAATATAAGTTGATTTTTTAGTTTGCTTCAAGTTTTTTTTTTTTGTTGAGAATCCCTGGAATGAATAAGCTTTTGGATACATTGCACTAGATGTATTAAAATTTCTTAATGTTTCAAACCAGGTATAAAATCCATTATCAAGATAAACTATATATATATATATATATATATATATATATTCTCAAAAAAACAATTTTAAACATGTATATTCATTTCATTAAACTATGGAGCTTGTGACTTTCTCTCCCCATCTTATATTTTCAGATTTCCTTCATATTTATGTGGTTTTAAATGTTTTCACATTATTCCTTATTTTTAATACAAATTAATTGTATTATAGATTTCCATGATTTACTTTACATTAACCCCTCATTCATATTCAAATTTTGTGGATTCTTTTCTATTCCAATGGTCTCTCAAACCATTCTCTCCTCATGATGATCTAAATTGGCAAATTTTTTGAAGAGCGTATCTCTCCATTCAATCATGTGAGAAGTTTGTGCTTTTCTTGTTCAATTTAAATCACACAAACCTTCATGTTTATCCAATACATTGCAAACCACAAGAACATATAAATGAGATTATACACTAGCATATTTTTCATGCACCGTATTTAAAAGAAAAATCTTAATATTAACAATCTTGTTATTGCTAACCCTGAACTAACACGTAAACATATAAAACCTACAATAACTAATTTGAAGCTTACAAAATTTGAAGTTGAAATGAAGCAAAAAATCTTAAATTGTGAAGAAGTTTGAGATAGCTTTTGAAATTTAAGAATGTAGCGCTATAAAGTTAAAAAACTATGGCTGCAAGGCCTTTTATATTTTTGAATACCTCTTCTAAAATCTATACATTTTCTGATATGTTGGTTAGATTTCTCTACAAAATTTTGTCAAATTTGTTGAAATCCTATGTACATTATAATTCAAACTATGTCTATAGTAATATATGTATAACTACAACCTTCTAAATGCACATATATTGAAGGGAAAACATTTTCATGTTATATATTTCACTAAGAAATTAGTATCATCAGTTTATGGACATTTGAAAGGTTGTAGCTAAGCTATGCTATATTTTTCAATGAGAATTGAATATTAAAACAATTTCCCCCTTAATTTCTATGTCTTGGAAGGATGTCATTTGCTATAGTTTAATTATTTCCTTATATTGGTACTATATATTATATGTATAAACAATTTATTGTTGCAAATAATCCTAGTATACAATAAGAAATGGAAGAAGCCTCTACATAGGTCATAAATGGATCCTAAAAGGGGTATCAAACTGGCATATGTATATGAATTTGAGGAGAATGCTAATGTTGTGAATCAAGTAGAACAAATTGAGTCCAATCCATCTCAAAAATTGTGAGCCTAATCCATCACAAGATGTTGAGAAAAATGTTAATGTTAAATGGAAAGTGTATATGTACATCAAAGAAATTTTACTTCAGAAAGGGACATTGAGGAAATGAATTCCCCACAAGGTTTTCTCTCGACAAGTGGGCTATGCTTGTAGGTTCATTGTCAAACTAGTTTGAATGATATCACAACAACCAAACACAAAGGACCCCCAACCATATGAAAAATAATGAAGAGACCAAAATTGTGCAATATTGCAATGATGTGGCTAAAATGGGTCATGGACTACAAATCAATTCATTAAAGGCTAATATGGCACATATATATAAAACTAAATCTACTCCATTCAAGTGTGGTTTTCATAAAAGATCTTAGTGGGAAAGGTTTAGAAAGATGCATTGAGACATGTCTTTAAGGACTCAATAAGGCCTCAATCAACACAAAGCAATCATACAAGGGTAAATCACAATTAATGCATTTTATGACAACCTAAACATGATGTATAGTGTAGAGCAATATGGACCTCATAGAATATAGAACTATGATAAAACTGGTGTATAAGCTAGTAGGAATTTCGAGATGGGGGTCAGTGCAAAGACGAGACGTAGATGTGTACCCACATGCTTCCAAGGAGTACATAATAAATCACCATTCTTTATTGTGTTATTATATTAAGGAGGAGTATACCTTGCTTCTATCTTTCTAAATAATAAATGGAGTTAGTGAATTACATTAAAAAATGTGAAGGCGGTAAATGTACTATAGCCCAATCACATACATAGATGTCTAAGAAATTGTTTCTCAATTGGTTGCACCACTTTACGAGATTGATTCCAGCTGGTGTTTCACCATTAAATAGGCACCTCCTTATATTTGATGGCCATGGTAGTGTTAGGAAATAAGGGATAAAATATGCCGAATAATCCTTCACAGAATCCTAACAGTAGAAACTAATATGCATAAAATATTACAGATATGAAATAAAAGTGCAGAATAAAAATAACACAACACAAAGAGACAATATTTAACATGGTTCACCCAATTTGGGCTACGTCAACCAAGAATCACTTGCTCATATTTTATTACAAGCTATCGCTCTCTCAATACAATACCCAGATCTATTTGGAGCTATGCTCAACATACTCTACAGAATTCACACACGAATTCTGACACATTTGCAATGTTACAACAACCCTACCATATACACAAAACCACATAAGTAGAAAATTGTTTTAGAAATTTTACAAAACTGTGGGTATCAAAACCATGGGCGAAAACTGTCTTATAAACCTATGGGTCAAAATTTCCGCCCATATGAGAAAAGAACGTTTCCCGGTATATCGAGTACATTTTTCGAGGCTAATTTTTTTTTACAATACTCTGGAAAGTGTAAAACTATGGAAAGTGTACAATACTCTTAGTGTATAGTCTTCAACATTTTCACACATGAAAAAAAGCTCCACAACCTAACAATCTCCCACTTGGAGACTAATTTTCCTTTGAGCAAGCTTCTCAAGCCTTCACTAGTTTTTGTGAAGACCAACCAAAGCTGAACACAACTTCAGTTTTTCCCTTGTGACCACCTTGGTCATCATGTTTGCAAGATTTTGAATGGTATGAATCTTCTGCAGCTTCAACTTCTCTTCCTCCAAAGCTATCCTGATGAAATGATACCTAAGCTGTTTATGCTTCATCCTAGAGTGGAAAGCAAAGTTCTTAGCTAGGTGTATAACACTCTGACTATCACTATGCAGCTTCCCTTCCTCTTTCTTATGTCCCAACTCCTCAAGCAATTATTGTAGCCAAATCATCTATTTACTTGCCTCCGTGGCAGCAACATACTCAGCCTCCGTGGTTAACAAAACCACCAGCTTCTGTAGTCGTGAAATCTAGCTCACTGCTGTCCCACCTTTAGTGTAAATATAACCTATCGTGCTCCTCCTACTGTCTACATCTCCAACCATATTTAAATCTACATAACCACACAAAGTGGTGTCTGATCCACTGTAGCACAAAACTGGCCCATGGTCCCTCTCAAATACCGAAGGATCCAATTTACTGCCTGCCAATGATCTTTACCTAGATCACTCATAAATCTACTCACATCTTCCACTACATGGGCAATATCGGGCCTAGTGCACACCATGACATACATCAAATTGCCAACTGTTGACGAGTAAGGTACCTTAGACATCTGGTTTCTCTCCTACTCTATCTTAGGACATTACTCTGATAACTTGAAATGGCTTGCCAAAGGAGTCCCGACTGGTTTAACATCCTGCATATTAAACCTCTCCAAGACCTTCTTAATGTACTCTTCCTGAGATAAAGTCAGCTTCCGTTCCTTCCTATCCCGAGATATCTTCATACCAAGGATTTGTTTGGCTGTCCCCAAATCCTTCATAACAAAGGAGTCACTTAGCTGTTTCTTGAGTACTTTTATTTCCTGCATGTTTTTACCTGCAACCAACATGTCATCCATATACAGACACAAGATAATATAACTTCCATCCTAAAATTTCTTTGTATACACGCAATGGTCAGAATGACATCTAACATGACCGTGCTCCATCATGAAGCTATCAAATTTCTTATACCATTGACATGGAGCTTGTTTCAAGCCATACAAGCTCTAATTCATTTTTCACACCATGTCCTCTTTACCTTTGATCCTAGATCCCTCTGGCTACTGCATATACAGATCCTCCTCCAAATCACCATGGAGAAATGTAGTCTTTACATCAAGCTGCTCTAATTACAAGTCTTCTGCTGTAACTATTCCAAGAATAGTTCTAATAGGAGTCATTTTTACTACAGGTTTCTTTTCAAACCCCTTGACTACCAACCAGGACTTGTATCTTTTCTTGCCTCCTTCTTCCTCTTTGATTCTGTACACCCACTTGTTCTGTAATGCTCTTTTGCCTTCGGGTAGCTTCACCAAATCCCATGTCTGGTGTTCCATGAGATCCTGATGCTCCTCATCCACGACTTGCTCCTACTTACTCTAGGCATCTACCTGCATTGCTTCAAAGCTCTCTGTCTCTCCATAGTTAGTGAGTAATAAATAATAAAGAGAAGGAGAAAAACGTTCAAGTTCTCTTCTTACCCTAGAAGACCTCCTCAATATAGGAGTTTGGGGTTCCTTTTGAGGAGGTTCCTAAACTGATTCATGTGTCACTTTCCCATCCAGAAGATCCTCCACCACTACATATTATTTCTTGGATTCTTCCCTATTTTCCTACAACTGCTGCTTATACATGACTTTCTCATTAAAGACCACATCCCTAGATCTAATGATTTTCTTGTCCTTAATACTCCAACATTTATATCCAAAGTCATCACCACTATAATCAATGAAAGTACATTTTTATGATTTAGCCTCTAGCTTAGTCCTATCATCCTTGTCTAAATGGACAAACACTTCACAACTAAATTCTCTAAGAAATGAATAATCAACTTTCTTACCATACCAAGCCTCCTTAGGTATGCCTCCATCCAAGACACTTGAGGGTCCTTTGTTTATCAAGTACACAGCTGTGCTCACCAATTCCGCCCAAAAAGAAAGAGGTAATCCTGTATGTAACCTCATGCTCCTAACACGTTCCATTATTGTTCTGTTCATCCTTTATGACACCCCATTTTGCTGTGGAGTTCTTGGAACCATATTATACATGTAGATTCCATTCTTAGAACAATAATCATCAAATTCATTGCTCCAATACTCTCCTCCATTATCTGATCTGGGACATTTTAGATTAAGACGTGTTTCATTCTCTACCAAGGCTTTCCATTTAGCAAAAGTGTCAAATACATCAGATTTGTTTCTAATACAATAAACCCAAACTTTTCTTCTTGCTTCATCAATAAAAGTAACATAATAACTTGAACCCCCAAGAGATGATACCTGAGTTGACCCCCACACATCAGAATGCACCAACTCTAACTTACTCTCTTTCTTTTTAGGTCCAACCTTGAGAAACCTTACTCACTTATGTTTCCCATATATGTAGTCCTCACAGAACTCCAAACCTATTTATGTATATATGGGAAAATCCTTATTTATGATATCCATGCCCTTATGGCTCATATGACCGATCCTATAGTGCCACAATGTTGTATCTCCTTTTGAAGCCACAATATTATAAACATTAGTGATATAAGTGGTTAAATACAAGGTTCCAACCTTCGTACCTCTTGCCACCATAAGAACACCCTTGGTAACCTTCCAAGAGTTCGCTGTAACTATCACAATATAACCATCACTTCCAAACTGCCCTGCCACTATCAAATTTCATCTTAATGTAGGCACATGTCTGACATCCTTCAATAGCCAAGTATTCCCATTCTACATCTTAACGTGAACAAAACCTTTTCCAACTATGCTGCAAGGCTCATCATCACCAAGAAAAACATGCCCAAAATCTCCTTGAACATAATAAAAAAAATAATGCCTGTGTGGAGTAGCATGGAAAGAAACCCCTGAATCTAAAACCCAAGATTTAGTAATATTGTGCAAAGAAAGAATCAAAACATTGTGACATACATTACCTGTTGCCACATTTGGCTCCTTATTTTCTTCCCGTTGTTTCTTCTTATCTTGAATCTCCCAATAGTCCTTCTTTGCATGCCCAGACTTTCCATAGTGCCAACATACTATCTTGCTTTTGGATTTGACCTTGCCCAATCCTTTGATTTTCCATGGATTCCTCTATTCTTCTGTCTCCCTCTAGTTTCCATTGTCAAAGCATTCCTTGAAGTAGAAGATTCCCCAGATATTTTTCTTCACATTTCCTCACTTAGAATTACCCCTACAACATCGTCAAACTTCAACTTTGAGTTAGTTGGAATGAAGTTGCTTACTGCCATTACCAGGCTATTCCAACTCTCAGGTAAAGAGCACAAAATTAATAAAGTGCTAACTTCTTCATCAAATTCTATTGTAACTGAAGCTAGCATATTTACAACCGTATTAAACTCATTTAAATGATCTGTTACTGAACCATTCTCAGACATCTTCATATTAAACAATTTTTTCATTAAAAATATCTTGTTAGAGGCAGAGGGTTTTTCATACAACTTCCCTAATGCATCCATCAGTTCTTTTGTAGTCTTTTTCTTTGAAACATTAAATAATACCGAAGATGCAAGACACAACTGGATTGTCCCAAGTTCCTTCCTATCCAGTAAATCCCTTTCTGCATCTGTCATGCTTGAGGGTTTGTTCACCTTCTCAGACAACGGAATATAAAGATCCTTCTGATAAAGGTAGTCTTCCATCCACATCTTCTAAAGACTGAATTTATGCCCGTTGAATTTATCAACCCTTGATCTTTCATCATTTGCCATAGCTCCCACTCAAGCTAAAACTTTCCCTACGATTCAACACTTCAGGAAAGCAAACCAGGCTCTGATACCAATTGTTAGGAAATAAGGGATAAAATATGTGGAATAATCCCTCACAAAATTGCAACAATAGAAATGAATATGCAGAAAATATTACACATATGAAGTAAAAGTGCAAAATAAAAATAACACAACACAAAGAGAGAATATTTAACATGGTTCACCCAATTTGGGCTACGTCCACCAAGAATCACTTGCTAAGATTTTATTACAAGCCACTGCTCTGTTAATACAATACCCAGATCTGTTTGGAGCTATGCTCAACAAACTCTACAAAATTCACACCCAAATTCAGACAACTATTTTAGTTGTTTTAGAAAACTGTGGGTATCAAAACCATGGGCCAAAACCATCCCATAAACCTATGGGTCAAAAATCCTGGCCATATTAGAAAAACAGATTTCCCGGTATATCATGCACATTTTTTGAGGCCAATTTTTTTCACAGTACTATGGAAAGTGTATAGTACTCTTAGTGTACAGTCTTCAACATTTTCACACATGAAAACATGCTACACAACCTAACAAGTAGCCACATGGCTTATGGAATAATCCACAAGGAAAGAGCATTGGACATGGATCTTATAACCATTTTTACCCACATGGGCCAAAAACTGTAGCCATTAGATGTTAACACATTTTCACCCTTCAAGACTTACTTCAAATATGAGATATTCAAATGGATTACCAAGCATCACAATTTAGATGTTAAGAGATTGTAATTGGCATCACTTAGAAGTGAGGATTATAAATGATATTTAACTCCATAAAATATTAAAGATAGATTTAAAAGAACTAGAATCATGCCTCTTAACCGAGATGCACTCGCCAATGAAAGTGCCTAAGTGAATCATTAAATGTTAACCAAGAAGAGGGAAAAATTGTAGAGAATATATTCACGATGAGTGGATACGGAAGGCAAGAATCCATCTTTTTTTCATGCCACAAATCAAACAATTCGACAAGAAATAGGAAAAACACAACATTTAAAATGTACTAATAAAATTTAGCAAACATGATAAGAGAGAATACACATTAAATTTTAAGATGGAAACAACACACCTAGTCATGTCCATTAGACACAATTATCCATACGATTTGATGATGCCTTGAGTTTTCCAACATTAGTAAGCCAATCAAAATGGATGAAAGATGTGGGTGCAAACATGGGGGTTCCACCCGACCTCCCCTTCCCTCTCACCCTCCCTCTCCCCACTTATATTTTCTAATGAAATAGTTCACTATTAGATTATAATGATTGGGGAAAGCAAGATGAAATATAATTAGGGGAATACCATATAAAAGTTTTGGAGAGAGAGAGAGAGAGAGAGAGAGAGAGAGAGAGAGAGAAGAGAGAGAGAGAGAGATAGAGATAGATATAGATAGAGATATGAGAGAGAGAGAGAGAGAGAGAGAGGAGAGAGAGAGGAGAGAGAGGAGAGGAGAGAGGAGAGAGAGAGAGAAGAGAGGGAGAGAGAGAGGAACCCTCGAGGAGAGTAGAGAGAGAGAAGAGAGAGAAGTCTCTAGAGAGCGAGAGAGAGAGACACGAAGAGAGAGAGAGAGAGAGAGAGGAGAGACGAGACAGAGAGAGAGAGAGAGAGAGAGAGGAGAGAGAGAGAGAGAGAGAGAAGATGATCACTTACAATTGCTCAAAGAACAAGAAACACAAATAGGAACTAAGTGAGATAAAGTATGGGAAAAGGATAAAATAGAGGATAGAAAGGAAAATAGAATCCTTGAACAATAAAAGAGGGAAGCAAATAAAATTGAAAGGGAGTCGAAAAAAAGGAAGGACTTAGAAAGATTAAATAGGAAAAAAATAAAAGAAAGCAGGATGAGAGGATTCAATGGTAAAAAAAGTGGACTAAAAAAGAGATATTACGGAAAAAGTGTTAAAGCAATATGAGGAATCATCTTCCTTCACAACAACTAATTGTGATGGATTTCTACAACATTTACAATACAACCTTTCAAAATCTTTCCAATTACCAATTATGCAGCCCATCTTCTCCTAAAAACCAAATGTAGTTTACTTCTTCATTAATGCACTCTCCAATGTTAGCATATACGTAGTTTCCGAAGTCAACAATTATGCAATTTCCCCACTTCAAACAAACATCGCACTTTTCTGCTAAGTCAATCCAACATCCTAATTCATGTCCTACACATGTTATTGATTCAAGACAAATGTAATTTTCTTATGCAAGTCATATGCTGTTTCATTTAACAAGTACATACACCCCCAAAGGAGAATGAAATAACAACATACAATATAAATAACATCAACAAGATAATATGAAATTGTAAAGAAGAATTCAACATTCATGTAATGTAGGAGAACGCCACATGTGGTGTGTTGATAATATGTACACAACATTTTGGTTTAAGATGTTGCCACATAATGTAAGAATTATGTCCTATGGTAAGTGGATATTATGTATCCTATATATGATGGTAGGGAAATTGTGTCCATTAATTTACAATTTTTGATATCTACATCAACATACAATTCTTAGGAGACATGAAGATACTTATTATAAGTGTTTTGGAAGTGGGATATGATACTAGAATTTGTAACCTCCATTACCATGCACTATGAAAATGACAATATTATCTTATGTAGTGAATGGCTTGTACTCATTATGTGTAACAATATTAATGTCAATGTAAAGAATACTAGTGCATCAACAATAAAAATTAGGTGCACAACTTTCCTCTCATAGCTATATATATATAATTTTCTAGGTGAATGTGTGCTAGTGTGTCCCATTGGTGGGCCAAAAATGCAACCCCTTTGTTTTGCATGGCACATTTTGGGGTGTTCAGGTCAACACCCCCTTCATTCAAACTTCCATGTTAATGTTATATCCAAAAAACAACACCCTCTGATTTGTCATGAATGAGCGTATGAGCAATTAGTGTTTTTGGGTAACATGGGATTGTCTCTCAAGTTGTGGAACCTGCTTCTTGAGACAAACCTCCAGAGAAGGCTGGTTCCTCTACCTATTCCTAATGCTAAACTACTTCTAAGAAAGGAAATACAACTATCTAATCTTACTCTAACAATCCAAGGGACCAATGAGAGAGAAAAATGCATAAAATGGAAAATACTAAGCTAAAGAGAGGTGATAGCACCAAGAAAAGGGTGAAAACACTCTTATGAGGAAATGGGGAATGGAGAGGTCAAACATGAGTGACATAGATCCAAAAACAACATTTTTACCTTCTATTCTCCATGAGACACAATCAAATGAACTTGGAAGGAGAAAAAACATGCACAAAATATAACATCATTAATGGAGAGGCAAGGAAATGAACAAAACATAAGTTAGGGTTGAGAACACCACAAAACAAATATTTTATTTCTTTCAAAGTATGCACAAATGATTACATGTTAAGAAGAAGGCACAAGAACACATTGCCAAGCTTAAACTACAACTCACAGCTGCTGCTCGGGAACAATTTGACATAGTTCCTTTACATTTTATAACATCATCTCCTTCACAAATGAGATATTTTACATTATATAGAAGCTGAGAAAGAGAGAGGATGGAGAATAGAGGGAAACTCAAATTTCCACATTCAACCACCAACAACATGCATTAAATGTTTGAAAATAAGCATGGGTACCTTGCCAAGGCCATTCCCTCATGATATTTTGTTTGTGGGAGAAGAAAGGGCACCATACTTCATCAAATTGGGTGGTTGAGATACTTGGAACTACATATTTTAATGATGGAATGTATTTTCTCTTTTTCACAAACCCATCTTTACATAAATTAATGCTGCGAGATTTCTAACGGTACGAATTTTATGAAATTTGGAGTAACATGTCAAAATATATGGCCATTTGAAGTTTGAGACTCGGGATGGTCGTTGCATGTTCCCAATGCAATGTTACAGTCTGCAATAATGTTTTTTTGTGCTGTGCTTTGGTGCAGACAAAGCATCCGATCTGGGAACTCATGAAAATGTGAAATAGTTTCGTTTGTACTCTTGGGACTAGTCATATCCACAATACATTGTATCGGCTTCAACCCTACGGTCGATCGACTATTTGGTGACCCGACGGAACTGTTCCGCCCGTTCCCAACGTGCCTGTATCTTGCACTTTACCCCGAAAACTCTGCCTCCTCCTCACTTTTTTCCTCAGTGTCATTTAGTCGGCCACGTAACTGATTTGGAGAACTGTTGGCTTGACGGAACCATTCCACCCGTTCCCTTAGTTCCCGCAAATCCCGTTTCACATGTACCACACAGTTTCGTCCTTCCTCCTATGGCTAAATTAGTTAGTTGGAGAATTGCCAGCCTCGTGGAATTATTTTCGCCGGTTCCCCAAAAAATCGACTCGCTTGCAATACACTTTCAAGTCGCATTATGTGTCCAAAAGGCTCATGCAGAAAACTCAAGGAACATGAGAACTGTTCTGGATGTTCCTCTTAGGCCCGATTTATCCGCAATACATTGCAGAAGACCCCAATTTTTTATTTTTTTTTGGCTAAGTGTTGGATTGAGGGATTAGGAAAGGAAGAAAGGAGGGGTGGGTATTTTGGATAACAGTAACCCCCTTCACATGGGTTTAGGAAAACCTCCTTTTGGGTGAAGGGGGTTTTTCCCAAGCCCTCTTTACACACACACCAACTTCATTTCATTTTTTTTTTTTAAATTTAAATGGGGGACCTAGGGGGGTTTTCAATTTTTTTAATGACATTGTGTGACAAAGACCAAACAATCAAAATGCTAATATTTTTTCATGCACTTTCATTAGTCAAGATAAAAAAATAAAGGAATGTTTCTGAACATAAATTTTAAATAATTGCTAACATGAGTTTTTAGAGATAGATATTATTTTCTCAATTCTAGATACTTTCGTCAAAATAAATAGAGCAATGTAGGTCTAAATAATAATGAGGGAAACAAACCTAGAAAATTTAGGAAAAGGATACCAACTATCTACCCGATTTGTAACTTATGCAAGAACCGTAGCGCATGCTACAATTGTAGTTTATGTCTATGACAACATTTCAACCACTATCCCATCTATGAGGTCCCTATCTATCTACAGGGGGTTTTGCAGATTCATCTAAGGGTGCCCCATATCTAGATAGGGAGATGCCCTCGGTCCAACTCGCAATCCCCCAACCCATAATGAGAGCTCATAACTATCCATTTACGTGGGTGGGTACCTCTCTCTATATAGGGGAGGGTTGTTAGTTCTATTCTGAACTATAGGGTTATTGCGGGGAGCCCCATATTTAGATAGGGACAGGGCACTCGCCCCCCCCTAAGGCACTCGTAGCTAGATCTATGTGTCTTTCTTGGGTCCCTTTACACCTATAGATGCCGAGAGATCGAGGCATAAATGACGAATGCCATATAAAATTTGATGAATTTATTCACCTCTTCTTGACCTCCCAAACTTCACTCACTTCTTCCTAATCTATTGTAGATCTTTAGACAACTTATTTCCTTCCTTGGAACACTAATGTGATTATAACACCTAATAAAATTGTAAAAATTAGAGGGAGTTATTGGGGGGGCATGTGTTATCCATCCATTACTATTCTAGCGGTTTTTAGACCACTAGAATTTTGTATAGTCTTGAAAACAAAGTCTAGTAAGCATGATGTAATTTAGAAAGAAATATAATGTAATGTAAATAGATAGCCACTCTTCTTTAAATGCTTGAAATTTTCTTTCAACATGTGTACATGAGGATGAGTTTGAAATAAAATAAATTCCTTGATTTTAATACATGTGTGATTCTATTTACACGTTTGTCCTATATGCATTTATAAAATGATAAAACTTTAGTTTCTTTGAATTCAAATTAAATTGTATGAACACATATTTCAGCATACATCAAGTCGGAAGTGCTGACAAAAAAGGGTCAAAAACCCTTTGGGGCCCAAATAAGGATAAAAGGGCCCACAGAAAAGATAGTGTACAAGGTTTTTATTTTTTGTGTATTACTTTTCTAGCAAAAAAAAGAAGAAGCACAAGGCTATAAAAACATATTAAAGATAGAGAAAATTGAATCCAGAGAGTAAAACATGATGGAGAGGGGAAATATGAAAGATAAAATTAAAATAGAGCTACTCTTGCCAAAAAAATCAATTCAAATGATAAACATGCGCCAATAAGAACCCAATTGATAGACACAAAAATAATACACAATCATAACAAATTAGACTAATGAAAATTATAACGAATAATTACTTTAAAATGTATGTAACATATTGCGGCAAACGTAGCTGAATTTTGTTAGGTGTTATACATTTAAAAAAAATTAGTTGTCAAAATACAACCACTTTCAAAATATGATTATTATAATTGATAAGGGAAAATATAATTTAATTATTTAAATTAAATATATGTACAAAATTTAATCGTCATATATATATTTCTAAATTTCATCTTAATTAATTTTAAAGCTATGAAACAAACTAATAAATCAGATATTACATCCACACAAATGAAACATTTAAAATATGAATAGAATAAAAATACTAAAGATGCCTTGATATCTTATTATAAAAAATATAATCTTAATAATTTATTGATAATAAAATACAAACATGTAGGTGGAAATGTAAGGAAAGAAATCTTCTAGAATAATTAGAAGCACAAACTTAATAAATGCATGGGCTTACAAAGTACAGAAAAATTACATGTACAAATCAATGACCACATATACAAACTGAAATAGGAATCAACAATGAAACAAATGGAAAAAAAAACAACCACCCTAAGCATATGCACCATTGAAAAAACAACTGGGAAGACTCTTAACAAAATATATGGGACATTGATTCAAGACATACACAACCATAAAAAACAATTCTATGGTTATTGCAGTCATAGTAATATTTACAAAATTGATTCTCCAACGTTATTTAAAGATTTAGAAGGAAAAACACTCAACAAAAGATAACATTATAGTTTTCATAGCACTCTCACTTTTAAATGGCTCAGTAATTTTTTAATGGAAGTAGTCTTATTTTGGGAAAATGCATTTCACAAATTTCTGGTCTGTGTTGATTTATATGAATGAAAGTCTCTAGTTTGAATCAGGTTTAAAGGTGGATGTCCATTGCGTCTCTCTGTACTTTAGAGCACCTTTAAGATGATTTGTGAACAGTCTAAGATCAAACTCGAAAATAAATATAAGCATTATATCCTTGTCACCTGCTTTGAGTAGAAAATTGACAGTTTGTACGTAATTATTTTAAAAGCTTTCATTTACCAGTTTGGTCTTAAACTATGACCAAATAATATTGTAGTCAGCCATTGTTCCTTTTTCTTCATACCTTCCTTCAGGCAGCTGCTAAAATTTACTCTTTTAATTCATTTTGGGAAAAAAACTACTTGCCCAATATTATAAGATGTTTTTTTAAGTTCGCTCCAATCTTCTCCATTAAGTAAATAAGCTTTTGGATACATTGCACCAAATATAAGTTGATTTTTTAGTTTGCTTCAAGTTTTTTTTTTTTGTTGAGAATCCCTGGAATGAATAAGCTTTTGGATACATTGCACTAGATGTATTAAAATTTCTTAATGTTTCAAACCAGGTATAAAATCCATTATCAAGATAAACTATATATATATATATATATATATATATATATATATATATATATATATATATATATATATATATATATATATATTTCTCAAAAAACAATTTTAAACATTTATATTCACGTTCATTAAACTATGGAGCTTGTGACTTTCTCTCCCATCTTATATTTTCAGATTTCCTTCATATTTATGTGGGTTTTAAATGTTTTCATATTATTCCTTCTTTTTAATACAAATTAATTGTATTATAGATTTCCATGATTTACTTTACATTAACCCCTCATTCATATTCAAATTTTGTGGATTCTTTTCTATTCCAATGGTCTCTCAAACCATCTCTCCTCTCATGATGATCTAAATTGGCAAAATTTTTGAAGGGCGTATCTCTCCATTCAATCATGTGAGAAGTTTGTGCTTTCTTGTTCAATTTAAATCACACAAACCTTCATGTTTATCCAATACATTGCAAACCACAAGAACATATAAATGAGATTATACACACTAGCATATTTTTCATGCACCGTATTTAAAAGAAAAATCTTAATATTAACAATCTTGTTATTGCTAGCCCTGAACTAACACATAAACATATAAAACCTACAATAACTAATTTGAAGCTTACAAAATTTGAAGTTGAAATGAAGCAAAAAATCTTAAATTGTGAAGAAGTTTGAGATAGCTTTTGAAATTTAAGAATGTAGCGCTATAAAGTTAAAAAACTATGGCTATAAGGCCTTTTATATTTTTGAATACCACTTCTAAAATCTATACATTTTCTGATATGTTGGTTAGATTTCTCTACAAAATTTTGTCAAATTTGTTGAAATCCTATGTACATTATAATTCAAACTATGTCTCTAGTAATATATGTATATATGTATAACTACAACCTTCTAAATGCACATATATTGAAGGGAAACATTTTCATGTTATATATTTCACTAAGAAATTAGTATCATCAGTTTATGGACATTTGAAAGGTTGTAGCTAAGCTATGCTATATTTTTCAATGAATTGAATATTAAAACAATTTCCCCCTTAATTTCTATGTCTTGGAAGGATGTCATTTGCTATAGTTTAATTATTTCCTTATATTGGTACTATATATTATATGTATAAACAATTTATTGTTGCAAATAATCCTAGTATAAAATAAGAAAATGGAAGAAGCCACTACATAGGTCATAAATGGATCCTAAAAGGGGTATCAACTGGCATATGTATATGAATTTGAGGAGAATGCTAATGTTGTGAATCAAGTAGAAACAAATTGAGTCCAATCCATCTCAAAAATTGTGAGCCTAATCCATCACAAGATGTTGAGAAAAATGTTAAGGTTAAATGGAAAGTGTATATGTACATCAAAGAAATTTTACTTCAGAAAGGGACATTGAGGAAATGAATTCCCCACAAGGTTTTTCTCTATCGACAAGTGGGCCATGCTTGTAGGTTCATTGTCAAACTATTTTGAATGATATCACAACAACCAAACACAAAGGACCCCCAACCATATGAAAATAATGAAGAGACCAAAATTGTGCAATATTGCAATGATGTGGCTAAAATGGGTCATGGACTACAAATCAATTCATTAAAGGCTAATATGGCACATATATATAAAACTAAATCTACTCCATTCAAGTGTGGTTTTCATAAAAGATCTTAGTGGGAAAGGTTTAGAAAGATGCATTGAGACATGTCTTTAAGGACTCAATAAGGCCTCGATCAACACAAAGCAATCATGCAAGGGTAAATCACAATTAATGCATTTTATGACAACCTAAACATGATGTATAGTGTAGAGCAATATGGACCTCACAGAATATAGAACTATGATAAAACTGGTGTATAAGCTAGTAGGAATTTCGAGATGGGGATCAGTGCAAAGACGAGACGTAGATGTGTACCCACATGCTTCCAAGGAGTACATAATAAATCACCATTCTTTATTGTGTTATTATATTAGGGAGGAGTATACCTTGCTTCTATCTTTCTAAATAATAAATGGAGTTAGTGAATTACATTAAAAAATGTGAAGGCGGTACATGTACTATAGCCCAATCACATACATAGGTGTCTAAGAAATTGTTTCTCAATTGGTTGCACCACTTTACGAGATTGATTCCAGCTGGTGTTTCACCATTAAATAGGCACCTTCTTATATTTGATGGCCATGGTAGTGTTAGGAAATAAGGGATAAAATATGCCGAATAATCCTTCACAGAATCGTAACAGTAGAAACTAATATGCATAAAATATTACAGATATGAAATAAAAGTGCAGAATAAAAATAACACAACACAAAGAGACAATATTTAACATGGTTCACCTAATTTGGGCTACGTCAACCAAGAATCACTTGCTCATATTTATTACAAGCCATCGCTCTCTCAATACAATACCCCAGATCTATTTGGAGCTATGCTCAACAACTCTACAAAATTTCACACACACACGAATTCTAACACATTTGCAATGTTACAACAACCCTACCATATACACAAAACCACATAAGTAGACAATTGTTTTAGAAATTTTACAAAACCGTGGGTATCAAAACCATGGGCCAAAACCGTCTTATAAACCTATGGGTCAAAATTTCCGCCCATATGAGAAAAGAACGTTTCCCGGTATATCAAGCACATTTTTCGAGGCTAATTTTTTTTTACAATACTCTAGAAAGTGTAAAACTGTGGGAAAGTGTACAATACTCTTAGTGTATAGTCTTCAACATTTTCACACATGAAAAAAAGCTCCACAACCTAACAATCTCCCACTTGGAGACTACTTTTCCTTTGAGCAAGCTTCTCAAGCCTTCACTAGTTTTTGTGAAGACCAACCAAAGCTGAACACAACTTCAATTTTTCCCTTGTGACCACCTTGGTCATCATGTTTGCAAGATTTTGACTGGTATGAATCTTCTACAAGCTTCAACTTCTCTTCCTCCAAAGCTATCCTGATGAAATGATACCTAAGCTGTTTATGCTTCATCCCAGAGTGGAAAGCAAAGTTCTTAGCTAGGTGTATAACACTCTGACTATCACTATGCAACTTCCCTTCCTCTTTCTTATGTCCCAACTCCTCAAGCAATTATTGTAGCCAAATCATCTATTTACTTGCCTCCGTGGCAGCAACATACTCAGCCTCCGTGGTTGACAAAAACCACCAGCTTCTGTAGTGAAATCTAGCTCACTGCTGTCCCACCTTCAATGTAAATATAACCTATCGTGCTCCTCCTACTGTCTACATCTCCAACCATATTAAATCTACATAACCACACAAAGTGGTGTTTGATCCATTGTAGCACAAAACTGTCCCCATGGTCCCCTCTCAAATACCGAAGGATCCAATTTAACCAAAACCGCCTGCCAATGATCTTTACCTGGATCACTCATAAATCTACTCACATATTCCACTACATGGGCAATATCAAGCCTAGTGCACACCATGAAATACATCAAACTGCCAACTGTTGACGAGTAAGGTACCTTAGACATCTGGTTTCTCTCCTGCTCTATCTTAGGACATTACTCTGATAACTTGAAATGACCTGCCAAGGAGTCCGGACTAGTTTTAACATCCTGCATATTAAACCTCTCCAAGACCTTCTTAATGTACTCTTCCTGAGATAAAGTCAGCTTCCGTTCCTTCCTATCTCGAGATATCCTCATACCAAGGATTTGTTTGGCTGTCCCCAAATCCTTCATAACAAAGGATTCACTTAGCTGTTTCTTGAGTACTTTTATTTCCTGCATGTTTTTACCTGCAACCAACATGTCATCCATATACAGACACAAGATAATATAAGAACTTCCATCCTCAAATTTCTTTGTATACACGCAATGGTCAGAATGACATCTAATATGACCATGCTCCATCATGAAGCTATAAATTTCTTATACCATTGACATGGAGCTTGTTTCAAGCCATACAAGCTTTAATTCATTTTTCACACCATGTCTTCTTTACCTTTGACCTTAGATCCCTCTGGCTACTGCATATACAGATCCTCCTCCAAATCACCATGGAGAAATGCAGTCTTTACATCAAGCAACTCTAATTACAAGTCTTCTTTGCTGCAACTATTCCAAGAACAGTTCTAATAGGAGTCATTTTTACTACAGGTTTCTTTTCAAACCCCTTGACTACCAACCAGGACTGTATCTTTCTTGCCTCCTCCTTCTTCCTCTTTGAGTCTGTACACCCCACTTGTTCTGTAATGCTCTTTTGCCTTCGGGTAGCTTCACCAAATCCCATGTCTGGTGCTCCATGAGATCCTGATGCTCCTCATCCACGACTTGCTCCTACTTATTCTAGGCATCTACTTGCATTGCTTCAAAGCTCTCTGTCTCTCCACAGTTAGTGAGTAATAAATAATAAAGAGAAGGAGAAAAACGTTCAAGTTCTCTTCTTACCCTAGAAGACCTCCTCAATATAGGAGTTTGGAGTTCCTTTTGAGGAGGTTCCTAAACTGATTCATGTGTCACTTTCCCATCCAGAAGATCCTCCACCACTACATATTATTTCTTGGATTCTTCCCTATTTTTTCCTACAACTGCTGCTTATACATGACTTTTCTCGTTAAAGACCACATCCCTAGATCGAAATGATTTTCTTGTCCTTAATACTCTGGACAACATTTATATCCAAAGTCATCACCACTATAACCAATGAAAGTACATTTTTATGATTTAGCCTCTAGTTTAGTCCTATCATCCTTGTCTAAATGGACAAACACCTCACACCTAAAGACTCTAAGAAATGAATAATCAACTTTCTTACCATAACCAAGCCTCCTCAGGTATGCCTCCATCCAAGGCACTTGAGGGTCCTCGATTTATCAAGTACAACAACTGTGCTCACCAATTCCGCCCAAAAAGAAAGAGGTAATCCTGTATGTAACCGCATGCTCCTAGCACGTTCCATTATTGTTCTGTTCATCCTTTATGACACCCCCATTTCCCTGTGGAGTTCTGGAACCATATTTTACATGTAGATTCCATTCTTAGAACAATAATCATCAAATTCATTGCTCCAATACTCTCCTCCATTATCTGATCTAGGAAATTTTTAGATTAAGACTGTTTCATTCATTCTCTAACCAAGGCTTTCTATTTAGCAAAAGTATCAATACATCAGATTTGTTTCTAATACAATAAAACCCAAACTTTTCTTCTTGCTTCATCAATAAAAGTAACATAATAACTTGAACCCCCAAGAGATGATACCTGAGTTGACCCCCACACATCAGAATGCACCAACTCTAACTACTCTCTTTCTTTTTAGGTCCAACCTTGAGAAACCTTACTCACTTATGTTTCCCATATATGTAGTCCTCACAGAACTCCAAACCTATTTATGTATATATGATGGGAAAATCCTTATTTATGATATCCATGCCCTTATGGCTCATATGACCGATCCTATAGTGCCACAATGTTGTATCTCCTTTTGAAGCCACAATATTATAAACATTAGTGATATAAGTGGTTAAATACAAGGTTCCAACCTTCGTACCTCTTGCCACCATAAGAACACCCTTGGTAACCTTCCAAGAGTCCGCTGTAACTATCACAGTATAACCATCACTTCCCAACTGCCCTGCCACTATCAATTTCATCTTAATGTAGGCACATGTCTGACATCCTTCAATAGCCAAGTATTCCCATTCTACATCTTAACGTGAACAAAACCTTTTCCAACTATGCTGCAAGGCTCATCATCACCAAGAAAAAAATGCCCAAAATCTCCTTTGAACATAATAAAAAAAATAATGCCTATGTGGAGTAGCATGGAAAGAACCCCTGAATCTAAAACCCAAGATTTAGTAATATTGTGCAAAGAAAGAATCAAAACATTGTGACATACATTACCTGTTGCCACATTTGGCTCCTTATTTTCTTCCCGTTGTTTCTTCTTATCTTGAATCTCCCAATAGTCCTTCTTTGCATGCCCAGACTTTCCATAGTGCCAACATACTATCTTGCTTTTTGGATTTGACCTTGCCCAATCCTTTGATTTTCCATGGATTCCCCTCTATTCTTCTGTCTCCCTCTAGTTTCCATTGTCAAAGCATTCCTTGAAGTAGAAGATTCCCCAGATATTTTTTCTTCACATTTCCTCACTTAGAATTTACCCCTACAACATCGTCAAACTTCAACTTTGAGTTAGTTGGAATGAAGTTGCTTACTGCCATTACCAGGCTATTCCAACTCTCAGGTAAAGAGCACAAAATTAATAAAGTGCTAACTTCTTCATCAAATTCTATTGTAACTGAAGCTAGCATATTTACAACCGTATTAAACTCATTTAAATGATCTGTTACTGAACCATTCTCAGACATCTTCATATTAAACAATTTTTTCATTAAAAATATCTTGTTAGAGGCAGAGGGTTTTTCATACAACTTCCCTAATGCATCCATCAGTTCTTTTGTAGTCTTTTTTCTTTGAAACATTAAATAATACCGAAGATGCAAACACAACTGGATTGTCCCAAGTTCCTTCCTATCCAGTAAATCCCTTTCTGCATCTGTCATGCTTGAGGGTTTGTTCACCTTCTCAGACAACGGAATATAAAGATCCTTCTGATAAAGGTAGTCTTCCATCCACATCTTCTAAAGACTGAATTTATGCCCGTTGAATTTATCAACCCTTGATCTTTCATCATTTGCCATAGCTCCCACTCAAGCTAAAACTTTCCCTACGATTCAACACTTCAGGGAAAGCAAACCAGGCTCTGATACCAATTGTTAGGAAATAAGGATAAAATATGTGGAATAATCCCTCACAAAATTGCAACAATAGAAATGAATATGCAGAAAATATTACAAATATGAAGTAAAAGTGCAAAATACAAAATAACACAACACAAAGAGAGAATATTTAACATGGTTCACCCAATTTGGGCTACGTCCACCAAGAAATCACTTGCTAAGATTTTATTACAAGCCACTGCTCTGTTAATACAATACCCATATCTGTTTGGAGCTATGCTCAACAAACTCTACAAAATTCACACCCAAATTCAGACAACTATTTTAGTTGTTTTAGAAAACTGTGGGTATCAAAACCATGGGCCAAAACCATCCCATAAACCTATGGGTCAAAAATCCTGGCCATATTAGAAAAACAGATTTCCCGGTATATCATGCACATTTTTTGAGGCCAATTTTTTTCACAGTACTATGGAAAGTGTATAGTACTCTTAGTGTACAGTCTTCAACATTTTTCACACATGAAAACATGCTACACAACCTAACAAGTAGCCACATGGCTTATGGAATAATCCACAAGGAAAGAGCATTGGACATGGATCTTATAACCATTTTTTACCCACATGGGCCAAAAACTGTAGCCATTAGATGTTAAACAACATTTTCACCCTTCAAGACTTACTTCAAATATGAGATATTCAAATGGATTACCAAGCATCACAATTTAGATGTTAAGAGATTGTAATTGGCATCACTTAGAAGTGAGGATTATAAATGATATTTAACTCCATAAAATATTAAAGATAGATTTAAAAGAACTAGAATCATGCCTCTTAACCGAGATGCACTCGCCAATGAAAGTGCCTAAGTGAATCATTAATGTTAACCAAGAAGAGGGAAAATTGTAGAGAATATATTCACGATGAGTGGATACGGAAGGCAAGAATCCATCTTTTTTTCATGCCACAAATCAAACAATTCGACAAGAAATAGGAAAAACACAACATTTAAAATGTACTAATAAAATTTAGCAAACATGATAAGAGAGAATACACATTAAATTTTAAGATGGAACCACACACACCTAGTCATGTCCATTAGACACAATTATCCATACGATTTGATGATGCCTTGAGTTTCCACATTAGTAAGCCAATCAAATGGATGAAAGATGTGGGTGCAAACATGGGGGTTCCACCCGACCTCCCCTTCCCTCCCCCTCTTCCCTCCCTCTCCCCACTTATATTTTCTAATGAAATAGTTCACTATTAGATTATAATGATTGGGGAAAGCAAGATGAAATATAATTAGGGGAATACCATATAAAAGTTTTTGGAGAGCGAGAGAGAGAGAGAGAGAGAGAGAGAGAGAGAGAGAGCAGAGAGAGAAGAGAAGAGAGGCGAGAGAGAGAGAGAGAGAGAGAGAGAGAGCTCTCGCTCTCGAGAGACGAGAGAGAGAGAGAGAGAGAGATAGAGAGAGCTCTCTCTCTCTCGCGCTCTCTCTCTCTCTCTCTTCTCGCTCTCTCTCTCGCTCTCTCTCTCTTCTCTCTCGCTCTCTCGCTCTCTCTCGCTCTCGCTCCTCTCTCTCTCTCGCGCTCCTCCTCTCTCTCTATCGCTTCTCTATAGAGAGAGAGAGATGATCACTTACATTTGCTCAAAGAACAAGAAACACAATAGGAACTAAGTGAGATAAAGTATGGGAAAAGGATAAAATAGAGGATAGAAAGGAAAATAGAATCCTTGAACAATAAAAGAGGGAAGCACAAATAAAATTGAAAGGGAGTCGAAAAAAAGGAAGGACTTAGAAAGATTAAATAGGAAAAAAATAAAAGAAAGCAGGATGAGAGGATTCAATGGTAAAAAAAGTGGACTAAAAAGAGATATTACGGAAAAAGTGTTAAAGCAATATGAGGAATCATCTTCCTTCACAACAACTAATTGTGATGGATTTCTACAACATTTACAATACAACCTTTCAAAATCTTTCCAATTACCAATTATGCAGCCCATCTTCTCC